>BMAC01000168.1:94973-155462 GCA_014905375.1 Phtheirospermum japonicum
GTGGGTATTTATGTATGGTGACAGAATGAAGGAAAAACAAGTAATTACACTCATGATATTTCCTTCCTCCCCAAGTCTCTCTACATTATCTCCTTTCTCTCTACACTCTATTGCTACTCTTATCTACAATTCAGAAAAGATTTACACAAAATTATAAGAAATAAGCTGAATCTTAACAGTTGGTACTCAGAGCCACTCGATCCCCTACGATGGCTGAGATTACCCATTTCAAAGATCTTCAAGAGGCCCAGAAACGCATAGATCAAGTCCTCCAAGCAGATTCTGCAAAAAGAGAAGCATCAAAGATGAAGATGCAAGAAAAAATCTCAGTAATCAACACAAAAATGATGAATAAGTTTGATCATCTATCACAAACTCTGGCATGTTTCCAATTACAGCTGCTTAATGCTGATAGAAGCCCTAAACAGGTGGATGAGGGGTCAATTTTGGGAGATCCAGGACCGGGCTGGTCCTCCCCCAGAACAACCCCAAAACAGCAAGTCAGTGCTAGCAGAATACTCCAGGATCACCCTACTGCCCACATAATTACACCCATACCCAAGTTGGAATTTCCCAGACTTGATGGCTCTAGCCCCAGGTCATAGATCTTAAAGTTCCAAAGCTATTTCAAGCTTATACCTAATATTCCAGATTCCCAGAAAGTGACCCTAGCAGCTATGCATTTTGAAGGGAAAGCTGCCCATTGGTACCATCTATTTTCTGTTAAACAATTGGACCTCACTTGGTCACAATTTCTGGAAGTGATCTCTGCCAGGTTTGAGGAACTAAAAGAATAAAAAATTATTGCTGAATTTAATAAATTAAAGCATACACATTCATATGGAGACTATGTTGATAAGTTTGAAGAGTTAAGGGCCTGTATATTGCTGTTGAACAAGGGAGCTTATTCTGAGGAGTATTTCATTGCTAGTTTTATCAGTGGCTTAAGTGATGAGTAACGGTCCTTTATGCACATGTTTGAACCAACTTCACTTGCAACAAGCCATTGAATTGGGGAAGAGACAACTACACACTTTAAAGGCTTTAACCAAGAGACTCAAGGCACCTGCTTGACCATTTACAACATTTAACCCTAAGAGAGTTGTACCAAGCAGCACTCTTAAGCCACCACAATCTACCATCAAGCCCCGGTTTAAACTCCTCACAGACTCAAAAATGGCTACCAGAAGAGAGAAAGGGCTCTGCTATAATTGTGATGAGCCTTTCTCTAATGGGCATAGGTGCAAGAACAGGATATCCTACATGATAATGACTGAAGAGGAAGAAATACATTACCAAGATTCCTCACCTAACAGTGATTTTTCTAATCAAACAACTCTAGAAGCTATGGAAGAGATCCAGATGTCCATAAAATCAATTTCCGGGGAAGGGGGAATGACCACTATGAGTCTTATTGGTTCAGTGGGAACTGAGAAACTCCACATACTCATTGACACAGGTAGCACCCTCAGTTTTATACAAGAATCTACTGCTAAGAAGTTAGGATGTAAGTTGGATGCTGCTAAGCCCATATTGGTAAAAGTGGTAAATGGACAGAAAATTGTTAGTTCTACTAAGGTTGCAGGCTTCAGATGGAAAATGCAGGGGCACTCTTTTGTTTTCTCCCCCAGAGTTTTAAAAAATGAAGGTTGTGATCTCATTCTTGGAGGGGACTGGTTGAAATCTTACACACCTATAGAGTTTGATTATGATAACATGACATTCACGGTCAACTTTTTGGGCAAAAGAGTAAAGTTACAAGCTATATCTACCCCAACTGAATGTCAGTTGATTTCTGGCCCCACACTGTACAAAATGATACATCAGGATTTCCCTACTCAGGTTCAAGAAACGTATTGGAATAAAGCCAAGACTAATACTGAGGACAAGGATAGAGAGACATCAGAATGGAGGATCTGCTATTGGAATTCCAGGATGTTTTTGAAGAGCCTCAAGGGTTACCACCTGTAAAGGGAGTGGAGAACCATATTGTGCTCAAAGATGGAAGCAATCCTAAGCATCAGTATCCTTATAGAGTGTCACACAGTCAGAAGGGTGAAATTGAAAGGATTGTAAAGGAATTATTGGAATCTGGAGTGATACAACACAACAACAGCCCTTTTGCATCACCAGTGTTGCTAGTCAAGAAGAAGGACAACTCTTGGAGAATGTGTGTGGATTATAGGTACCTAAACAGCCTCACCGTAAAACATGACTACCCTATCGCTATTATTGATGAATTGTTGGATGAGCTACAAGGGGCTGAATACTTTTCAAAAATTAACTTGAGGTCAGGGTATTTCCAAATACTAATGAAGCTTGAGGATATGTACCTGACAACATTTAATACCCATAATGGGCAGTATGAATTTTTGGTAATGCCATATGGGCTGCGCAATGCACCAGCCACCTTCCAATCATTGATGAACCAGGTTTTTCAACCCATGTTAAGGCAGAAAGTTCTAATTTTCTTTGATGACATTCTAATTTACAGCAGAACCAAACAAGAGCACTACCAGGATGTAAGAGCAGTCATATCCTTACTAAGAGAGCATTCACTCAATGCAAAAAGAAGCAAGTGCCATTTTGGGCAAAGACAGATTGAATATTTGGGCCATAGCATATCTAAGGAGGGGGTAGCTACTAGACCCACTAATGTCAAGCAACTCAGAGGATTTCTTAGACTCACAGGCTATTATAGAAGGTTTGTACAAGGGTATGGGTTGTTGAGCAAACCACTTACCAGTTTACTCAAGAAAGGAGGGTTCCTATGGTCAGATGAAGCAGAAGAGGCTTTCAACAACCTCAAGGAAGCCATGAGTATAGCTCTTGTACTTGCCCTTCCAAATTTTTCCAAACCTTTTGTTCTTGAGACAGATGCAAGTGGCATTGGATTGGGAGCTGTTCTTATGTAGGATGGGAGGGCCTATATCTTACATGAGCAAGACTTTGTGTATGAAAAATCAGGGTTTGTCCATATATGAGAAGGAATTTATGGCAGTGTTAATGGCCATTCAGAAATGGAGGCACTACTTGCAAGGTTATAAGTTCATCATAAAAACTGATCAGCAGGCATTAAAGCACCTATTGGACCAGAGGATTATGAATCCTATGCAGCAAAAGTGGATAACAAAGCTTTTAGGGTTAAATTATGCGACTCAGTACAAAAAGGGGACAGAAAACAAGGTGGCAGATGCTCTTTCAAGGAAATAATACCCTGTTTCAACCTGCTATGGCACCTCCACTATCACTCCCTCTTGGGTGCAACAAGTATCTGATAGCTACTCAAATGACCCATTCTTCACCAAGATTCTGACAGCCAAATCCCTAGACTCACAGGCATATCCTGAGTTTGAATCACAAGGGGAAATTATAAAGTACAAGGGGAGAATAGGGGTAGGAAAGGATAGTACACTCAGACACACTATCTTGTCTGAGATGCATAACTCAGCTTATGGGGGACACTCTGGAATTTCGGCTACTTATAAGAGGATCAGTAGGGTGTTCTACTGGCCCCTCATGAAGAAAGAGGTAGAAGAGTGGGTGCAACACTATGAGGTGTGTGCTAAGAGCAAAGTAGAAAATGGGCCCTACCCAGGTTTGTTGCAACCCCTTCCCATTCCCAAACAAGCCTGGACACACATATCAATGGACTTTATTGAGGGATTGCTTAAATCAGCAGGGAAAGATGTAATCCTAGTGGTGATAGATAGATTCACCAAGTATGGCCATTTCATAGCCCTATCACATCCTTTCACTGCCCATACAGTTGCTAAGCTATTTTTGGATTATGTTTATAAGCTACATAGACAGCCATTAAACATTATTACTGACACGGATAAAGTCTTCACTAGCACATTATTTAAGGCTTTGGGAACACAGTTAAACTTTACATCAACCTACCATCCTCAATCAGATGGCCAAACTGAAAGGCTGAATCAATGTCTGGAGAACTACCAGAGGTGTATGGTGCAGCAAAATCCTAAGAGTTGGGCTGAATGGTTGGCCTTGGCAGAATTCTGGTATAACACTAACCACCACACAAGTCTAAACACTATCCCTTTTAAAGCCCTCTATGGCTACCAACCCCCTTCCACATTTTTGGAAACACATATCCTTACACAACTTCAGGACACAGATAAATTCATTCAACAAAGGAAGCAATTGACTCAAGAACTCAAACAAAACTTACAACAAGCTCAACAACGGATGAAATTCTTTGCAGATAAAACGAGAGCAGAAAGACAGTTTGAGGTAGGGGATTGGGTTTATTTGAAATTACAACCTTTCAAACAGAATTCAGTGGTACTCAGAAAAAAACCTCAAGCTATCAGTAAGATACTACGGACCATACCAAATCACTGAAAACATTGGAGAGGGGGCTTACCGATTGCAGCTTCAAGATGGAGCCCGGATTCACCCCGTTTTCCACGTGTCGCTCCTGAAGAAAAAACTTAGCCCCACGCTACAAACACCACCAACTCAAGACCTCCCTCTCACTGGTGTGGTGGAGAATTCCTGATAACACCAAACGAATCGATTGGTCAGAGGGTGGTTCGCCGGATAAAGGAAATGGTACAAGAATTTCTAATTACTTGGTGCAACAATGGAATTGAATACTCAAGTTGGGAGGATGAGAAGTACTTACGCAGATGTTTCCCCAAGTTCGATCCTTTGGGACAAGGATCTCAAGAGGGGAGGGGTATTGTCATAAACCAGGGTTTGAGCTCGAGGGATTTGGGAATTAGGCAAACAAGTAATTGCACTCATGATATTTCCTTCCTCCCCAAGTCTCTCTACATTCTCTCATTTCTCTCTACACTCTATTGCTACTCTTATCTACAATCCAGAAAAGATTTACACAAAATTATAAGAAATAAGCTGAATCTTAACAAAACTCTTGGCGTTTTAACTTCAAAATTTAAAACCCATTAAAAATTATTTAAAGTTTATTCAATGATACATATATTATTTTAACAAGAGTTTTATTATGATGTGGTTTCATAAACCGTACCGTCCATTTGGGCCCATATCTTTGGGCTACTCATATGAGCTTGCTTCCTAGTTTTTTGTTAGACATCAATAGTTGCATCAATGTCTAAGAATAATTAAAAATTAGGAATAATTGCCAAATACTACATAGGAAAAAATATTTTTGTCAAATACTATGACTAATTATACAAAATGTCAAATAGTCCAACCACAAATATACAATTACAAGGTTACCCCTAATAATAATAAGAATATAATAATAATAATAATAATATCAATAAACAATACACTACCACTTCCCGCTGGCAACCCCCACCGCTGCTGCTGTCCGGCCGTTGCCTGACGCCGAAAATTTTTCCGGCGAGAATTTTATTTTATTTTATTTTTTTTGCCCAACAAATATAAAGTTAGGAATCTCACTATAAAGTAAGAAGTTTTTAATAAGAAATTTTCTTACTTTTTCATACATAAAGTATGAGATTTTCACTATAAAGTAAGATTTTTTTTCTTTTTTTTTTTGAACATAAATTAAAAATATCTTCATTTTAGAAAATAAAGTAAGAAATTTCACTATAAAATAAGAACTTTTCCTACTTTTCGAATATAAAATAACAAACTTTCTTACTTTAAATGATATAAAGTAAGAAACTTTATTAATTTTTTGAACATAAAGTATGAAATTTCACTATAAAATAATAATATATAATTTGTATTAAATAAGAAAATACATAATAATAATTTGCTATTAAGCAAGAATTTTTTTTCTCTATTTTTTTGGTAAAACAAAAGTGTGTAATAAGTAAAAAAAAAAAAGTAAAAAATACATAACAACATTTGCACATCAAAACAAGAAACTTTTGCAATCAAATAAAATACTTTTTGTCATCAAGTATGAATTTTTGGATATTAAATAAAAAATCTGTTATATATAGTAAGAAATTCGGACATATAGTAAGAATTATTTTTTGGACATTAAGTAAAAAATGTTTGGACATATAGTAAAAAATATTTGCACATATAGTAAGAAATACATACATATAATAAAAAATCCATATAGTAAGAAATACATACATATAGTAAAAAATCCAGACATATAGTAAGAAAAGTATCTGGGTTGAAAAAAAAACTGACTACGCTGACTCCATGGATATGTAGTAAGAAATTCGGAAGACATGCAGTAAGAAATTTTGGGCAGAAAAAAAAAAAACTCTGAAAATAAATTCCGGTAGCCGAAAAATATTTTCAGATGATCAGGAAAAAAAATGTGACCGAATTTTTTTTTTCCGGCGGCCGAAAAATTTTCCGGTCGGCCGGGGCGGTGGCCGACAGCTAACTTTATATTTGTTGGGCCAAAAAAAAAAATCTCGCCGAAAAATTTTCCGGCGTTAGGTGGCAGCAGGTGGCAGTGGTTGGCGGGAGGTGGTGGTGTATTGTTATTATTAGTTATTTTAATAGTAAGGCTATTGTGGTATATTCATATCACAATTTTGGACTATTTGACAAAAAATAGGTACTATTTAACTTAAAATGATAGATGACTAATTGACAAATGGACCTCCACCTGGCACCTGGGTACTATTTGACAATTTCCCATAAAAATAAAAAATAAGAACAATCTCTTAATATTAGGCAAGAAAATCGCAACCTGTAGTTTTTAAATCGCATTGAAACCAATTACATATCATATGCTAATGAATTTAATCCAAACTTAATTTTAGTGCAGCGGTCTTTCCAATCGTCCTTCATCTTTGATTTAAATAATGTGGTCAGCAGCTGTGATTAGTTAACTACACTCTGTCAGTATGTGCTTTCTAGATTTAAATAATTTTCGCACCCAAACCAATGCTTTAGGACATATTTTGTCATTATCCCTACTCTAAATCTTAACCAACAAAACCTTTCCTTTTGAAACAAAAAAATTGAAGAAAATGTCAACTTCTCTGCAGCAACAGATTAATGAGTTTTTGTTACATCCATCTCTGCTATTACTCATCACTTTACTCTCACTATGTTTTTTTCTTACAAGAAAATGGCTAAACATTAATCTATGCAATAATAACAAATCACTGCCACCATCACCACCAAGATTACCAATCTTGGGCAATCTTCACCAGCTAAGTCCACTAACCCACCGCTCTCTCCGATCCCTCGGCGCGAGACACGGCCCGTTGATGCTCCTCCACTTCGGCAGCCAACCCGTGATCATCGTCCAATCGGCCGACGCAGCCAGCGAAATCATGAAGACGCACGATCTCACATTCGCCGACAAGCCGCACACGCGAACCACAAGGCGCTTCTTTTACGACACCAAGGACATATCTATCGCGCCTTACGGCGAATATTGGAGGACTTTGAAGAGCATTTGTATTGTCCATTTGTTGAGTGGCAAAAGGGTCCAAGAATTTGATTTCATTAGAGAAGAAGAAACAGCCCTATGGATGAAAAAGATCGAATCGTGTTGCGGTTCACCTCTTAATTTGAGCGAAATGTTTGTGTCGTTGACGAATGATGTGATTTGTCGCGCGGCGTTTGGGAGGAAATACGGTGTGGAAGAGAATGGTAGGAAGTTTTTGGTGCTTCTTAGGGAGGTTTTGGAGCTAATGGGGAGTTTCAGTGTTGGGGAGTTTATTCCTTGTCTTAAATGGATTAATTATTTGAATGGTTTTGAGATTAGAGTTGAAAAGGTTGCAAGAGAAGTTGATGAATTCTTGGAGATGGTAATTGAAGAGCACATGAGTTCATGTGTTGATAATAAGGATGGAGGGAGAGAGAATTTTGTGGACATTTTGCTTGATGTATACAAGGATGATAAGACTAATGTTTCTATTGACAGAAATAGTATCAAAGCTGTTATTCTGGTGAGATTTCTCTCCTTACTGTCTTTTGTAGCATGAAAATCTAGGCCCGGCCCGGCGCAACATCTTGAAGTTTGTAAAATATAGAAAGTGGTATTTTGTAAATTTAAAGGACACGAATATTGGCAACACAATTTTTTGTGAGTTCATCCCGTGTTTTCAAATTCAGGGTGTTTAAATAAAATTTCCGAACATTGTGTTAATGTTCGAATGAAATTTTCGAACACATTGAAAATACATTTTTGGTAAAAAAATATTGAACATTAAACATGTGTTCGAAAATTTCATCTGAACATCTTGAAGCTGAAACATCTGGTAAACTCATAAAATTTTGGGGTGCCAATGTTCGTTCTAAAGAAAGCTGAATTTTTTGTTTCTATTTTTAATAAACTAAACTTCTAAGGGTAATCTTTGTAATGAATTTTGAGGCTTAACATATGGGGGGAAAAAATGATGCTACACAAAACATTAACTTCCACTCTATCAGATTGTACAAGCACTAATTCAAACATTTGCTTTCATGTTTTTTTTTTTTTTTCAATTATAATACTAGGATATATTTGCTGGAGGAACAGATACCACATCTGCAACTCTAGAATGGGCAATGACAGAACTCTTAAGGCACCCTCAGGTCTTAAAAGAATTGCAAAATGAAGTTCGAGAAATCCTGAACGACAAACCGGACATAACCGACAATGACTTGGGCAAAATGCGATATTTGAAAGCTGTTATAAGAGAAACCCTACGTTTACATCCTCCTATCCCGTTTCTGGCCCGAGTGGCACGAGAAGATGTTAAGGTCATGGGATATGATGTTGCAGCCGGGACGATGGTCATAACTAATGCGTGGGCGATAGGCAGAGATCCTAATTCCTGGGACGGGCCGGAGGATTTTCGGCCGGAGAGATTTCTGAGCTCATTGATTGACTTCAAGGGGCTCGATTTCGAGTTGGTTCCGTTCGGGGCCGGGAGGAGGGGTTGTCCAGGGACTACATTTGCAATGGCAAGTGTTGAGCTTGTGTTAGCCAATCTTGTGCACAAGTTTCAATGGGAATTGCCTAAGGGGATGAAATTGGATGATTTGGATATGATGGAACAGCCTGGTGTTACTATTCATAGGAAAAATCCACTTTTCGGTGTGGCAACCAAATGTTATTTGTAGTGAAAATTTTGTGCTTAATTGTAGTCTCGTGAACTTGGATTAATGTGTAATTTTGCACTTGTATAAGGGTGGCATATTTGGTCCTAAACTAAGTAGCAATTTTGATTTTTTGGAATTTCATGTTCTAATTATCTGTAATTCTGGTCCGAATGGGTGCTTCAATATTCAAGTTTCACAAATTAGAACTAACTGGACCAATTGCACAAAAATCAGAATTTAAGGGAGTGAAAATTGCCACACAATACATTACATGATAAATAAGCCACATATGTATACTTTCGGGACTTGCCTAAGGTATGATATTTACGGCTTGTTTGGGAATACTACTGGAATAAATGTTTATTTGTGAAATGGTCTTTTTAATATGTGCAATTTAGAAAAGTGTTTGTAAAAAATATGAAGTGTTTGGTAAAAATAATTTTAAAAGTCCATTCAACAAAGTGTAGGAAATAAAACTCAAAAGCCAGAATTTAACACTTCTTCAAAATCGATTTTTGGAAAAGTAACCACCAAACATGTTTTTCCTATCAAAAAGTAATTCATCTCCAGCCGATAAACTTATTCTCAAACTCAGAAATAATATTCTTAATATATTCTTTTTCATACCATATTTTATATATTTTTAACAAGATCTATATATTTATCAAATTTACAAATTGGACCCCTTAATTTTTTTTATATCAAAGAGTAGCAATAATAATTATCAATTGACATTTAAAATAATATAAAAAAGACTTACTAAATTAAGTTTTATTAAATAATAAGAAATTAAATTACTTGAGAATAAGATTACATTGAAACATAAAATACTAACTAATTCGGAAACATAAATATAAACATAAACATAAACATGAACAAAATGGTCAGAGATGAGGTCGGAGAAAAAATTGGAGACATGGTCGGAAATAATATCGAATATGGGTCGGCATGCTTTTCAAATAGGTCGGAGAAAGGCCACCCTTTTTGTCGATCTCGTATTCGACCTTTTCTCCGACCTCATCTCCTGACCTTTGGCTGAAAAAGTTGGAGATATGATCGGAGATAAGGTCGAAAAAGGGTCGGCATGCTTTTCAAAAAGGTCGGAGAAGGGCCAACCCTTTTTTCCGACCTCATATCCGACATTTTCTCCGACCCCATCTCATGATCTTTGGTTTGAAAATAATTATGAATCAACATACAAATTAAATGTAAAGAAATATTTTCAGTGTTGCTTATGTAAATTTAATATATATTGTTAAATATCGTGTTATGTCATGTATTTTTATTTTTATTATTCAAATTTTATTTTTTATTTTAATGTTGTTCTTATAGTTTCTAATGTTAGAAATTTAATTTTTATGTCAATATTTTTGTTTTTTTACAACTATAACTTAATTTATACTCCTAATAAATATATATTATTCAAAAACATATATGAATTAAAAATATATAATTAATAAAGAAATTTATTAAAACACACAAAAAGAAGGATATATAAAACAGACGCACAAAAAAACTGATCCTTAATTACAAATAATTTAAAGAAACAAAAATTGAACGCAAAAAGAAAACATATACATACAAATAATAAAATTATTATTAAAAAAGTTAAGATCAAATACAATTTAATAAATTAAAAAGGGCTCATTTGCAATTATTATGACATAAATAGCAAAACGCGTATGTATACAGCATTATCTCAAAATTGGGTATGGAGGAAAGAGAAAATACAAAAAAATAAGAATAAGTTTGTAATTCGGTTGGAGAGAATTTATACTGCAATTTTGAGTTTTCGAGTTCGATTGGAGATGGTCTTACAGGGTGATGATCATAAATCTTTGAATGGCAACAACTTACTTTGAGTTATTACAGATAAGAATAATGAATATTTTAATAGACACAAATACCTTTTAAATGATATTTATTGTTTATTTTCAATAATAATAAGAATAATAATAATACAGTAAAAACTCTATATATAGTAATACTTTATATAAGAATAAATTCCCTATAGTAATAAAAAGTTCAAGTCCCAACTTGGGACTAGTTATAAATAAGAATAAACTATACATTGTCATAAGTCATACATTTTTCAAGTCCCGTCTTAAGAATTTATACTTTTATATAAGAATAAATAATTGATATATTATAAAAATATTTATTAATTATATTTTTGTTTATCAAAATCAATAACATATTTAAGATGACTTAAAATATTTATCTATAGTCGATTGTGACATGGACTTAATTTTATAGTTCGACACTTGATCCTTCAATTTGCGAGTGCTCAATAGCTCGCTTGCATATGATCCCTCTTGTTGAAGTCAAAATGATTCCAACTTATCTAACATAACTAAAGCTTCATGACATGAAACTGTGGTATTTCAGTACTATCATCTTCCGTATTATCTCCTTCGTCTTCTTGCCTGATTCCCACGATAATTTTTTCATCGGTTAAGACATAAGTAATTTGTCGCTCATTCGAATGATTAAGGAAGACATCAATATCCATTTCGTTATGGTAGTGTAGTGCCATAGTTTGAGAGCTCAATTCAGTGAGTAATTTTAGCCTCTCTTCATCCGTTTCACTTGCAACTTTTGTACTTCATTAATACTAGAGGTTCGAATCTTGCAATGTTTAAAGCAATTTTCAATCGTTTTTGGCTTCACGTCTATTGACCAAGAAGCAACAACATTTACAATTCCATCAAGAATAGATATATTTGATTGTTCCAAAACATGATCTTTAATTCTTTTCAAGAGTAGACGGTTGAACCTACGACGATAATAACCTTTAAAGTTCCTTATGATTCCTGCATCACATGTCTGAATCTTGGATGTGCTATTGAGTGGCAAATACATAACTGTTGTATGACGAAGAGGGGGGGAGATGATCTTTTTTTCCATGAGCAGTACAATTGTCCAAAATGAGCAAGACATTTCTGTCTAAATGATTATCGAACCACTTTAGCCATTCCAAAAAGAGTAAGGATGTCATTCATGTATTTGAATTCGCTCGATAAGTACAGTTGAGAGTATCACAGTTAATATTTTTGAAACATCTAGGATTAAGAAATTTACCAATGATCCAAAGAGAAAGTTTGTCGGAGCCATCCAAATTGCAACAAATGACGATTGTAATTCTTTATTTATTTTGTTTTCGGCCCTCCCACTGCTTTGTCGCAAGAGAATTATCAGCTTGCATTCGATAAAATGGACCGATTTCATCCATGTTGTAAATGTCCTTCCATGCCCATTTGTCTAATTCTTCTCTTATCGAAGGCAAGCATGCTTCAATTTTTTCCATATCCACAGAACCACTCTCACAAAAATGGCGATGTGATTGAATTGCATGTCTTTGCTTGAATTTTCCTAACCACCCATTTGAAAATTCAAACGAGGTTGCTTTAAGAAAATGTTTCCCTTTTTCTTTTAGTAATTCACCACTAATATTGACATGCTCTTGGTTACACACAAACCACTCATAAAGTGCAGACTCCATTCGTGGGTAATTTACCGATTTTATACGTATTGTATACGAGTTCGAAACATCTTTTTCACGATCGACTGCCTTCTTGAACGTCTTAGATATTGTTGATTGTGATACTTCCAAACCATGAGTCTCTTTGAGCCACTTCATAAAATCCTTTTGCTTCCAACTAGGGTGCAAATTTTTCTTTTTGTACAACTCAACTCTATTTTTTTCAAGAATTTGAGTTCTTTTCTCTTTAGATGCCATTTTGTTTGATGTGTAGTACAAGAAGTATAACCCAAAATTTATACACATATATGGTCAAAGTTTATAGTCCATAAATTCATTTTTTGATTTAACTCAAGTGTATATATTTAAATTGTCAAAGATCATAGTCCCTAAATTAATTTTTTGATTTAACTCAAGTGTATGTATTTAAATTTTTTAGTCAAAATTATTAAATTAGTTACATGAACTTGTGAGATAGATAATATACAATGTATATATTATTTTTATATTTATATTATTTTTTATACGAAAAAATTATTTTTTTTTAATAAAACTCTATATAGTAATAATTTCGTATAGTTATATTTTTTCTCGATCCCGACAATATAATTGTATGAAGTTTTTAATGTAAGTTCCAATTTCAAATCTCTTTGATGGTAACGAAGAACCGCTCAACGCTAATCACGGGTTCACCAACTCTTTTTTTTTTTTCGCCACCTTTAAAATCATAAAGAGCCAAAATAAGCAACCACTGGTCCACTCTTATAGATAAGGTCAAGCTTTCATTGCATCTTTTCTCTTGTTATTTGCTACATTTTCACATTACAATGTTGGCGTTTTGTTCATTAATTACTGCAGCTTTCAAGGTTGTGATTGTCGTATTGTTGGCCCCATTTGTGTCCATTTTGTCACTAAGCATGTTATGCACAAGGAAAAATGAATTACAATATATTATAAGTTTGATAGAAATAAATATTTATTGATACAAATAATATCGTCCATATATTTATAAATCCACAATAAGAATTTACAAAAGATGCCACTTCTCTTATAATATTCATCCACACATTCCAAATCTAAAAGGCAAAATAGCAAGTGAATCACAGTAGATCTAAAAAGCATAAACTAAGTCAAATAGGACAAAAATGTTATTAACCAACAATTTACATCTGTCTATACTATTCTAAAAAGATGAATATTTTTGTAAAATTTTGAGTCGCCAAAAATAACTGTATTTGTATATTTTTAATGGTAAAATTATTATTATATATATTTTAATAAAAGGAGTTTAAAGGATGAATATCTATTAAAGTGGTCTCTCTCTAAATATTATTTATATGAGGTATTAATTTTAGAACTTTTATATAATTCAAACTAATTTTATTTTTTATTGTTTATTTTCTTCTTTCTTTTTTTGGTTACAATGGAGTTTGGAAATAATGAGGACTCAATAATTATTAATTAATTAGTTCATTGAAACAACCCATGATATAATAGATGAAAATTAGGACCAACTTACAATTTCAATTGCTTTTAAAAATTACGTTCCTACAATTTCAATTGCTTTTAAAAATTACATTCCTACAATTTCAATTGTAATTGTACGCATCTTAATAAAAATAATTTAAGTAGTTTAAGTTATATATCTAACTAAATAATATAATTAGTTTAATAAAAACTGAAATCCATATAAGAGATAGTACTTAAAAATGAGTTTTTTTTCTTCTTATTTTACTTACGTTTTTATCTTTTAATAATGACATATGCTAATCTTTTTGAATAACTAGACAAAATTCAAGTCTCACAATTAATCTAATAAAAATAAAAATTCATCTAAGAAACCATAATTAAGAAGGACCTTTTATTAATTTTTGTTAGTTTTTTTTTTCCTTTTTGCACTTTAAATTTTTTTTTGACATATGCTAATCTTTTTAAATAACTAGACAGACTTCCAGTCTCACAATTAATCTAATAAAAATTAAAATTCTCTAAGAAACCATAATTAAGGAGGATATTTTATTTATTTGTTGGTTTTTTTTTTCCTTTTTACACTTTTATTTTTTATTGTTTCTTTCTTCTTTCTTTTTTTGGTTATGATGGAGTTTGAAAATAATGAGGACTCAATCATTATTATTTAATTAGTTCATTGAAACAACCCATGATATAATATATGAATAAAAGGACCACTTACGATTTCAATTGCTTTCAAAAATTACATTACTACAATTTTAATTATAATATATGAATAACAGGACCAACTTACGATTTCAATTGCTTTAAAAAATTACATTACTACAATTTTAATTGTAATTGCATGTATCTTAATAAAAATAATTTAAGTAGTTTAAGAGGATATTAATCTAATTAAAAAACATAATTAGTTTAATAAAAATTGAAATCTATACAAGAGATAGTACTTAAAAAGGATCCTTTTTTTCTTTTTGGCTATTATTGATGTGTATTTTTTTTCTTATTTTACTTGCATTTTTATCTTTTTATAATGACATATGCTAATCTTTTTTTTTCTTTTTCTTTTCTTTTAGGCAAAAAAAAAACATGAATTATTTAGAACCAAATTTTTGTATAATTGGTTCTATATTTATCTAGAACCATCTCCATGTAATCCTAGCTTCATCTGAATTCTTTACCGCAAGCATAATATTAATCCTAGAAGTCTATATTAATTACTCTATGTGTGTGCTATTATATATATGTGCCCAATTAGTAGAAAAAAACCCCAGAAAATCTCCATATCAATCAGAAGCGATGATCACGTACAAGAAGTAGTGTTTCTTTTATTATATATATTCTAATAAAAGTAGTTTAGTACATATTGCCTTCGAATATATTAGTTTGCCAACATTAATTATCGAAAAATCCTAAAGCTGCACGAATTATGATTCCTTTTTATAAGTCGCTATCCTATTTTATTGGGACTCTCGCTATTCTATACACAAATTATGATTTCTTTTTATAAGTTGCTTTCCTATTTTAAAACAATATAATTCCTATATATTATTTTTTTTTACTTTTCGTTGTTTTTCTTATCTTTCTTTCTTTCTTTAGTTTTTTGGTTATGAGTTTCTAGAACCAACTCCATGTAATCCTACCTACGCAATGAGGTGCAACTTTTTAAATAATTTGTTGCAAGAAGTCTATATATTAGATAACACAATGAGGTGCAACTTTTTAAATAATTTGTTATTACATCATCACGTGATTTTATATTCGCAATTTTATATAATATAGAATTGTACCACTTTTTTTAAGAACTATACAACTCTCTGTCTTTTTTTTTCTTAATATAGGTCATTTGAAAACGCGTGAAGTAATGTTTGTTTCAAGAGTATGACTGCCTAATTTAATTGAAATTCTATAATGTATCGAAAATCATCAACATCCGAATTATCATTAGGTAAGATTTATTAATTATTTTTTTGTTTAAAACATTTTGATTTTTTTTAACCACTACATATTTATGTAATAGTGAAAGATGTATATCGTCAATGAAATCGTTATAAGATGAAGAGAAAATATAGCAATTTAAATGCTACTCAAAAGCATGA
The DNA here is from genome assembly GCA_014905375.1 of Phtheirospermum japonicum. NCBI lineage: Eukaryota > Viridiplantae > Streptophyta > Magnoliopsida > Lamiales > Orobanchaceae > Phtheirospermum > Phtheirospermum japonicum. Next base: position 111,009 of record BMAC01000168.1, read on the forward strand.
GTATATTGACAGAGCAAAAAAGTACCGAAAGAATAAAAATCCGTGTGTTGCATGTCTTCCTAAGAACCAAATTACATCTGAATTAAAAGGTTAGTAATATTAATTATCACAAAATATAATATTATTTCATCATTTTTTCTAATATAAATTATTATTATTATTATTATTATTTAGTTTCAAGAATAAACGAGTCTATATGTCAGGAGATACATGAGCTAAAAAAAAATGCCCAATTGCATACATTGTGGTGCTATGAGATTTGAGTATGAGCCTCCAACATTTTGTTGTGATAATAGAAAAATCAAGTTGGCGCCTATTGAAGTTCCTGATGAAATATATGAGTTGTTTACTTCTCAGTCAGAAGAGGCCATACAATTTCGAAAAAATATCCGTCTATTCAATAACATATTTCCCTTTACCTCATTTGAAGTAAAATTAGATAAAGACCTTGCATCTGCAAGACGAGGAGTCTATACTTTTCGAGCGCAAGGAATGGTGTATCACGACCTTCCTGGGTTAATATCTAGCGAAGATGGTCCTGGCTATTTTCAATTATATTTTATGGAAACAGACAATGAGATTGAGAACAGAATGAACATATTTGAGAACTCAACTTTATCTGAAATTACTGTGAATGAGATTGAGAACAGAATGAACATATTTGAGAACTCAACTTTATCTGAAATTACTGTGAATAAACTCACGAAAGTTTTAGATGGAAATCCATATGCAAAAGTTTTTAGAAGTTTAAAGGATTTTCCATCGATGGATGATGTTCAACTCCATATCTCAAAAGATGTGAAATTATATCAACGAGTATACAATTCTCCATCAGCCGAAGTTGCAACAATATGGGTGGAAGGAAATAATGCTAATATACCATTTGAACGTGACATTGTGATACATGAGCATTCAGGATCTAGACATAGAATAAAGCATTATTATGGATGTTACAACCCTTTGCAGTATTCACTTCTATTTCCAAAAGGTGATATTGGATGGCATCAAAATATTAAAAAGTTGTTTGTCGACAAAACCTTTACAAAAGAACGAGGTATATATTATGTATTTTTCAAATAGTAATAAAGTATATTATGTATAATGAATTTTGAAATATTTGTTGAAATCTTAATCTTTCAAATTATCTATTAATTTATCTTTACAAGTAATAGTCAAGTTATTGGTGATAACTTTCCGATATCTAGATTATCTTCTGTGAATGATATACTTTCTCGCGAAACTCAAGGTATGTACTCTCCTATAAAATTTAAGCTTATGTATGAATTCGGAGCATGCTCACATGTTCATTATTAAAAGTTTCTAAAATAATATTATACCCTAACTATTTTAATAATTAACTTTTAAGATAACAATCACACTGTTTAATATATTTATTTATTTATATACTATCATTTATAACTGGTGATTTCTAATTTTACTTCTTATATGTTTCATTTGGTTAAATCGAAATATGTGGAAATAAAAAGTATATGAAGAAACCTTAGTTACTAAACTTATAAAAAGGCTTTCAAAAAGAGAAAAAAGATACATTAGGAAGTATAGGATATGATACAAAAAACCATATAAGATTAAAAGTCAACAAGACGTATACAATCTCTAATGCGGATGTTAGAAAGGGTAACCCAAACTATCCAAGTGTGCATTAAAAAGGAAATAATTCTTTGAAAGTACACATTGTGAAGGATGCCAATGAAGTTATAGAAGACAACATTTCCTTCAATTTTCTGAAGTTCAAAGCCATAAACCCTGAAATTCAGGATGAAAGATGTAAAAGAACTGACAATACAATAAATTAGACACGATCGAGATAAGCTATTTGGGGTACTTTTCATCAAAAGTTAGGTTATTTAGTAATTTGTAGGTTCCTCTATTTTGTAATCTTAAATATTTTCTTATCTTACAGGATTCATATTACTGTTTCAAAGGATTTGTTAAGAAGATTTTAAATAAAGTATACTTGTGGTACGATGCATGTAAAAATTGTGCCGCGTCAATTTGCAAGATTGATGGCAACACATCATGTCAAAAGTGCAATTTGGAAGATGTGAAAACGACTCCAAGGTAATAGCTCAAACTTTTAAATCCATATAGATTTATGCCTACATCAATGTATTAAAAACGTATTTATTTAACTTTAGGTATAGATTAGTCTTAAATGTTGTGCAAGGAAATGATAGTGCATCTATAACACTATTCGAAGATGCGGAGACAATATTTGTAGGGTGTCCTATCAATGAATACCTTGCATCAATCAACGAGGTAAATTCCTAAAAAGGACATTATTTATTAATTTATCAATTTATATGTTTTAATTTTAAAACAATTACCCAGCAAAAAAAAAAGGGAAAATAATAATATACACAATATATAACTATAAATTTCCCAAATAATGAGGTTCAAACTCTTATGATAAGTTAATTCATTTATGTGATGAAGGATCAAATATACAATTGACTTAATTGAGTTTATGTATAGTATTTTAATTTTACTATGTTATCGTATTTAGGGAGAACATGAGTCCAAATACTACAAGGGACAGAGCTTACAAGGGTCGACCGAGTTTCGATTTCTGATTGCTCCCAACAAAAAGAAGGGTTCGTGGAAAGGAGATTTGAGTGAAGTTACTGATGCAATTGAGAGGATACAACTTGATCTAAAAGATGAGATTAAAAAAGAAACCTTAAATACATCAGTGAAAACAAGCGATATTGGTGTGGAACATGTCGAAACTTCAAGACAGAAAGGAAACAAAAGAAAGAGACTCACGAAAAACAACAACAAAAATGATGTCATTCAGATAAGAGCTCTGTCATCAGTCTTACAAAAAAGAGTACGAAAAAATCATCGAAATCAAATAACAAAAAGGCCAGTGAAGGTGATATCAATGTGATTTCAAGCGATGATGAGGAAACAATGAGCAGTCTTTTATAAAAGTTTGGCAAGAGACCATCGAAATCAAATAACAAGAAGACTTACCCTACCATCAAGATCAAACAAGAAAAAGGATTAATGTGGTTTACAATTAAAATTAAAATTAGAATATGCGCTATTTATTTCCTTTCGTTTATAATTTCTTCAATGGATAATGAATTCTATATTTGTTTATTTAAATATTTAATGAAATAAATTTATATTTCTTTTTACCTTACAATTTTTTATCTTTGACAAAATTGATATTACAATTTTTTTTCAATTTTATACTAATAATATATTATATAAATAATTAAACTAAATAATTATGTCATCACGTGCAACGCACGTATATTTTACTAGTTACTAAAAATAAACCAAAACCAAACCAACTACAATATCATATAAACCAATTTACACGGCATCACATCTTGATCATGTTAAATGATATCATGAAATTCATAATTCTTGTTAGAAAATATCGTCCACTAGTTTTCTTTGTCGTGGTGATGATGACAAGTTGACAACGACATATATTTTATCTACCTAAAACTTCCTTAGATATGAAAAGTAAATAACCTCTAGAGAGGACTTTTAAACGAAAACCAAACACCTTAATATATATATATATATATATATATATATATATAGGACTGGGTTCAAATGAGAATCCCGTCATTATATGTCAACCTAGGGACTAATCTTGCATTAGATTTAATATTGCACAGTGCAATTATATGTTCAGGTTCATTGTGTTCATTGTGCTTTTTAAACAGTAATGTAGTGCTCAAATCAGTCCAGTTTTTTTAATTTAATATATATATATATATATATATATATATATATATATATATATTATATTATTTACGTTTTAAAACATGCAATATGTATCTTAAATTGTAGATCTTGAGAATGTGATTAATTTGATATATATTTTCATTCAAAACGAATAAAATTTGAAAAAGTTATGGTTTGTTGAAAAATTTCAGTTTTCAAATTTTGAATTTGCAGTTTATAGACGAAATTTGCGATGCTTTTTGTATACAATAGTAGTGTTTTTTTTTTTAATCTATTGTACTTTCCAAAAGAACAATGTAGTGCTCTTTGTAAACGTTGATATATGTTCAAAAATACCATTTTTAATTAAATTAATGCATTTTTTTACATTATTACCATGCTGACATGTCATGATCTCAACCATCAAGATTATCCAATCTAATGGTCAAGATGAGTCCCTAAATTCACATATAATGACGATTCTCATTTGAACCCAACCCTATATATATATATATATATATATATATATATATATATATATATATATATATATTTTTTTCTTTTCCCTCTTAAACTTTATTCAATTTGACATTTTATTTTTAATCTTTTTTGTATATTTTGTATTTTGGACTTTTTTTTAAACCATTTTTTGTGAAAATTGTTGCCCAAAATTATTTTTGGGCTGAAATTTTTGTATAATCGAAAGGTAAAATCACCCTTTCATATGATTCTTATATGAAAGGGTGATTTTATTTACCTTTCGATTATACAAAAAACTTCAGCCCAAAAATAATTTTTTTCAAAAAAAAAAAAAAAAAAGGGATGATTTTGCACTTTAATTGTGCAAAACTTATGCCAGAAATGATTCCAGCAATAACTTCCACATGGAAAATGTTTAATGGTGTACACATAGTTCAAAAGGTAAAGTCAACGGAAAAAAAAAAAGAAAACAAAGTGCACAGTAGGGTGGAGTTTGGAAGGATAAAAAAGCTTTTCTCTCCTATACATATAAGATATACAAAACCTTGTCCAAAATCATCATACACCAACAAATGGACGAAAATTCATCACATCACTTTCTATTCCAAGCTATCATTCCACTATCCTTGTTCTGTTTCATCATCACCAAATTATGGTTACACAAATCTTCCAAAAAAAAGAATTTACCTCCATCACCCCTAAAAGTACCAATATTAGGAAACCTCCACCAACTAAGCTCGTTGCCTCACAAAGATCTCCAAACCTTAGCCAAAAAACATGGGCCAATCATGCTTCTTCATTACGGCAGCATGCCAACGCTAATCGTCTCATCATCAGACGGAGCCCGAGAAATCATGAAAACCCACGATCTAACTTTCGCCGACAGGCCCGATATTGGCGTTAGCCGTCGACTACTCTACGACTGCAAAGACGTATCCGTTTCGCCCTACGGCGAATACTGGAGACAATTAAAGAGCATCTGTGTGCTACAACTTTTGAGCAACAAAAGGGTCCAATCTTTTGATTTTATCAGGAAACAGGAAACAGAGCTTTTGATGAAAAAGATCGAAAAGTCGTGTTGTTTTCATGTGAACTTGAGTGAGATTTTTACGGAATTTACGAACGATGTGATTTGTCGATCGGCTTTCGGCAGGAAGTACAGTGAGGGCGAAAACGGAAAGAGATTTTTGTCGCTTTTGAGAGAGTTTCTGGAGTTGTTGGGGACTATTAGTGTTGGAGATTTTGTTCCGGGCCTCTCGTGGATTAATTGGGTTAACGGGTTCGATGCGAGGGTCGATAAGGTTGCGAAAGAGTTGGATGAGTTTCTGGAGGGAGTGATCAAAGAGCGCATGGTGATTTTTGATCAAGAGGAAGTTAAGTGCTCAAATGGAGAAAATTTTGTTGATATTTTGCTTGATATTTATCTAAATAATTCTAGTGGTGTGTCCTTTGACAGAGATAGCATCAAAGCTATAATTCTGGTGAGTTTTTCTCTCTTTCTTTCTTTTTTTCTAAAAGATGTGTTTTTAGTGTTTTTTTAGGGGGGCTAGAATTTAGTTTTTAATAACTATATATGAAAATTTTGTAGGATTTAAAATGAGTTTCCGAAAGGCCAGAACAGGAATATTCCGGGCTTATTCCTTATTTTAACCCTCTTTCTTATAATAGGATGTATTCGCTGCCGGAACTGATACCACATCCACAGTACTCGAATGGGCGATGGCCGAACTCTTACGACACCCGAAGATCCTGAAAAGACTGCAAAATGAAGTTAGAAGCATCGCCAAACACGACATAACAGAAAACGACTTGGAAAAAATGCACTATCTAAAAGCCGTGATCAAAGAAACTCTTCGTTGCCACACTCCGATCCCAATGCTAGTGCCCCGAAAATCAAGAAAAGACGCGCGAGTCATGGGGTACGATATCCCGGCCGGAACAATGGTGATGATTAATGCTTGGGCCATTTCGAGGGACCCTGGAAATTGGGTCGAACCCGAAAAGTTCAACCCCGGCCGATTTTTGAATTCATCGGTCGATTATAAGGGGCTGGATTTCGAGTTGATCCCGTTCGGAGCGGGAAGAAGGGGATGCCCGGGTATTGCATTTGCCATGGCTACGAATGAGTTCATGTTAGCAAATATCGTACGGAGGTTTGATTGGAAATTGCCTGATGAGGTGAAAGATTTGGACATGAGTGAACGCCCCGGGGTATCTATTCACAGAGTTGTTCCTCTTGTTGCAGTTGCCAGTGTGTATCATTGTTAGTAATGATATTTTTCTATAGTTTTCCATTATCATATTTTCAAATATATATCAATATATTAGATTTAGGGCAAACTTATATTTGACTGTCACACGGTTTGACGATTCATTTTTTCCTGGAATCATTTTACAGTGTATTACGGTAAGTGACACTTTTTGGTGTAAAAGTAATAATTTTATAGGTAAACATGACACTATTAAGGACAAATGTGAATCCCCGTCACACCATGTGGCAGTCACACAAGAGACCAACCATAAATTTGAACGCATTTATTAAATGTATTTCAACTAACTCAGACCGAAAAGATAATTCTAAAAAATAATGAGAAGAAGGGTTGTGCCATGGTCGGATGGTATTGAAAAGTGGTCTCAAATCACTGGATGTACAACACAACAATTTGTAACCTCCTTCGAGCTCTTCAAAACGAACCCTGTATTTGATGTAATAGTAGGACGACCTGATTCTTTATCGGTGCATGTGCCCTAGACTTACTTGGGAATCATCCCCAACCAAATAAGCGGACCGACGGACCGACTCTCATCTGAGAACTTGAGGGTTGTCATTTTTAGACTACAAGAAAGGGACTTAACATCGGTTTTTGTTGGGAAATAAAACATTCGTTTTTGTGTTAACATCGTAGTCGATGTTAAAGTAGCATCAGTTTCTTTAAAAGCAGTGTGTTTTTCAACATCAGTCTTACTAAAAACGGATAGTAAGAACTGATGTCAAATGATGTTTACATCGGTTTTTAACATCGCTTTTATAAAAATGATGTGACTTAACATCCGTTTAGAAACCGATGTGAGATGTCTAGAAATTGAAGTAAACATCGGTTGCTTGAGAACCGAGGTTGTTTAAAGGAGTTTACCATCCCACTTAATAAACAATATTCTATGCATTTTATCTTTACATAAAATATTACCCCTTAGACTGGAAAAGATAGGTGGGTAGACAAAAACACTGAGTTTAAAAAGACAAAATGATTGTAGTTAGAATTATAAAACTTTTGCTATTTTTTCTATTTTACCCTCAACTTTTTAGTATTTCAATAAATAAAGTAAATTAAATAGGATTGTTTTAGTCTTTTTTGTGGTATTTTAAATTTTAAAAAGCAAACATGCCTATCTTTTCCGGACGGACAAAAATAGAAAACATGTCTATCTTTTCCGGACGGATGGAGTAAATAACACTTACATACAATAATTAGACAATTCCAATAGTTTGACATTAAAAAAATACAATGTTAAATAGTCATACCAAAGTCAACTCGTACATAAATTTTTAGAATATCGAAGTAATTCAAATTTGTATTTAAGAAAATTTCAAAAGCATTAATATAATTCCTATCCTTAACTCAATCGTCAGTTTTCGATTTGCCTTTAACAGACCCAACATAATAAACCCAGCAAAGACGATAATCTCACTTGACATTATGTGACATTGGTTGAACTTTAGACGTTTCCTTGTTTCTCCAGCATGGTCCTCCCTTGTGTTAAAGCTGCAGATAATGATTGTCAATTTCATATGTTTCTTTAATCAAAATATCAACAATCTAATCCATATAATAGTTAAAATAATAATAATAATAAAGCCTAATTAAAATAGAAATGGTGAACTTTGAAATTAAAGAGAAAATCATTCTTCAAAATTTCAGTCAGTAAAAGGAATTCTTAGAATATTTTGGTCAAAATATAAAATGTTACAGTAGTTTTACCTATTCGGGCATACGTATAACATGTGACGAAACATACACAAACATTCACTGGCAAAGACAAGTGCTATCTGAGGACAAATAAACTCCTTAATTTTCAGCATTATGAGTTTAACTTGCTGGAAAAATATTGCAAATATTTTCAATGATCGCGATTCTTCTTTTTTCTGTGGCCATCAACATTAGTCATTGCAGAGGTTTCGCTACAAAAAATGAAGGATCGGCATAATGTTTCAGACAACCAAATTTAATTTTTTAACCCCTGAGGTATAATTAATACGCACCATGAAATCGAGGTATCACTGACCAGAAGATAGCTACAAGTTGTATGCTGGACCAGAAAGGTATCCTGGCAAAACAAACAATTAAAGACAAATAAAATCATCAAACTCTTAATCAAAATTAGAAATGATCGATTTTTGCTGTCAAATTCACACAGAACATTCCTTCTAAGAAAAGAAAACTAAATTCTCCACATTATATAAAAACATGGCTCACCAGGAAGCATCAAAAGGAAATAAATACTTAATTTCAAGACATACTACTCAATTATTCACAAATGTCAACCGTTCAAATGAAAAAACACCGTTTATAAATTCAAGCATTCAAACCAAATAAAAAGCGACGTAGTTGAGGTTGGCATATTACATTGACCTGCTCCTTGACAGAGACCTGCACACAGACCGACTATAGCCTTTCTTGTAAGGTGAAGGCGAACGAGAGTACCTAAAATCAAGTTATTCAAAAAATATAGGTAGAAGTTTCACATCAAGCAACTAAACAAGTCCAATATATTTACTTGATGATATTCAAATCATTTAGCAGCCACTTTGATCTATCTTTCACCATTGAGGTCAACTTTAAATGCAACTGAAATAAAGATTAATACCTTTATCCCAAATCCCTTCTTCTAATCCCTAGCCATTTAATTCAAGTGCATTCTAAAAATTTAGAAAAATTCAAATTGAAAATTCAGCATAAATCGATATACACAAACACAAATTGTGTATCAATTGATGTAACCATGGTTGAAATGTTACCTGAAATGTCCAAGGCTTTTTTCCTTGCATCTCGATGCAACGAAAGCCAGAACTACAACAGAAGTCATTAAATATATTATATTTAGGTGACACATGAGGTCCAACAGAAATAACAATTTCAGTTTGTAACTTATAAATCTCAGTCCTTAGTGAATTTGAAGATAAGGTCCACTTCATCAGTGTTGAAGATGCTGCGAGTAAGATCAAAACTCCAAGTCCCGGCGCTCCTGGTGGTTGATTAATTTTCGGAGAGTTGAGAGAAGGGGCGGACTTGAGTGAATATAATATATATATATATATATATATATATATATATATATATATATATATATATATATATATATATATATATATATATATATATATATATATATATATATATATATGTATATAATTAGACAAGAATTATACAATTAGACAAGAATTTAGAATACAAATTAAACTCCACCGTGTATATAATCTTGATTGCCTTGAATTATACATCAACAATGCCCATCCTATAATCTTAACGTTTGTGTAATATATTTCATAATTTAATCCAAATATGTTTATAACTCAATCAGATGAATGAAAAATTACAATGCAAAAATATTATTATGTCGTATAACCTGCCTGTAAGCCCCGTTGAATATTGCATGGACTCGGGCACCGATTGGTTTTCCAATTGAAATCCATTTGTAGTACTCAAGCTTCAATAATCAAACCCAAACTGACAAAACTTAATAACACCATAGAAAAAACTCTCAAAAGGAGTACTCAAACAAAAACTAATGGCCTGGGTTATTGGGTTAACTCCATAGAAACCATATTTCATACTATCAGTTAATGTTTCGAAATTAATTATTGAGTAATTTAGACTGAAATTGAACAATGGTGTGAAAGAAAAATTTGTCAATTGAATTTGTTTCAAAAATCAAACATTTTTGAATAAATTCTGCTCAGAAAGAGTAGAAGGTTACATTCATGCAACATTTTGTAAAGATGAATGTAACATATATATTTTTTCCCGACTCTCTCGGTGTTTGTTAGACATGAAAAAATCATGAACATGTGAAATGTTTATATAGATTTATAAAATTAAAATGATAAAACTTACATTTTTTAATATATGAAAATCCCAACCACAACAATGACAAATGCCAGATAGTATAAGCAATCAACCTACAAGTTTTCAAAGTCTATTTTGTGGCTAAATAGAAGTAGGCAAGGACTTTTATAATCTGGAATCATCTTCTAACTAGTTGAATTTGCAGAAAAAAATCACCAAAAAAGGAATTAAAATAAAAAACAAAATAAAAAGGCCTAACCTTTGCTTGTAGATGAATATTCTAAACTGCGACCACCCAAATATCAGATGTACCAAAATGAGTATTAATATGTAGATCTTATTTGGTCAATAATAATGAGGTATACATCCAATTGAAGCTTAATGAAGACTAAACTGACCTTTAGAACAAAAGGAGCAAGTGTATACAACAGAAAGCTCGACACTGCAAAAGCAGCAAATGCCGACATCTGGAAACAAAAAAAGTTATACTAGACCGAATATACAATGATCAATCTGTTTATATGATTTAAATCCAAAATTATGAGTGCCTTTTTATACGATAAATCACAATAAATCATAGCAATACCCTACACCCACGCATATAATCAGAAATGCATCGAAATCCTTTGTAAAAAAAACGAATAAATGTAAAAATCAAAGTTAAAATTAACACCAAAAAATTAAGGAAAAAATAAAAAGCTGAATTATATAAAATTATAGGGATAATTACAAAAATTACCCCTGAGGTTTAGCCTGATTACAAAGAAACCCGATTCCTTTGAAACGAGAGAGGCATCGCCTGCTCATTTCTTGACCAAAATTGAATCGTTTTCAGCATGGAATTGACAAATACGAGCCAGGGAATTTGAGGCAGGAGTTTACAAGTGGATACTAATAATATATGATGTACTCTAATGGACATAAGAAGGGAGGTCAATGCACTTTTCTCAATCTAATTTGTTTAATCATAATTACGAGTCGACAATTATTGGAACGCAATAGGAAGACCAAATTGACATTAATGATTCTCCATAGTGGCAAAAAATAAAATAATAATAAAAATAAAATAAAATAAAATAAAATCTAATGTGATTAAATTCCCAAGTCTTATCCACATACAATAGCTTAACCTTATTAGCCAGAATTTTCATCTTTTGTGAATCAACTTTCGTGAGTTAACAACCCAAACAGTTACGTGAAGAGTATAAACAAAAAATTCATACAAATTGATAGGATTATCGTCAACGGAGATTTTAAGTCCTATTAATTATGTTATTTATTTTAGAGTTATTTGTCTATCTGAACTCTAGTGTTAGTTAGAATGTTAATAATTAAAATTGCCTCTTGAGATGTATTAGAGATAATTATCAATACCTTGTTAAGAACTCTTTCAAAAAAGTTGAGGTGTAAGTACTACTTGACGTTTTTGATAAAGATGACGACTGCAAAAAGGAGAAAAACAGAAACCCTAGTCTAACATTCTTGCTCCATTTCAGAAATATTCTTTGAGTTCGTATTTGATCGAACAAGAAGAATTTTTAAGGAGCAATTATTTTTCATTCTTTTTGTAATATTGCTATAATCATTTTTCCTTGATTTGTAAACATTTTTAGTAATATATCTTTTGGCTTACGGTCGCGCTATGTGAGTTTATTTAACTCACAGACAAGAAAATCATTGCTGAATTGTCTTTTGCATACATGTTAGTAAGAATGTTTCAACATCATCACTAACACTGGAATTAAATACGTTCATACAAGTTATTGAGAACCTTCAAAACTTTCAATTGGTATCAAGAGCGATCGCTTGACTCTACTAAGTGCGGAACCTGCGTACTTTTAAGGAAAACAATGGATACTGTAATGAACGCTGCAATCCGACCCCCTTTTGGATGGAACAAACTACGCAATCTAAAAGATTAGGATGCGAGCCTAAATAAAAACGATGGACGAAAGATCCTGGCTTTCAATCGTGACTGGATGGGAGGCTCCCAGGAGAGACGATCCGAACGGTGATATCATTTTAAAAAACAAGGTTGACTGGACCGCAGAAGAACTTGCAACCTCAAATGCCAACACCAAAGCTTTGAATGCTATTTACAACTTTGTAGATGTGTCTCTGTTAAGAATCATCTCCAACCTACAAACGATATAAAGAAGCATGGGAGGCACTATAGCTCTTTTATGAAGGGTCCAGAGGAGTTCAGAGAACCAAACTAAGAATGCTGGCAACACAGTTTGAAGTTTTAAGAATGGAGGAAAGTGAAACCATTGCCAGTTACAGTGCAAATCTTCTTGACATTGCGAATGAATGTCAATCATTGGGATCCCCTACCTCAAATGAAAGGCTAGTGAGCAAATTCCTAGTGACAGAAAAACTCAACATGAAGATCACTGCTATTGAAGAAGACAAAGACACTTATGTTATGAGTTTCGATGAACTGGTTGGATCCTTGAAGACTTACGAGATGGAATTAAAATAAAGCAACCGAAAGGAAGAAGTATTGCCCTGATTTCAGCCCCAGATTCTGAAGACGAAGACCTTGGTAAGAGCAGCTTCTAAATGAAAAATGGTAGTTTTTGTTCAAGATTTTCAGAGGTAAAATGTTTGTGCATTTTTGTAAAAAAAAACCCAATGTTTTTCTTTTGCCCTTGTCATTCATTTAGAAGTTCCTCATAGGCATCAACTATTTCGGTGTCAACAAATTTACCGCTGCCATTCTGCGAGGCTGAGATGGATATCTCAGTAACATTTGGACACACATACGATTGGCCGAAACCAGATGTGTCTACGAATGTGATTGGTAATGTAATGACATCCCCCATCGAATTGAGATCATCATTGACAGATTTATCCTCTAGGACAGCAAAGGAGGAATGATCCTCAGTTCTGAGATCAAATTTGTCCTCACACTCATTTTCACTTAGGGTAGCTTTAAAGCTATTACCCACTAACGTGTTAGCACACTTGTTAGCAAAGTGATCAAACCCAAATCACGAAAGACACCTAATAGACTTGGGAGTTTCGATATCAATTTGTTTAATAAAAAATAGAACTCTGTTGGTTTTTCAAAGGTGTAACTTTTTGAGGAAACTTTGAAGTGTTTTTGTTTGAAATTTTGTTTTGACGATGAGGTTTGAAAAATTCTTCAAAACATTTTATAATGAGAGCAGTATCTTCATCACCTAAGTTAGATTTCTCAAGCTCATCTAAAATCTCAATTATCTCACTATGCACAACTTAGCTAGAAGAAGGAGGATTTTGTTGAAACGCGACGTTCTCTTCCTTTAGTTTATGAAGACCAATTTACAAAAATTTAACTCAAAAGATTGGAGAATTCCAATGAGTTCATCAAGTTCATGTGTTGATTGATCATGAGCTTCCTTAATCTAAGAGACTTTGATGTCAAAACAAATTGGGAGAAAGCGTAACATCTTACTAACTAATTTAAGATTTGAGATTGGTTCTCTGAGGGATTGTGAATCATTAGCGATCTCACGTAATCTTGCACTATATACAGATATATTTTCATTCTCTTTCATGCATGAATCATCAAACCATATCATGATCATACGGATCCTAGTAAATATAACGTTCGGAGACCCCTAACAATAAAGTTGTAGGGCATCTCATGCTTCAGCAGTAGTAAAATTTTAGACAATGCGAAACATGTTCGAATCTATTGCAGAAAAAATTGCAGAAAGAGATTTAGAATTCATACTACTGTCAAGACAATCATTTGTTGTCGACAACATCTCATCTTAAGGCCTATAATCACCATCCGCATCAATAAGTAGTGGAGGTGTCCACTTGTGAAGTACTATAAATCATGCCCGTTCATAAATTGAATTGACGTTTATATGCATCTTGACTTTCCAAGCGATTTATACATATTTGTGTGCCATTTTCATATGTTTTTATGTCTTGTTGTATGTGCTTTGGTCGGATTTTAGTTGTATTTTATCCCCTTTTCCTTATTTTGCATTTTCGTAGCGTTTGTCGTCTTTTTAGTATTTTTCGTATTTCTCTTTTACTTTTTGTAGATTTTTATGTTATTTTCCTTTTATTTGTTTTAGGATAGTCGGTCAAGTCTAAGAGTATTCCCGAGGATCGCAATGGCTCGATTTGACGAAAACATGACTCGGACCCACGAAGCACAACCATCGATCGACGCACATCGACGCCCAATCGACGCGCCATCAACGGGGCAATTTTCCAGCATTGGTGGTCAGGCTAATTTTGGCTATTTTGGGTAAAATGACTATTTTGCTCACACATTCACCATTATAAAGATAAAGATTTTATGTTAGAATTCAGAGTTCTTGAACTCCTTAGGGTTTGACAACCCAAGAATGTTCTTCATTTTCTCCAATTTTTCACTCAGTTTTCATCTTTTTAATTTTTAGTAGAACATGGATTCTTGATCATTGCTTGGATGTTGGGCGTATGTTTAATCTTGATTCGTTTAATTCCTCGTTTGACAGTTAAACCCACCATTTTTAATTAGTAAGATTTTTATTTCTTGTTTTATTATTATAATTTCTTGTTGCTTTGTTTATGTGTTTTCTTGTTAGGATTGTGATGTTCGTGTTTTGTTAGTTAATTTTGTTGCAACTTCTCATGCTTTTAGGTGTTTAATTCTCAGAAATTTATACAATAATAATTGATGTTCTTAAAAGTTCATTCTCCATTGTTGCTTTCTTCCAAACATTTTATTCAATCATGTTCATACTTGTTTTGAGTTTGTATTTCTATTTTTCTTGATGATTTGTGTTTAGAATTCATGGGTCTAGTGCCTAGATGAGTTTAGAACCATCAATTGACATTGTTGGGTGTTTAATTTACAAGTTGGAATTAACAACCTCAACTCGTAAATTAAGTGTTTGATGAAATGCCAATTGATCGTGGAGACGATTCTAGAGCCCTAAACCCTTGTTTCATTAATCTTTTCAAAGTTGTCGATTTTCTTATTCATCATTTAAATTACCATCTTGGATATTACAACTTTAAAAATCAAAGTTTGATCATGTGCTTAGAATATTTTTTTCGTTGTTTTCTCATTCGTGTATCAAACACGAAAATTACTTCCGATTAGTCTTTCTTGAGAGATTTGACTCGAGTCAGACTTACCACTTAGAATTGCTCCATTTTCTTGCGGACGAAGTTTTCTAATAAAAATGTGTAAAAAGTTCTATTCACCAAGATCCGTTGATCCAACAAAGATTAGAGGATGATATTGTACCCACCCAACTGTGAATCCATAATTTTGCAAAAGATGATCGATACTTAGTGAAACATGTGTCGGCTCTGATGCCACTTGAAAAAATTATAGAGCTCGATTTACAGTTATAATCAACATAAACCGTGGATTGTAAAGAATATAAACTAAATAGTAGCAGAAAATAAAAGACACTCGTATAAAACTTTTGACTATAAGAATAATTTATTCTCCAACAGGGTAAAAATCTTTACTAATCAAAACTTGCGTTTCAATGATTACAAAAGTCGTAATCTATTAAGTAAAGATAAACTAAAACTCCTTAAGAGGAGATATGATCTAAATTAACATAACTCTTCCAAAAACTAAAATCCACAATCACAAGATTGAATTTAACAAAAACAATAAAAAACTATAGAAGAAAATAATTCTGACTGCAGGATACTATTTGGATGCCGAAGGCATTTGCAGTCGCATCCACAAATTTTGAAAATCTGCAGTAAGAATAAAATATGCTCTCAAGCATTTTAGTTTTGATATTTCTCTCTAAATGTATTGATCATTTTTGAGCAATCACTCAACTTTATATAGACACAAATCTTGCTTGTATAAGAGACCTGTAAATTAATAAAAAGTGATATATACAAAATAATACAAGTTAAATATCATTAGTAAATAAGATCAAAATCTATATATTCCTAATAATATTTACTAGCCTAAAAAATATTTTCTACTCTATATGAAGAAATATACACAATATATTGTAGGAAAATGACTATGGTGTCGTGAAAGCACCATCCCCCTCCCCTTGCATTTACATCCATTGATCTACCTTATCATCTAAAATGATTTGATGGTTATAATTAAGTGAATAATGATAGAGTCACGACACCATAGAATCTCCCATATTGTAAGATGAATTCCGCCCTATTATACTAATTAAAAGTACATCTAGAATTCTACGCTTCCACGTGGCTCTCTATAGAATTAATATTTTTATGTGTCTGTGTAATATTTATTTATTTTTCTTTATATTCTTATTTTCTTGCCGCGTCCCTCACCTTCTCTCTCTATAATTATACGATTTCACGTGTCTATCTATAGAATAATGTTTTGTATGTGAATATTTATTTATTTTTCTTTATATTCCCGTGTACCTCACTTTCTATCTCCCCTATTGTTTTCTAACACAATTTTTATTTATTTAAAATTTGAACTTTGGATTGTTTTCTCTGTTTATTATTTTCTATCACAATTTTTATTTATTTAAAATTTTAACTTGCCCAGGTTTGTTTTCTCTGACATCCAATATTATAACTGCACAAAATTTTTAATTTATATTATATTATTGGCCTGTTTTGATCGGTGTTTTCATATAAATAGAAAATAATTTGGTTTCGAAACCACCTATTAACTAATTCTTTGATACGTATCTTTCATTTATATTAACGATGATGATCAATTTGTCAACTTTTTTCTAATTATTCATACAAAAATTTAACATTTTATTATATATTATCATAAACTTCTATATTTTTTTTGTTTTTTATTGTATTTTATAAATTGTAATTTTTGACTGACATTCTTATACTTTATTAGTTAATATTACATATTAAGTTATTTTTTCAAAAAAAATTAATTATTTTATATTAAAAATAACTCACAAAAAATATATAATTATTTTTAATATTAAAATAATTCGTTTAAATACCACACGCAATATACAACGCTATTTACACTACGCGGAGTTGGGATCAACACACAACCCGCGTTGCTTGATACGCGTTTTAAAATACTGGTTTTTACCTATACTAATATCTATCTTGTTCATCCTTCTTAAAAATCTTCCCTTATCATATTTCTCTTCATTCTTAAATGTCCCACAAATAGATTTGACATATGAACTTTGATTTTGATTTCTAATTATAATTCTTAATTCATGATCAATTTATGTGTATGGTTGAACTGAGATATCAACTGGAGTTTTATAAGCTATCGAAAATGAGTTGTAATGATTATTCAACCTTTCGCATAAGCAAATGGTACTCTTCCTCATTATTTGTATTTTATCTTTTACTCATGAATTAAAAATGAAATAAACTTCCGATTCTTTTTTATATAAATTATTATTTTTTGCATGTGGTTTTTTGTTTTGACGAGATTTTCTAAAATTTCGAAAATGCACGATTATTTTGTGTAATTTATAGTTTATTTCATACACCTTAAATAATTGTTCAATTGAAATTGATCTTTATTCTTAGAATTCATAATGTTCCGTAATTCAGTTTTTAAAATTCTTCATCCTGCATTTGTCCCCATTATATATTTCACCATATTATAATCACATACCGATTTCTTATTTCACATATTAGCTACATAATTTTGAAGGCGGAGCATATATTATTTGATTTATTATTATTATTTATAAGATGAAAATGCATAATATTTGAGATTTTTGGGATTAGTTCAATAGATCTCAAATTTTATTTTGATATGATATTACGAGATGTTCTATGTTTTCAACTTTGTTCTTTTTAACTTATTTGAAATATGTAGAATTTTCTTTATTATTTGCAAAATATAATTTTATTTTGAATAAAATTTGATTGTATATTTTTATCAAATCTAACATATCCTCATCCTTATTTTTTATTAATATCTTTCACATATAGTTTTAGAAAAAAGTCTATATAATTCTGTATTTATTTTTATTTTTCACATTAAAATATTTGTCTTTTTGAAATATTATTTGGTGTAGTATTAAAATTATATTTTATTACATTAACATTATACAAGTACAACAGATAAATACTCAATTTCGTCTATATCACAAATTTTTAGAAATTGTCAACTTTATGCTTCAATGTCAAAAGTAAAAGTAGAAAATGATTGAAAACTCTTTATTATGACAAATACGATAGATATAAATAGAGTTAATAATTTAATTTATAAAAAAAATACGATGGGTAAGTTAAATAATATATTTTTATTTATTAATATTTATTCATTTTTAAAACTTATGTATTTTTAATACACTCAATATTGTAATATATGTATACATATACATGTTATATATATACCCGTGTGTTAACACGGGTATTACGCTAGTATTAATATATAGGAAATGAGATAAAATTTTAGACTCCTAAATAATAAATACTACAATATACGAGTTCTATGCTAGATAAAGAAACTTGCAACCTAATTTAAAACTAAATAATATACATGATAGTTAACAAATATGATAAATATAAAATCTTTTCTAAATAACTAAGTCTTTGCAAGAAAGTCAAAATATTAAATAAAATAAAATAAATTATTATTATTAAATTGCGTATTTATTTATAAAATACGTGACTCAAACAGGATTATTTGATTCCAGCGTTAGGGTTTGTTGTGGTCTTAGAAATTCACTTGACGAATTATTTACATATTAAAGGGTTCGAAAACAATGGCCAAATTGATTTATTGTAGATTTAAGGGTTAGGATTCACATGGCCAAAAACATGTCATTCAATTTTATTTTTATCAATTTCCAGGAAAAGAAAAGATATTATATTGGAGGTTTTCAGATTTGTTAATATTTGTAGATTATGTTGCGACGCATATTTCATTTAATTTTCATGGAAAAAGGTGTTATATTACATATTCATTTAATATTTATGTGAAAAACAATTTCGCCCCGGCAAACTTAGCGTACGAGCAATTTTGACATCATTTTCCACTCAAGTGAGCTCTGTGGGGTAAAGTGTTAAAAATACAAAGTTCAGAAAACGAAATGTACGAAATAAAACGAATTAAAGATAAAATATCAAATAAGATATAGTTTGGATGGCAAAATTTTTTTTCTCTTTTATTTTTTAAAAATAGTATTATGTGAAAATAAAAATAATTCCATCATTTGAATATACAATACTTAACACATACATGCATATTATATATATATATATATATATATATATATATATATATATATATATATATATAATCACTTATTCAATAATTCTAAATCATTAAAAAATAATAATGTGCAATTATTCCAAATTATTAAATATTAAATTAACTGTTCATTAAGGTAAAACTAGTATAATAGTATCATAAGATAAAGATTTTTATCAAAACCTAATTTAATTACTCGGAAGAAAATATTAATTAGAAAGTCTGGACTCTACAGCATCTCTAATGCAGTGTAGACTAAATCACAATTAATCACCATCCGCTCATTCTAGATTTCGCTTTGCATGAAATATTTTTAAGTAGCAATTACAATTGGAAATTAAGTTACAATCGTATTCGACAACTTGATTGAGATATAATGCATTTAACATCAATCAAAAGGATGTCAGTAAAAAGAGCATAATTAAAGAGATAAAAACAAAAGTTTGGCGCACAAGGAACAGTACGCCTAATTGAACACAATCCAGTGAAGCAAAATTGCTTCAAACACCCTATGGACTTATGAAGATGAGAGCCTAGAGACGTCAGATAGATGCAACTAAGTCTATGAATTTTGAACAGAATAAGCTGGCCCAAGTATTAATGCAAGTGATATATAGGACATTCATATATTTAATAGGCGAGCCAAACCCAGCAAAATTAAAAGCTAATAGGGATGGAATGGGTCCACTTCAATTCCCTCCAATGCACTTCAAGTTATAATTGATGTGGAATTCAATATCGGGTCTGTAATGAATGAGAAGTTGGAAAATAGGTCGGCAGAATGGGGATAATGAGAATTTTAAGTGGCGTAAGTTATCATGTTCCGGTCGGATTGGCTTTTAGTGGCTCAACTGATTAAAACGGGTTGCATAGAGAAAAGGTTGAGCCCTGGCGCGTCGATGAAAAGACGAATATGGTAGAAGGTTAGGTCCCGATGTATGAGCTTAATAAGGTAATATGGTAATACGGTAATATGATTTTATGGTTAATATAATGTGACCTCAGTAGGTTAGTAACATTAAAGGATATATATATATATATATATATATATATATATATATATATATGTATATGGTTATGGTAAAATAAGATAGCATGATGTAATAAAGAACGACTTGATAAGTTCAGGTCGCCTAATCATAAACTGCTTAGCGACCTGAAAAAGAGTGCAGTGTCAGGTCGCACGGTTGGCGACCTAATGCCTGGCGACCTGGAGATGAGTGCAGTGACAGGTTGCAAGGTTGGTGACCTCTCGGGTCGCACGATAGGTCGCCCAGAGGTCGAACGTACTACTGACAATAGGTTTCAGATGAGGACAACCTACTCGACGTCAGCTGATGTCGTCAGTCCTAATCCAGTACATCCAGCTGTTAGGATGTAATGTAGCAATGGTGACCACAAGATTTGAATTAATGTACTGTTGCAGTCTTAATCACATATTTTAGGGTTACCTTTACTATAAATAGTGGCGACATTCCCTGATGTAATTATCAAGATATGATTGAATGAAATTTCAGTGAAAAGTTGAATACAAAATATTTCTTAATATGAGTTCTTTACTTTCTTTCATGGTATCAGAGCAGGTTTTTACCTGACTCTGAACACCTCTTCTCTCATCTCCTTCTTTCCTTCCCTTACATCTGATGGAGGGTATCACACCTCCATATCATGAGGCTCAAGCGAGCTCTCACTTAATAATTCAAAATACTTCTCTTTCTTCTCAAAACTCCAACTCAGCTATCCTCTTGCAAAATCAGCTCATCTCAATCAAACTAAATGACTCAAATTATCTATTTTGGAAAATGCAAGTTTACACAGCCGTCAGAGGGTACGGGCTTGAAGGTTATCTTACTGGAGAAATCAGACCTCCATCTCAGATCACCAAAGGTCTACTTACAATGATGGTTGGTCTTGCATCCTCAAGAGAAATCTGGCAAACTCTGGAGGCCAATTTTTCCAGTCAAACTGCAGATAGAAAGATGCAGTACAAGATGCGGCTCTCCTCTATCAAGAAAGGAACCATGAGCATCAGAGAATATGTTAACAAAGTCAAGAGTTGTTGTGACATGCTAGCTTCAGCTGGTCAACCTGTTTCAGAAGAAGATCAAGCAATGCATGTTCTCACCGGGTTTGGAGGAGATTTTGACCCGGTGGTGGTAGCAGCTATAGTTTGGAGTGACTCATTCACTCTCAGGAACATTCTGCCTATGTTATTAAGCTTTGAGAACAGACTGGAAGCTGGAAATGCATCCAAATTCATCAACACAGAAGAATCAAGCCCTACTATCAACATCGCCAATCAGTACTCTAGTCAGAAAAAGGACACATGGACTGGTGCAGGAGCGAACAGAGGAAGAGGTCGCCACCCTGGAAGAGGTGGCCGAGGGAGGACCAACAGTTACAGAGGACGAGGTGGAAGAAGTTTCAGACCACGAAACAGGTCGCCCTGTCAAATCTGTGGTTACTCTAACCACTCTGCTAACAAGTGCTATTATCAGTTTGATACTGCCTACACTGCACAGTCTAATGCACAGAATAGTCTTAACATTTCAGCGAGCTCCTACTGCGCCTATCCCGTAACTCAGTGCATTGATCCCTCTGCCTTATCACTGATGTCAGATTCAGGCAGCGATGCGAGCTGGATAGCAGACTCTGGAGCCTCTAATCATGTCACAAATGATCTTGCTAATCTCAACATCGCCTCAGAATTCCAAGGAAACAACAAGGTTCAAGTAGGGAATGGATCAGGTTTGTGTATTTCTCATATTGGTAATTCACAGTTTCATTCCAGCAACAAATCCCTTTTACTCAAAAAACTTCTTCATGTTCCACACATCACTAAGAACCTCATCAGTGTCTCTCAATTTGCTCAAGATAACTCTATTTACTTTGAATTTCATCCTACTTCTTGCTATGTAAAGGACCAGGTTACACATCAAATTCTTCTCTAAGGCTCTCTTAGGAATGGTCTTTACAAATTTGACATTCAGCTCACCAACACCTCCAGCTCGCCATCAACCCCATCTACCTCTTTCATGAGACAAGACCCTAGTATATTCATCACCGAGTTCAGTGATTCGAATAAAGAAGCAGTTTTACAGTTGTGGCACCTTAGATTAGGGCATCTCGCCAATAATGTATTACAAGAAATTCTTAGAAACTGTAATCTCTCTAATAATAATAATAATAATATTACCTTTTCTACTTGTTGTGCTTGTCTTCAGGGTAAAAGTCATAAGCTACCATTTTCTCCTTCAGGAACCGAATATACAAAACCCTTTGATCTTGTACATACAGATGTATGGGGTCCTGCTCCTGTCAAATCCTCGAATGGATTCTCCTAGTATGTTTCCTTTATTGATCATTATACTCGATATACCTGGATCTATCTGCCAAAGCATAAATCATATGTGCTCTCCGCCTTCACTCATCTGCAAAATCTTGTTCTTACTCAGTTTAATTCTAAAATCAAATCGGTACAAAGTGATGGAGGGGGAGAATTTATAGCTCTTACAAACCTGTTTCACTCCTCAGGGATACATCACCGAATCTCTTGTCCCTACACACCTCAACAAAATGGTCTTACTGAGAGAAAACATCGACACATTATTGAAAAAGGTCTTTCTCTCCTCTCTCATTCTCATCTACCTATCAAATAATGGGATGATGCCTTTACCACTGCTGTCTATCTCATAAATCGATTACCCTCTAAAATCACTCAATACAAATGTCCTCATCAGCTCCTACTAAATCAAGTCCCCAGCTACACTCATATTAAACCCTTTGGGTGTCTCTGTTACCCTTATCTTAGACCTCTCAATAAACACAAGTTTCAGTTCAGGTCGCTTCCTAGTACATTTCTTGGTTACAGTAAACACTATAAGGGTTTCAAAGTCCTACTGCCAGATAACAAAGTTATAATCACTAGACATGTGATCTTTGACGAGCTCAAATTTCCTTTCTCTAAAAATCCTGAACCTCACTCCTACTCCAATGTTCAACCATCAATTCTTGGTCCTCCACCTCTTATACCACAAGCGACCTCGCCACATGTGCCAGCGACCTCCACACAACTACATGAGACCTCACCACAACCACATGCGACCTCATCACAGTCTCATGTTCAACCCTCCCTACTTGGTCCGCCTCCTCCCATACAGGTACCCCAGAGTCCATACTGCGCGACCTCACCATCACCTCAAATGGACTAATCTCCCAGATCTTCCCATCAACCAATCTCACAATCCTCCAACCAATTTAGTCCCTCTACTATTCCTCTTACTGTTGAATTACCAATTATGGGATCTCCACATGCTTCTCCTTTTCCTCATACTAACCCTCTTACAGGTACACACCATATGGTCACACGAGTTAAGGCAGGAATTTACAAGCCCAGGGTGCTCAGTGCACAACTTCTCGATTTTAAGGAGCCCTCCTCCTATGTTGAGGCTTTAACACATCCCAAGTGGAAAGCAGCTATGAGTGAAGAGTATGCAGCTCTCCTTAAGAACCAGACATGGTCTCTCTCTGAGCTACCTCCGGGAAAGTCCTTGATCGGTTGCAAGTGGGTGTTCAAACTAAAAACTCATGCTGATGGTTCTGTTGCTCATTATAAAACCAGATTGGTCGCCAAGGGATACAGTCAGGTGCCCAGTTTTGATTTTTATGATACTTTCAGCCCGGTTGTTAAGGGTGCAACTATCCGGGTTGTGCTCTCCATCGTAGTCAGCTATAATTGGTCGGTCCAACAATTGGATGTCAATAATGCCTTTCTGCATGGCGAGCTGGACCGAGAAATCTTCATGGCTCAACCACCTGGTTTTGAAAAGGAGGGTACCAGTCTTCAGGTGTGTAGATTGTCAAAAGCTATTTACGGGCTTAAACAGGCTCCTCGCGCTTGGTTTGGAGAATTGCTAGCTGTTCTTCTTGGTTTTGGTTTCTCTGCTTCCTGGGCTGATAGCTTTCTCTTCTACTCCAACAGTTCCTCGGGCTGCATATGGGTCTTAGTGTATGTTGACGACATCCTTGTCACTGGCAGCGACAAGGTCGGAATTTCACGACTTATTAATCACCTTGATTCCACCTTCTCTTTAAAAGATCTCGTTGAACTGCATCATTTCCTTGGCATTGAGGTCTCGCACACTGCTCAAGATCTATATTTGAATCAGGTCAAGTACATTTTAACTCTTCTTGAAAAAGCAGGTATGTCTGGAGCTAAAGCTACACCTACACCGATGGTTGTCTCTCCTGTACTCTCTAAGTCCCAAGGGGAGCCCACTGTTGATCCAACATTTTACAGGAGTATTGTTGGAGATCTTCAGTATATCACTATTACTCGACCTGATATTTCTTACAGTGTCAACAAAGTGTGCCAATATATGCACTGTCCTCTCAGCACTCACTGGCGAGCTGTCAAGAGAATTCTGCGATATCTTTCTGATACCACTTCTTATGGGCTCACCTACAGTAAAACCTCATTCTTTGCTCTGACAAGTTTTTCACACTCCGACTGGGCTGGTGATCTGGATGACAAAAAATCCATCACTGGTTTTTGTATTTTTCTAGGTCGCAATATTGTCTCCTGGTGTTCTAAAAAGCAGACCTCCGTTTCAAAGTCCAGCACCGAGGCTGAATATCGCAGTCTTGCTCATGCTACTGCTGAGTTGGTTTGGACCCGCTCCTTGCTAAGCGAGCTTCAAGTCACTCTTCCCGCTGTTCCCACAATCTGGGTAGATAATCAGAGTGCGATTAATGTTGCCTCCAATCTTGTTCTTCATGCTCGTACGAAGCACTTTGAATTAGATCTTCACTTTGTTCGCGACCTCATTGCAAAGAAATCGTTGCAGGTTCGGTTTGTCCCTTCTATTGATCAGACTGTCGACGTCTTCACCAAATCATTGTCTCATCAATTCTTTGCTCGGCTTCGGAACAAGCTATCTGTTCTTCTTATCGCCGCACTCGAATTGAGGGGGGATAATAGAGATCGACCTGATAAGTTCAGGTCACTTGGTTGGCGACCTAATGCCTGGCGACCTGGAGATGAATGCAGTGACATGTCGCAAGGTTGGTGACCTCTCAGGTCGCACGATAGGTCGCCCAGAGGTCGAACGTACTACTGACAATAAGTTTCAGATGAGGACAACCTACTCGACGTCAGCTGATGTCGTCAGCCCTAATCCAGTACATCCAGCTGTTAGGATGTACTGTAGTAATGGTGACCACAAGATTTGAATTAATGTACTGTAGTAGTCTTAGCCACATATTTTAGGGTTACCTTTACTATAAATAGTGGCGACATTCCCTGATGTAATTATCAAGATATGATTGAATGAAATCTCAATGAAAAGTTGAATACAAAATATTTCTCAATATGAGTTCTTTACTTTATTTCAATATGAAATAATTTCCTATCTGTGGAGACTGAATACGATTGGAGATAGAAACCCTAATCTTGGGCGTACGCCTCTAGCATCTAAATAAAGAAAATAAATACCTCGTTTACAATTAAATTGATTATTCCTACTTTCTTGCTCTCACTTTCTCAAATATGTATAAGTTTACTAACTTAAGTATCGAAGGACCTATTCCAATTTCAATTTTTGTGCAAGTCGATCTTAGTTCAAGAAGTTAATCCAGTATGGTCTGATCTATTTTTTTGGTAAGCCAATTTTTTCATGTTATATCAATAATTTATGATGAGTTGGGACCAATATTTTTATATGTGATACGCCCTGTATATGCGCTTCTTATATATGACAAAATGTTCAATTCCTTTAGAAGTCTAATAAGTCGTTTGATGCGCAAAGACTTTTATTCCCTTAAGAATTTTGTTTTGTCTATATTTTATTTTAACCTAACCTTATACATCGTTAGTTATATATTAGATTAATAAGACTTTTATTCCACTTGAGTATTATTTTGTCTATATATTATTTTGACTTTCTTACCAAACATATTTGATATTAATTTAATAAGAAATATTTGATACTTATCTTATTTGGTATTTATCTTTTATATTATTTGATACGACATCCAATATTAAGGTCGGCATGCACGTGGGTTTAGGTCTATAAGGCGAGCTCTCATAAAGAAGGGGCGATCTCTCCTGTAAAAGGGCGAGTTGTACATAGGGGTGACGAGCTCTTATATAGTAGTGCTGAGCTCTTACATGAGAGTGACGAGTTTTTATGGGTAAATAATATTATAAAAGCTCGGTATTCAGAGTTGGGCTATACGGTTAACAGGATCTGGACCTTGCTGAGCTGATATGGATGGTATGGTATGGGGCCCCAGAGAACTAAGGAGATGGTATGGTTATTGGATCATGATTATTATGGTAATTTAACAAAATACGAGAGTTCTAATATTTATGGTAACTTAGCATATAGGAGGAATCCTAATTCTAAGTCAGTTGTTAATTATGGTATTATGGTACGAATAGGAGATGGGAACCCTATATTAGGAGCACGTCTCTTCTCTATATGAAGAGGACACAGGTTTCACTTTTATTCTAAGTTGAATTTTATCCTACTTTGAACTCTGGTTTATTCATTACTAAAAAGGAAAATAACTTAAGTATCAGAGGGCCCACGCCAGGGTTGTCCGACTTGGGTTTTGTTTAGTAGGTCGATCAGGTTACCAATAGTCATCTGGAGGTTGATCAAGTCGGCAAGAACAACTTGAAGGTCAGTGTTCTCTTTCTTGGTGAACTAATCTTTTTGGTCGCATCAAGTGGTGCCGTCTATGGGAATACGAGGGACATCGAGTTATTGAGTGAAAGGCATGAGTAACCAACAACGTGATTATGAAAGGAAGAGATGTTATACCTCAAACTCTGGATTTCAGATATAGATCGGGAGAAGCAAGTCGCGGGGGATCAAACACCGCAGGAAATGGTGACAGAGGAAACGACCATGAAAACACCACCATCGCCACAAAAGGAGAAAGTGGAAGGATGTGGCAAGGGGAATAAGAATAATTCTCTAAACATAATCAGACAAAGGAAGGTCAATATCGGGACCAAGGAATTGGATGAGCAACCAAAAGAAAGAACTTGCCACATTGACAAGGGACTCCTCGGAAATTTGATGGAAGCGGTGCCTCCAGGCAAGTTGGAGAAAACCATGGCGAGAGAAGATAGTAGAGATGAGGAGATTGTTTGGAGGAAAGAGGAGGAATACAATCCAGAACCACTCACTCTAACTCAAAAGTAAAGTACAGAGAAGGAGCCATAGATGCCGAATCCTAAGTTAATTCGGACCGCAAAGAAAGGCGACCCTAGATAAAACACTCATCATCGTTTGAGGGAGAGGAGGAGGAAGACAACAAACAATTCGTGGGCAACAGATCACAAAGGAGGACTTATCAGGATCACACCAAGCATGACATAGAAGAAGAGGAAGGGCTATTGTTAACGTCCTGCGAGATGAGGGATATGCAGGAAGCAGTGTGAGCACTCCAAAGGCATGTCGCAAGAGTGGATGGACAGGATTAGAGAGGCCATCTATTTTCAGATAGGATATTGAGGGCGACCTTATCTCGAGGATATAAGGGATTGGATTTCTTTTATGAAGGGTTGTCAGACCCCACTCACCATGTACAAAGTTTTGAGAATGAAGCTATTTTATGGCAATACACGGATACGGTGGCTTGTAGAGCATTCTTATCTACCTTGAGGAGACTGGAGAAAGAATGGTTCCATCAACTAGCTCCAGGGAGAATTACCAGCTTTTATCTTGAAGTCGGCCATCCTAAAGCACTTTGCTAGCGTCAAGTTGCATACAAAAACGGCACAGTCTCTCTTCTCAATGGAGCAGAGACCTGGAGAGACTTTGAAGAACTATGACTCAAGATTTAACAGAGCTACTCTAGAGGTGCCGCCACAGATGATATGAAGGCAGGAGCTTTGCATCAAGGGTTGCGGATGGGTGGCATGAGAACATCATTGGCCAAGAGACCTGCACATACTTTTGAATAAGTCTTGGACAGGTGCATGAAATATATCCATGTTGAAGAATTAGAGGAGGAAGACATGATGATACATTTTGGAAGAGAGGTCGGAGAGCCGGATAAAGTAATAGCTAAGAGGTCGGAGCCTAGAAGGGAGATGAGGTAACCTGCACAGGCACTTTTGGCCCCGGGAGCAGACGTAAGAGGGATGGCAAGGAATGAAGGACGAGTATGGAAGGAGGACGCGGACTTGACACCCTTGATAATGCCGAGAGCTAGGGTGTTTACAATTATGAAGAGCCAAGTACTTGATGCCATCAGAAGGACGAAGGACTATACGAAAATAGCCACTGACCTGAGATCTCAGTTCTTTTGTAGGTTTCACAATCGACTTTCATTCTTCTGAATGGGGGATTGATATTCTTTCTATTTTGATTGAGGCGGTGGCATTTCACGATTATCACCCGCTTCCTCCTCATCTTCATCTAAACTAACGTCGGTCGGCGGTTCGCATTCGTCGGAGGTGGGTAAATTCTCATCGAATGTGGTTTGATTATACTCGTCGAAATTGATTTGATTATATAAGTTTTCAACTTCTTCCGGCGTCATCTCATCAGGAACATAATCTCCGGCAACGACCGAAGGTTCTCATTGAGATCCTTCACCTCCGACTTGACCTCAACGAGATTCTCGAATAGTATTAGTTTAATATTACAAGATGAGTTTCCTATAATAATATTATTAAAAAAAAGTAAGACAAGATTAAGAAGAAGAAGATTATTGATAGAATTTTTGCGCACAATAGCAACTTCAAACTTGAAAATATAAGAGAAGAAGAAAAATATTAGAGATGAATTGGTGTGAGGATTTGTGTAGAATTTGGGGTATTTATAAGTGTAGAAATGGATTAAAAAAAATCAAAAAACTATCCATTGGGAATTGCCGGTTTCGGTTAACCGGCGATTCAATCTCCAACGGCTAGTTTTTCTTGCCGTTGATCTTCAACGGACATTTGATTCTAGCCGTTAATTTCAAACGGTCGAAAATCGATTGGTTTAACTGGCGTTCAAAAAAAGATTTTTCCGGATAACCGACGGTTTCGGTTGGCTGGAATCCGTAACCGAAACCAAACCACCAGAATTCGGTTTATGGTTTCGGTTTTAACCAAAATCGCCGGTCAACATTTAATCATAAGCGTTGACCAATTAAAATTTGACGATTAATCGGTTAATCTTAACTGCAGTTAACACCTGTATGAGACCCCTTACCAGTATTTCTATTTTATATTTTTATTTTGATATAAATTTGGCTAATTCAAGTTCCTCAAACTTCACCCATGCTCGATTTTCGGTTAGGCGATTTTCCCACCTATTAATTAAGCAAAATCGCCTGAGAATCTTGCCGACTTTTACAATATTGTTATGTGCTTATATAAAAATTATACCTACGAATTAAGAGTCCCAAAATCTTTTAATTAATGTTGAGATTTCTCTTAAATGCCGCATAAAACCAAATAGTACGTAATTTATTATTTTACATAACCACCAATTTTTACACATAAGTTCGTCAACTATATATATTGGCAGGCGTACACCGAAAACCAAACCCCCGTCGGCTCCTTAATCAACAATTAATGGAGCAATTCCAATTATATACAGTTTCATTCACTCTCGCAGTTGTGCTCTACGCATGGCTTTTCACGAAAAGCCTGGCCCGAAAGAAACACCTACCACCCTCACCGCCAACTCTGCCCATCATCGGAAACCTCCACCAGCTCGGACACCTCGCTCACCGTTCCCTCCGGGACTTATCCACTAAATATGGGCCCGCAATGCTCCTCAAGTTCGGTTCGAGGCCCGTACTAGTGGTCTCGTCCGCCGAGGTCGCCAAGGAGATCATGAAAACACACGACCTCGCCTTTGCGGGCAAGCCCGTCCTCAGCGCTCCCAAGAAAATCTTCTACGATCTGAACGACCCGGTCAATCTGCCGTACGGCGACAAGTGGCGAAAGCTGAGAAGCATCTTCATGCACGAACTCCTCGGCACGTCGAGGGTAAAATCGGCAAATTCCATCAGGGAAGAAGAGGTGGCTCTCCTGGTGAAAAAGATTAAAATGTCGTCGGCCCCGGTCAACCTGACGCATATGTTCATGACGCTGGCAAACGACTTCATATGTCGGGCCTCGTTCGGGAGAAAACACAGCGAGATGCAGTACGGGGCGAGGATCCTGGAATTGATAGACCGGGCCGTGGGGCTGCTGTTCAACTTCACGCTCGGGGAGTTCGTCCCGTGGCTAAGCTGGATGAACTGGCTGAACAGGTTCAATGCTGAGCTGGACGCGTGCGCTAGGGAGATCGACCAAGTGATGGATGAGGTTTTGGCGGATCATTTGGAGAATATTTCGAGCGGTGATAAAGAGAACTTTGTGGATATTCTGCTTGATATATACAAGGGCAATGTTTCGGGTGTGTCCATTGACTTGATATCCGTCAAAGCTGTAATTTTGGTATGTATTGATCTTTGATTGTTTTGAGTACTAATAAATAAACAAACAAACGCATGTATACGAAAAAATACGATTTTCAGTGCCATAAGTAAATTTATTGCATGAACTGTATGTACGCTATGATCGAGTAATTTATTGCATGTTTTCCTAAATTCGGAACAGGATGTTTTAGGAGCCGGAACCGAAACTTCGGCAAGGACACTAGTATGGATAATGACGGAGCTCATAAGGCACCCCCAAGCCATGAAGAAACTACAAGACGAAGTTAGGGAGATTACTAAAGGCAAAGACCACATAACCGATGACGACTTGCACAAAATGCACTATCTGAAAGCCGTGATCAAGGAGACGTTCCGCATGCACCCCCCGATAGCAATATATTTCCGCGCCGCCCGGGAACACGTGAACCTGATGGGATACAACATCGAGCCTGAGATGATGGTCCTGATCAACGCTTGGGCCATCGGCCGTGACCCAGCTAGCTGGGAGATGCCCGAGAAGTTTATGCCGGAGAGGTTCTTGAACTCCTCCGTTGACTTTAAGGGTTTCAATTTCGAGCTGCTCCCGTTTGGGGCCGGGCGGAGGATTTGTCCGGGCCTTGGATTCGCGGTACCGTCTATCGAGCATACGGTGGCGAATCTTATAAAGAACTTTGATTTCGCTTTGCCCGGTGGGGCCAGAGGCGAAGACTTGGATGCGACCGAAAGACCAGGGTTTACGGTTGGGAAGAAAGAACCTCTTATTGTTGTTCCGAGTTGTTTTAGTCCATGAGCTAATATTAAGAGCTTTTTAAGTTTTAGAATAATGGACAAATATTATGAATTTGAAGGGGTGGCAAATAAGATTTAAGTTTATAGTACTAGTTGATATCGCATGCCTTTTTGCTCACTTTAGATAGCATATTGCCGAAAGTAGTTGTACTTTTATCATGTATGTGTTGTATTTTGAGTGATTGTACTTTTCATATTAATAGTAAGATTTACTTTCCAAATTGAAACATATTAAATATTAATCTGATAAACTACTTGAATGATCCGAGGGAAATATTCCTCACAGTTTTGAGGGAATTACTGAAGGATTATACCTTCGGTAAATTTCTCAGAAACATGGCACCATGTTTGCCGCCATAATTATCGAAGACAAGAGCGAAAAGCTTTTCGAGTCATATTAAACCCGTGGGCAACTCTAGATCCAACCCAGCCCGCATCCCAGAGTCCTTTAAATACCCCCACCTCTTTAAATACACCCCATCCCAAATGCTCTATGCTTCACATCTTTACATCTTAATATACACACTTTCAACGTCTCTACCTCCTATTCTATTTTCCTTTAATTTTTTCTTTTTGTTCCTTCTTTGGCAAAATATCGCCGAATTTCTTCGGCAACCATGGATACCATTGAATTGTCAGTTCTTTTTCTCCGTACCAGACAACCTCGTACCAGCACCGTGTTTCAATATCTCATTTCCTCCCAAAACCAAAAAGGTTCGTCGTCAACGCCTCCACCTGGCCGATGCTTCCATATCATGCCATCTCGACAGCCCCTCTGCCTCTATTTTCTTTTTCATGTCAACTGGCCTATTAGGCTTGAGAACAATGCGTAGAAGCTGCATTATCCTTCAAAATGTCAGGGTATTTTTGGTAATTAGTCAAGAAGGATATCCCTCGACCCTGGAGCCTTTGACAATTTTATTGTTGGCACTATTTATATAAAATCGTCTGTCGTTTGTATACTCGTAATGTCATTTTTGTTGAGTATAGGTGAAACAATCTGCTACAGAGAGTCTCAGATTCACGCTTTCGAGCGCGCGATAGATCCTTGCTTCTCGATCACGAAAAACGCGGTCTTTTGAAGAATGAGAAATCTGACATATGAAAAGATACCAAACCCTAACCCTTAAATAGGGTTAGAAAATTTACAAATAGTCCCCACCCTCCGAACCAACTAAAATACCAATTAATGTAAATAAGAAATGACAACTTAAGTAAAAAATAAGGGAAAAAAAAATTAATAAACTCAAATAACAATTCATCCACATAACGAGCAAGCCTTCTCTTATTAACTCTTTTCGGACGACCTTCGACGACGGCCCCTGCATGGTTTGGTTGAGTAGTTTCATCACCACTGTTGGGAATTTATTCTTGGTAATAATTCATATTTTAGTTGTTTGCTTTTCTTGGACACAAAATAAATTAGGACTCTAGAATCAATCACAGTTAATTCAAATCAATCTGAGACAAAAATAATTCCTATTTTAGTTGTTGCTTCAATTAATATATCTCAAGATATATAAAATCATACCAATATTTGAATTTAAAATTTAAACTCTAAGACCAAATTAAATTTAGTATTTTATTTGAGGCCAATTTATAAATAAACCTTAATTGAACCTCAAAAATAAATCCCAAAATTTAGCAACATTCAAATGGACCCAAAATTTAAAAGATTTTTAGTGAAAATACAATTTTTCAAAATCTTCTGCATAGCCAAACAGCCCCTTAACAAATTTTTGAAAATTTTAGGGTCCTTTTTACAATTTTTTATTTTTTTTAATAATTATAAAAATACCATTTGGGCTTAAAACAGTTTCTGAAAAGTTTTTCTTGGGGTCAGAACGTAATTTCAGAAAGTTCATAGGCAGTCTCGTAATTTTTAAAAAATTAGGACAATTCTGTAATTTTATAAAAATTTTAATTTAACAATCAAGTCCAAAATTATATCAAACTCTCAAGATTTTACCCAAATTCTAAATCGAATTGAGGGCTTGCGTTTCGGGCCTTGTCGGCCACCACCGCCGACGTCAAACTTCGCCCCGTGAAGAGAAAAAGCCGCCGGCAGCAGAGGCCCGCCGGAAAAGCTCCCTAAGCGGCCGCAAATCGGCCCTGGAACAGGCGGGAGCGGACGGCCATCGCCGCTCCGCTGTCTGGGGGCGGCCCTCCACCATGAAGGAAGTAGTTCCGGCCACCGGAATCACCCAGGCCGTAGCCCAGCGGAAGTCGCAGCAAATTCCGGTAGGTCGCAGGCAAGTTTCCGGTCCAGTTTTTCAATTTCCGTTTTCTGAAATTTTATTTTATTATTATTTTAATTCCTTCACAGCCGTCTTGATAAGGGCATCCTGAATCCACTTAATATCCTAACATGCCAATAGCTTGAGATTTACAATCTGAACGATGGATTCAGCATTAAATATAAAAGCAATCAGACGACTTTTTTTTTTTTTTTTTTTAACCATGTCATGACAACCGAAAATAATTATAAAGATACCGTCATAAAAATATGGCCGCTGAATCTATAAATACAATTAAATTCATAAATAAATTTGATTTCCGGTAGCTCAATATGATCGACTTTAGTAGCATTTGTCATATTATAAAATCTTAGCGAAAGTCATCTCTATAATCGAATAATCATTATATTAAATTAATAATAATCATAATTTAGTTTACGAAAGCGTATCTGAATTTATAAGTGATTGAATTTGGGGTTAGAAGATAATTTTCAATCCTTTTATAGAATTCTTCTCTATATGCTCTCTTCTGTCGATGGATATAATAGTTAATAATGATAATCACGTATGACCTAGGGATCGGTTTACCTAGATAGCTCATTTAGTATCTACACTTCAAATGCTCACATCCTATTAAATACATAATACATTAAAACTCAATACCTTAAACTTTATTTGATCACTTTAACTGGGCTTTCTTATTTGACAGTTCACAGTATATAATTATTTCACATATAAACCAAATGTTGGATTAAGGATCCAACATGTTGATGTCTCAGAAGCATAGTTTAGTACTCGAGCTACAACAATATTGCTAGTTTGGCATCAAATTTGTCGATGTGTTTTTATTAGATGTAATATTGGGCGATTTAGGTTCTAATTGAGAAAGGTTTGTATAATCTTTATTTACATCCTATAGTTATCATGCGTAATTTATCAGATGCACTGAATGTACCCAGTTTCTTGTGAGGTGGTATATGTATATTGTGTGCGATGATATATGTATATTTTATTTACAGATATATAAATATTTTTGTATGCTAGAAGTTACGTGATGGTATATGCATGTCATGTGTGATGGTATATGAATATTTTGTATTATGGTATATGAATGTTTGTGCCGTTTAAAAGCATGCTGCACACAAGGGCGGATTACAAGTATACTGTGGGGGGAGGGGCATGGCCCTACAGAAATTTTGAAAACTCACTAATATATACATATATCTTTTATTTGAGAATATATAAAATTTGGTCTCCTAAAAAAACCCAAATAGAGCAGTTGAACAACGGGTAAACTCACTCTTATAACTTTTCATTGAAGCTAGGTTCAAACCCCTTCCCCATCTTTATTTTTAACTACCCCTTAATTAACACACGCAAACAAAAGCCACTCCCAATTAAGGCACATCCCCTTCTTTATTTTTAAACATCCCCTCTTAACTACCCCTGATTAACACACACGATTAAAATAATAAAAGAAACAAAAGTCACCCCCAATTTAGGTTACCCTTTTAACTACCTCAATTAACTATTCCTAATTAACACACACACATAGATAAAAAGAAACAAAAGCTACTCAGTTAAAACACATGGATAAAAAGAAATAAAAGAAGCTTTTGGAATTTTGGAGCCACGTACACAACCAATTAAGACACACGGTAAAAGAAGAAAAAAAGAAGAGGCTTTTGGAACTTTAGACACAAAAGAGGCTTAACATTTTACAAAACAAAGCCATTCTTTTCTTTTCTTTTTGAGAATTCTTTATAGCTCGCTGCTCTCTGTTGTGGATATTAGATCGGCGCCATCCTTTTCTACTATTGTTGTTAGCCTGTTTTTTCTATTTTTTTTATTTTTCTTTCTTATATCTAGGATTTATTATTTTGGTCGAATTTTTTTATTAAATTCGGGCCGTCATTCCGTTGTGAGTTAAGAAATTGAGATAAATTTTTTTTAATTTTTTTTTTGTGTGTGTTATAATTGCTATTTTTATACAATGAGAATTTTGATACTTATTTTCTAATATATTGATAGTTATATTGTTCAATAGGATTAATTTACTTCAAATTGAGAAAACGATTACGCTTGACAATTTTTTTCTATAAAAAATTAAAATTAGATCAACATCATATTTATTTTAGTTAGAGAGAGAAAGATGTATTCGATACTCTATTGAATATTTTTTCAAAAACTTATTTTTTATGTATTATAATAATAATAATTAATATTAACTTTGTATTTATATTTTTTTAATCGTTTTGTTATTGTTACATAACGTGACAGAAAAATATATATTTTATAAGAAATGTCACCATCCCCACCCCCACCCCCCAAAGTTACGATCCTGGAACCGCCCCTGGCTGCACATGATCCCTTTCGTGTGATGATATATGTATATTATGCGCGATGATATATGGATATTTTGTGCGATAATATATGTATTTTTGTACGATAATAAATGTTAATGTTACCAACAATTATATTCATCACATATAATAACCATATCACATATGACATGACGTACATATATTACCATACAATATATACATATACTATCACACGAAGAAACATGTGCACCTTGCCAGGTGAACCTAGTATCTCAGTTGTCATGCATTTTGTATCGACTAATCTCATATGCAGAATTACGAAACTAATAAACTAGTGCTTAAAAGTAGGACAAATCCCCGAGAAAACTAAAATAGATCAATTTTGTGGATTTTTCTGCCATTTCAAGTTGAAATATATATTAACTAGCTAGTTATTGAATTCGTGATTCTGAAACTGAGTTGGTCAATCACAAATGTGAGACACCTTACCAGTAATTTTATTTTATAGTTTTATTTAGATATACTTTTGGCTAATTCAAGTTCCTCAAACTTCATCCATCTCGGTTAGGCGAATTTCTCACCTATTAATTGAGCAAAATCGCCTGAGAATCATGACCGCATTTTACATTAAAAATTATACCTACAGATTAAGATCATTTATTATTTAACTTAACCACCAATTTGTACACATAAGTTCGTCAACTACATATATCGGAAGGCGTACACCAAAAACCAAACCTCGTCGGCTCCTTAATCAACAACTAATGGAGCAATTCCAATTATACGCAGTTTTATTCACTCTCTCAGTTGTGCTCTACGCATGGCTTTTCACAAAAAGCCTGGCCCGAAAGAACGCCTACCACCCTCACCGCCAACTCTGCCCGTCATCGGAAACCTTCACCAGCTTGACCACCTCGTCCACCGTTCCCTCTGGGACTTATCAACGAAATACGGGCCCGCGATGCTCCTCAAGTTCGGGTCGATGCCTGTACTAGTGGTCTCGTCTGCCGAGGTCGCCAAGGAGATCATGAAAACGCACGACCTCGCCTTCGCGGGCAGGCCCGCCTTCAGCGCGCTCAAGAAAATCTTCTACGATCTAAACGACCTGTTCGATACGCCGTATGGTGCCAAGTGGCGAAATATGAGAAGCATCTTCATGCACGAGCTCCTCGGCTCGTCGAGGGTAAAATCGTCAAATTCCATCAGGGAGGAAGAGGTGGCTCTCCTGGTGGAAAAGATTAAAATGTCGTCGGCCCCAGTGAACCTGACGCATATGTTCATGATGCTGACGAACGATTTGATATGTCGGGCTGCGTTCGGGAAAAAGCACAGCGAGATGCGGTACGGGACGAGGATCCTGGAATTGATAGACCAGGCCGTGGGGCTGCTGTCCAACTTCACGCTCGGGGAGTTCGTCCCGTGGCTTAGCTGGATGAACCGGCTGAACGGGTTCAATGCTGAGCTGGACGCGTGCGCTAGGGAGATCGACCAAGTGATAGACGAGGTTTTGGCGGATCACTTGGAGAATATTTCGAGCGGTGATAAAGAGAACTTTGTGGATATTCTTCTTGATATATACAAGGGCAATGTTTCGGGTGTGTCCATTGACTTGATATCCGTCAAAGCTGTGATTCTGGTAAGAGATCTTTGATTGTTTTGTGTACTAATAAATAAACAAACAAACGCATGTATAAAAAAAAAATATACGGTTTTTCTCCCAGTGCCATAAGTAAATTTATGGCATGTTTTCCTAAATTCTGAAAAGGATGTTATGGGGGGCGGAACCGAAACTTCGGCAGTGGCACTAGTATGGGTGATGACAAAGCTCGTAAGGCACCCCCAAGCCATGAAGAAGCTACAAGACGAAGTGAGAAAAATTACAAAAGGCAAAGACCGCATAACCGACGACGATTTGCACCAAATGCACTATCTGAAAGCCGTGATCAAGGAGACGTTCCGCATTCACCCTCCGGTCGCGATATATCTCCACGCTGCCCGGGAACACGTGAACCTGATGGGATACAATATCGAGCCCGAGACGGTGGTCATGATCAACATGTGGGCCATTGGCCGTGACCCATCTTGCTGGGAGGTGCCCGAGAAGTTTATGCCCGAGAGGTTCTTGAATTCCCCCGTTGACTTTAGGGGTTTCAATTTCGAGCTGGTCCCGTTTGGGGCCGGGCGGAGGATTTGTCCGGGCCTTGGATTCGCCGTACAGTCTATCGAGCATACGGTGGCGAATCTTATAAAGAACTTTGATTTCGCGTTGCCCGGTGGGGCCAGAGGCGAAGACTTGGATATGGCCGAAAAACCGGGGTTTACGGTTGGGAAGAAAGAACCTCTTATTGTTGTTGCGAGTTGTTTTAGTCCATGAGCTAATATTAAGAGCTTTTTAAGTTTATAGAATAATGGAAAAATATTATGAATTTGAAGGGGTGCAAGTAAGATTTAAGTTTATAGTGCTATCGCATGCCCTTTTTGCTCATTTTAGCTACCATGTTGCCGAGAGTTGTTGTACTTTTATCGTGAATGTGTGTTGGAAATACAACGATGAGCACAAATAGGAATTGTAAATTATATTACTAAAATCAGAAAAGAAAAAAAAATAGAAAAAGTTATAAGTCGAGTCGAGTTTATGAACTTTGTCCGCAAGACGAAAAAGTCCCAATAGTGCAATTCGGTTTTGGCTATTCGTCCCCAAAGATAAAACGACTAACGTCTCTATTATAACAGCACCATTAATACTAGAGTTTCGGCGAACTGGAAGAAGTTGGACTGCGATACGAGCAAAATAAAATGCAGAAAAAACAGTATGCAGTGTGCCGGAAGTTCTCTGATTTTTCAAGTGAAAACGTGTACGAAATGAACTGGAGTACTCACCCTTATATAGGGTTGTCATTTGGGAGGTAACAGCCTACTTAATGACGTCCTTAAAGGCGTTATTGAGTCATTCAAACAGTCAGCTTCAGCCAGCATGAACCTGGACGGGTTCAGCGTGCACATGCAATGCATGTTTGAATTCGTATGTTATGGTAACGTCTGAACAATTAGGAGTTGAATTGAATTCTCGGGTGTTTAAGAAAGTTCAGGGGTCAAAATCGCACATGGATAAAAAGTAAGCAATGGTTGAACCAGGACCAGAACCAGGACCCCACACGGACCATCTCAATCGGACCAATTGTCCAAGACCCAAGACCCAGAGCCCAGAGCCCAGGACCCAGGACCAAGGTCCGGGTCTGGGTCCGGGCTCGGGCTCGGATCCGCTCGGATCCGTCATCGGCTTCGCCGAAGGCGGACGGGCGAACCCAAGTCCAAGAGCCCGCGTGAGCTTTGTTCAATAAAGCTCACAACACCCTCTGGCCCACTTGATGTCCACTAATGAAATGTAATCATTTTTAAACTTCCTTCCAAATTGATTAATATTAAATGTGGGATAACCGATAAAGCATATAAGCAACCGTTCAACTTCCAAATATTATTTCTCACTCACCAATAAATTGATTTGAGAAATTCAAAAAGTTATGATTATTTACACGACAGGTAGATTAAACTTATACAATTCGTTACAATGAATTTTTTCTGCACCATTTAATTAGAATAAATCCAATTTACAACAATCCCCCTCATGAGTGAGAAACTCCAAAAAACGAAAAATATGAATGCAAATACATAGCTCAATCCTTAAGAGACAATAGAGAATAGGGATAGGTGGCTTGTGCCCTTGAACCCTCCTTAGTTAATACTACCGAGCATACCGGCGGATTAGTGAACATAATTCTTGAACTATTCCCCTTTGTGTATACTAGACAATAGTACTAACCCACTAAGGTCTCAAAATTCTTCCGTTCTCACGTTTGTATCCGTTTCTGGCCATGGACAACTTCTTTGGATTCATAAGCATACAGTAGAAGCGGGCTTCACTTCTCGCTTACATAGGTGATTCTTAAAACCGGCATTCTGTCATACTCAAGTCAAAGACCTGCACAAGAATCATTAAAAATCAGAGCTTTATCCTCACCACGTGACAAATTATAAACTCTACTTTGCCTTTAAGGAATAGGGTCGTAGAGTTTTACTTACCCAAACTTTTATAGTTTAGTTTTCCCATTGAACCAAGTTTGTGGGATCTCCACTCATCATGGTTGGGTTTCCACTACAATCATTTTTAAGATGTGGATTTCACTCTCATTCCTTCAAGCAATTTATACATCTGA
Source organism: Phtheirospermum japonicum (assembly GCA_014905375.1). Classification (NCBI taxonomy): domain Eukaryota; kingdom Viridiplantae; phylum Streptophyta; class Magnoliopsida; order Lamiales; family Orobanchaceae; genus Phtheirospermum; species Phtheirospermum japonicum. The sequence goes on from BMAC01000168.1 coordinate 151,419, forward strand.
TCTCGAGCTATATTTTTAGTAAATGGATCCGCTAGATTATCTATTGACCTTACGTAGTCAACTGAGATAATTCCACTCGATAACAAATGTCTTACGGTGTTATGTCTCCGACGAATATATCGAGACTTACCGTTATACAAACCACTTCTTGCCCTTTAAATAGCAGCTTGACTATCGCAGTGAAGCATAACCTGCGGCACGGGTTTCTCCCAACATGGAATATCTTCCAAAAAGTTACGAAGCCATTCTGCTTCTTCACCTGCTTTGTTTAAAGCGATAAACTCGGATTTCATGGTGGATCGGGCTATACATGTCTGTTTAGTGGGTCTCCAAGAAACAACTCATCCCCCTATTACAAACACATATCCACTTGTTGACAGAGAGTTCTTTGTGTCGGATATCCAGTTTGCATCACAATAACCTTCAAGTACCCTGGGGTATCTACCATAATGTAGCCAAAAGTTCAGAGTATACTTTAAGTATCTCAAAACTCTCACAAGCACTTTCCAGTGTTCTCTACTTGGATTGCTTGTATATCGACTCAGTTTGTTTACCGAGCAAGCTAGATCAGGTCTTGTACAGTTAGAGATGTGCATCAGACATCCAATGATCCTAGCATAGTCCTTCTGAGCAACAGGATCACCTCTGTTCTTACTTAAGTGAACGTCAAGTTCCATAGGTGTCTTTGGTGGAAGACTATCGTGTGCATTGAATTTCTTGATCACTTTCTCAATGTAATGAGATTGTGATAAGACAATTTCATCTTTAGTTCTTAAGATTCTTATGCCAAGAATTGTGTCAGCAACTCCCAGATCCTTCATGTCAAAATTCTTTTTTAGCATGAGTTTCATCTCGTTAATCACTTGTAGGTTGCTACCCATACACTACAAAAAAAAACCGGCGATACTGATGGATATGCTGACGGTCAAAAAGCCGCCAGCAATGCTGGCGGACTTACTGGCGGAAAAAAATGCTGGCGGTTTTGCTGACGGCCATGGCTGCCAGCAAAGGAGACCGCCAGTAAACCGCCAGCGAATAAGCGGGAGTTTATCCCGCTTTATTATACTGACGGGAATTGCCAGTCAGTATATCATTTTGGTGTCGCTGACGGCCATGGCCGTCAGGATTCTGACGGTCCTGACCGTCAGGATATAATTTTTAATCAAAAAAATAATAATATATACGCTGACGGTCATGGCCGTCAGGATCCTGACGGTCAACCCGTCAGCATATATTTCTTTAAAAAAATAAATATATATACGCTGGCGGCTAAGCCGTCACCGTTCCTGGCGGCCTTTGGCCGTCAGGATTTCAACCTAAAATTCGGCCCCAGTCCCTTCCCCCGCCTCACCTTCTCTCCTTCTCTTCTTTTCTTCTTTCTCTCTCCTCCGAAAAATGCTGCTCCCAGCTCCGGTCCAGCCCAGCCGTCCGTCGCCGTGCCGCGCCACTCCGCTCCGAAGCCGCGACCCAAGCTCTCTGTCGCTGCGCCAGTTCCATCCACCGTCAGCGGCCGCCTCCCTCCACCGCGCACCCTCTCCGTCGCCGCGCCGCGCCAGGCTGCTCCGGAGTGAACCGGCCGCCTCCCTCCACCACGCCAGCTTCCCAGCCCAGCCCAAGCTCCACCACCGTCGCCTGCCGCCGCCGTCGCCCGCCGCCGCCGTCGCCTGCCAAGGTAAGTTTCTCTTTTTTTATATTTACTATTATTATTTTTTATTTTATTTTTTCTATTATTTTTGTATTTTTTTTATATAATTATTGTCAGGAATAATCAATTAATTAATTAAGGTTTAATTTAGGAATAATCAATAAATTAGGGTTCAATTTAGGAATAATCAATTAATTAGGGTTTAATTTAGAAATAATCAATTAATTAGGGTTCAATTTAGGAATAATTACACAATTAGGAGTCAATTTTGGAATAATAGAATAATTAGGGTTCAAATTAATAGTAATCAATTAATTAGGGCTCAAACTTGGAATAATCAATTAATTAATGTTCAATTTAGTAATTATTACATAATTATGTTTCAATTTAGGAACAATCAATTAATTAGAGTCCAATTTCGTAATAATTACATAATTAGGGGTGAATTTCATAATAATTATACAATTAGGGTTCAATTTAGGATTAATCAATTAATTAGGGTTCAATTTAGGATTAATCAATTAATTAGGGGCCATTTTATGAATAATTAAACTTGTGTAGATTTTGGAGTACACTTGTCGATATAGAGCGCACACAGCACCCGTACAGAGATTGTCCTCCTCAAACGCCCTCCCCATGTCGTCTCCAAACATCTATAATTCTAACAAGGTATTTGGAGCAGACATGGTGAGGGTGGTCGAGGAAAGCGATGACCTGTATTCGAGTGCTGTGTGGCTCTTTATCGATAACGTGTCTACTTTAGAATCTACCTAGTTAGAATCAATCTTGTATTAGGGTTTGCTTTCAAATTTAGGGTTTATTCACCCATTATATTGTGTATATATTGTTCATGTATGGGAGGCCGTGGTGATCGGTCGGGATTTAAAAAAAATTGTATATATAATGTTCATGAATGGGAGGCCGTGGTGGTCAGCCGGGGTTTAATTTTGTTTATATATAATATTGTCATTGGTGTTGTTGGTTGTATACCGTCGGATGTTGACGTGGGTTACGGCGCCGGCCGGGAGGTTTTGTCCCTCCAATAGCGGGTTTTCAAATCTTATTTTTAAAAACGTGATAGGGTGTCACGGGATTTTATTTAAGTTTTCAAAATATTTTTAAAAAAATGTGACGGTGGTAATTGCTTATTTGGAACCTTGGCGAAGTGACGCGATGCATATAAATCACTTGTTTCATAATTAATATCATATAAAAAAATTGAAACTAAGTTTCGACTTATTCCAATATTCTTTAGACCCGTTTGAGATTTAGTATCAAATATAGAGTTTGATACTAAATTTCGAATTGTCCCATTTTTGGACAGTTTGAGAATGTGACTTGTAGTATGGTTATCTTGTGTGTATGTTTTTTTTTTAGTTTTGAAATTTCAGTTTTTGCATCTCTCTAATTGTTCTCGGGTGCACTGAAATATACGTGCACTACGAGAACTGAGGGGAGATGCTGCCGAAATTATTCTAAGAAAAATGCATATTTTAAGATAATACACACTACTAAACGTCACCTTCTTGAATGGGATAGAAGCCTTACCAATTACAATTCGAATTACTCATTCTTCTCGTATTGCTGCCGAAATTTTGTCACCTTCTTTAATTCTGAAAAATCTTAGGATGGCTGATGATCGTAGTTGGATGTACAAACGGAATATTTCCGGATTTCTGAATCCGGCGTTCGTGGCCGGTGTAGATAGTTTCGTACAATTTGCACTCACGCATGATTCTACAGAGAGGGACGATGATAAGCTAAAATGCCCTTGCCCACGAACTAAGTGTAGGAACTCTAGTTATAGGACTATCGATGAGATAAAATGCCACATCGGTACCAAAGGGTTCATTGCTGATTACTACATTTGGACTCATCACGGGGAAACAAATCACATCTCATCGCCTGCTGATATTGATAAATTCAATCGATACGAGCCATTTGTACTCGCATCCCAAGCGACTCAAGTGCACTACAGTTCGTATCCGAGTTTGAAGCGAGACAAACTAGATTGGTGGGGCAACTTGTCAAATCAAAGCTCGATCGACAGTGGATTATATCGAGCCTCGCGTGCCTGAACAACAGTCTTTCCAAGAAGATGTTGTAGAAACATTTCCTGCAATACAATTAGAGGATGTTGACTTCCAATTAAATGACCCTCTCAATCACGAACACGACGAGTCGGTCAATGATGATTCAGAAGAGTCAGAAAGCGATGAACTACATTTAACTGAAGAAGACGAAGGAAGCTACGAAGATGAGTCTGAAAGTTAGGGATGAGGTTTGAAAATTTTATGAGTGTTAACGATAATCTGAACAAATTATAACGATACACACACACACACACACACACACACATAATATATATATATATAATTATATACTTATGTAAAAAAAAT
>BMAC01000168.1:160263-171923 GCA_014905375.1 Phtheirospermum japonicum
GATTTTTAGTTATTGAATGATTTGTTTTGATTTTTTTATTAGTGGATTATTTATTTTGGATTTTTATTTGTTTATTATTTTTAGTTTAATTATTAATTAATATATTAGAAATTTTATTAATAAATTTTTTAAAGAAAATTATAGAAATTTTTTTTGACTGAAGCCGCCAGGAATGCTGGCGGCTTACCCGCCAGCAAATCCTGGCGGGGGACAACCGCCAGTAATGCTGGCGGGAAAGCCGCCAGGAAAACATCAGATATTCCTGGCGGGCACAACCCGACAGGAATACTGGCGGGCCTTTTCTGGCGGAAGAAGCCGTCAAGGAAACCGCCGGCATTCCTGGCGGGTATATATTCCCGTCAGGATTCCATAATCCTGACCGCAAAAATACTGGCGGCCGTTATCCGTCAGGAGGCCGTCAGTATTTCATATACTGACGGATCCTCTCAAATACAAGTTTAAAACCACGACTAACTAGTATTGAATCAGAGACTAAATTCTTTCGGATGTCCGGAACGTGCAGCACCTCATTCAGAGTGATCTCCTTGCCAGAGTTCATTTTCAGAACAACTGAACCAACACCTGCAACTTGCGAAGACGCTTGGTTTCCCATGTTCAACTTCCTTCCCTCACAGGGATGGTATTTGGAGAACAAGCTCCGGTCTGCACACACATGGGCAATTGTAGCAGTATCAATGAACCATTGACCACAGTTCTCGACCATGTTAGCTTCCTCAGTGATGACCGCAATGAGATCATCACTAGTCAGCTCCCTCTCGTCTAGTTGGGCACTCGGCTTGGCCTTCTTCTACTTTGGCTTGCGACAGTTCTTAGACATGTGTCCAGGATTTCCGCAATTGTAGCATTTGCCGTCGAACTTCTTAGAAGAAGGAGCTTTAGGCTTAGTGTTGCCAGGACGCGGCCTCTTCTTCGAGTTGTCTCGACGTTCAAGTAGGTTCACTCGAGGTTCATCTGGACTTTTCAAATTCTTGTACTGAACTCGAACTTCGAACTCAATTCTTACCTTCCGGATAACATCTTCGAGAGACATCGCCTTTTGTTTGTGCTTGAGGTACGTCTTGAAGTCTTTCCAGTTTAGTGGAAGTTTATCAATCATGGCAGCAGCCGTGAAAGCATCCGGAAGAACCATCCCCTCGGCGTGGACTTCATTCACCAGCATTTGGAACTTTTGAACTTGTTCCATAATCGGGCGAGAATCAACCATCTTGTAGTCCATGAAATTCGTGACTACAAATTTCCTAGGTCCAGCCTCGTCGGAACTGTATTTCTTCTCGAGTGCCTCCCATATATCCTTGGAGGTCTTTGCGTCCGAGTATAAGTTACTCAAACTATCTTCTAGGCTACTTAGGAGAAAGCCTTTGCACAGATAGTCATCGTTATGCCAGTTATCGTAGGCGGCACGAACATTGAAGTTGGTCTCGGACTCATCTGGAGTAGGTGGTTCTTCTTCCTTCACGAAGTTAGAGAAGCCAAGCATCATGAGGTAGAACATCATCTTTTGTTGCCTCCTCTTGAAGCCTTCCCCATTGAATTTTGGAGGCTTCTCCACGGCGGGCATGATCCGTGAGGATTGCACCGGAGCGGTCATAGTTGGAACAAAAGTCCCCATCGTACCCGTTGAGTGGGTAGCTAAAACATGTGAGTACGTCGGCGGAGCCGTTGTGAACATGTTCGGAACCGAAGTTCCCGACATCCCAAAATGATGGATTCCAGTCGAATCTGACGTATTTTGGACCGAAGTCCCCATCCCATAAGGGAATGATCCAGCGGCCAAATCAGTGGCTGAAAACATACTTGGAACTGTAGTTCCCGTCATCCAAGAAGGATGGATCACAGCCGAACCTTACACAGTTTGGACCGAAGTCCCCATCCCGTAAGGGAACGGTCCAGCAGAGGCTGAGTTCGGGTTGGTCGAAGAGAGACGTCTTGAAAATGTCTCAAGGAGGGTGTCGATAGTCCCTTGGTTGAAGAGGAAATCAGCATGACTCATGGTCTTGCTTGGCGTAGAGGCGCCAATCGTCGTGGTGATCGTGACTGCAGGGGCAGTGGTCGTCGTGGTCGTAATGGTGGAGGTAACGGCAGGAGCGGTCGAACTGATCAGAGTGTTGGAGGTCGACATTCTTTTCCAGTTAGGGATATTACAAATTACAAGTCGAGTTTATATTACTATTGGAAATACAACGATGAGCACAAACATGAATTGTAAATTATATTACTAAAACTGGAAAAGAAAAAAAAACAAAAAAAGTTATAAGTCGAGTCGAGTTTATGAACTCTGTCCGCAAGACGAAATAGCCCCGGTAGTGCCCTTCGGTTTTGGCTATTCGTCCCCAAAGATAAAACGACTAATATCTCAGGTATAACAACACCATTAATACCAGAGCTCCGACGAACAGGAAGAAGTTGGACTTAGATAAGAGCAAAGTAAAATGCAAAAAAAATAGTATGCAGTGTGCTGGGAGTTCTCTGATTTTTCAGGTGAAATCGTGTACGAAATCAACTGGAGTACTCACCCTTATATAGGGTTTCCATCTGGGAGGTAACAGCCTGCTTAATGACGTCCTTAAAGGGGTCATTAAGTCATTCAAACAGTCAGCTTCAGCCAGCATGAACCTGGACGGGTTCAGCGTGCACATGAAATGCATGTTTGAATTCGTACGTTATGGTAACGTCTGAATGGTCAGGAGTTGAATTGAATTCTCGGGCGTTTGAGAAAGTTCAGGGGTCAAAACCGCACATGGATAAAAAGTAAGCCATGGTTGAACCAGAACCAGAACCAGGACCCCACACGGACCATCTCAATTGGACCAATTGCCCAAGACCCAAGTCCCAGGACCAAGGTCCAAGGTCCGGGTCCGGGACTGGGACCGGGCTCGGGCTCGGCTTCGCCGAAGGCGGACAAGTGAACCCAAGTCCAAGAGCCCGCGTGAGCTTTGTTCACACAAAGCCCACAACACCCTCTGGCCCACTTGATGTCCACTAATGAAATGTAATCATTTTTAAACTCCCTTCCACATTGATTAATATTCAATGTGGGATAACCGATAAAGCATATAAGCAACCATTCAACTTCCAAATATTATTTCTCACTCACCAATAAATGGATTTGAGAAATTCAAAAAGCTATGATTATCTACATGGCCTCTTCTTAGAGTTGTCTCCTTGTTCAAGTAGGTTCACCCGAGGTTCATCCGAACTTTTCGAATTCTTGTACTGAACTCGAATTTCGGACTCAATTCGCACCTTCCGGATAACATCTTCAAGAGACATCACCTTTCGCTTGTACTTAAGATACGTCTTGAAGTCTTTCCAGCTTGGATGAAGCTTATCAATCATGGAAGAAGTCGTGAAAGTATCAGGAAGTATCATCCCCTCGGCATGGACGTCATTCACCAGCATTTGGAACTTTTGAACTTGTTTCATAACCGGGCGAGAATCAATCATCTTGTAGTCCATGAAATTCGTGACTACAAATTTCCTAGTTCCAGCCTCGTCGGAATTGTATTTCTTCTCAAGTGCCTCCCAGATATTTTTGGAGGTCTTTGCGTCCGAGTACAAATTACTCAAACTATCTTCTAGGCTACTCAGGAGAAAGCCTTTGCACAGATAGTCCTCATTGTGCTAATTATCGTAGGCAGTGTGAACATGGAAACTAGTCTCGTCCTTGTCTGGAGTAGGTGGTTCGTCTTCCTTCACGAAGTTAGCGAAGCCAAGTATCGTGAGGTAGAACAGCATCTTTTGTTGCCACCTCTTGAAGCCTTCCCCATTGAATTTTGGAGGCTTCTCCGCGGCGGGCATGATCCGAGAGGAGTGCACCGAAGCGGTCATCATTGGTACAAAAGTCCCCATCGAACCCGGTGAATGGGTATTCAAAGCAGTTGAATCTGTTTGGGGAGCAGTTGCAAACAAACTTGGAACTGAAGTTCCCGTCATCCCAATGGGATGGGTCACAGATGGAGCTGACATATTTTGGACCGAAGTCCCTATCCCAAAAGGGATCGTTCCAACAGCCAAAGCTGTGGATGATTTCGACTGGGCCATGCGCTTTGTCAGCGTCTCGAGTAAGAAGTCAAGGGTTCCTGGGTTGATAATTAACTCAGGTTGAGTAGTGTTCATGATTGGCGAAAACACGCCAATTATTGAAGTGATCGTGACTGCAGGGGCAGTGGTCGTCGCCGAAGTAGTGGAGGTGATGGCCGGAATAGTGTTGCTTGACGGAGTTGTGGAGGTTGACATCTTCCCAGTAGTGATTACAAATTATAGAAAATAAAAATTACAAATATAAATTCGTTTTGCGATTGTTAGAATAGTTACAATGATTCGAGCAGGGCTGTAAATGAAATCACTAAAACTGGAAAAAGAAAAGAAAATAAGAAAACAGAATCTTCGATATAAAAGTCGAGTCGAGTGGTCACTCTTTCCGCAAAACGAATTTGCCACGGTAGTGCCCTTCGGTTTTGGCAAATCGTTCCCAAAGATAAAACGACTTCGTCCCTGATATTACAGCACCGTATGTTGTGCGTTCAAGATAAATTTGGACTGAGTTACTGAAGTTATAGTTTTTGTGGTGTTGAAATGAATTCAACAAGTTCATGACTTGGTATTATCGGACTTCAATCCATTTGCAAGTTTCAACGTGTTTCAAGCTCAAGAGATGAAAGAAAACTGAAAATAATGTAATTAAAAATATCAAACTAAACTAGAAATTGAAATGACAAGTTGGTCGGATGCCTCGGTCGTATGCCCAAATTGAAAATGCAAGCAATTAATAAAAACAAGCAAAAACANGAATCGGTGGCCGGTGGTGGAGGATTCGTCGGTGGAGGCGGTCGAGAAGAGCCCATTGGAGGGTTCGAGTACCCTAAGCCCGGATGTGCACGGTTGTTCGGATGATACGGGGGATTTTGACTAGATGGCCGAGGGAAGGGTGGCCGAGGAACACCGTGACTCGGTTGATAACCTTGGACCCCACAAACATCTTCCGAGTGAGGAGGCGCCGGCATGTAATGGGAAGGGTTCGACGGACAATAAAGCATTTCATGCCCAACCACACCACAAGACAAACAAGGCAGGTCCATGCTTGGGGACGACAACTTGGCCATTTGGACTCTCATAGTATCCATCTCATTTTTCATCTCGAGCTCTCTCGGGGAGAAAGGCTCATTTACATTGTTGACCTCATTAGCACTTGAGTACGAAGCACGGGAGGATTTTTGTTGAGAATTCTCGAACAAAGAGATGAAAACATTAAGAAGCACGCGTGGAGAATGGATCGTCATATTTCCCCCCGCCGTCGTATCCACCATGTATTGAAATTGGGGGTCCAATGCCTCATAGAAGGTTTGAATTAGAAGCTCCTTGGGTATACGATGATGCGGACAACTAAGAAGAAGATCGTTGAACCGAGACCAAGCGGAGTGAAACGGATCATTCTTCATTTGCTTGAATGACATAATCTTTACCCTCATATCATTTGTTTTCTCCATGGAATAGTAGTGTTTGAAAAAGACCTTTTCGAGCTCGTCCAATGTGCGAATCGTGTTAAGAAGAAGACCCATGAACCACGATAGAGCCTTATCTTGGAGAGCATATGCGAAACAACGGAGTTGAAGATGCTCCAAACTCATCATATTCGGGCGGTGAAAACTCGAGACATGCCATAAGTATTGCTTGATGAACTGGAGGGGGTCCTCCTTGGCAAATCCGTGAAAAATAGGAAGGCGTGCAAAGTCGAGCGATCGGATATCAATAGCCATCACCGCGGGGGGAAGATATATACAAGACGAAACATGGGCCCCCAAAAAATCTTGGCTCACCTCCCTCATAGTTTGAATGGGCGGAGTAAGTGGAGCACTCGGATCGTAACCACCAAACAAATCATACTCATCAAGCTCGGCCTCTTGAACTCCATGATCATTACCATAACCGGGACCACCACCATAACCATTCGGATCCGCATTCAGTGTCGGATTGAAAGCATGAACGGGTGGAGAACCATACGGGCTGGGGTTCGGATTGGATACATTCGAAGAACGGCGATGAGCACCATAGCCATAAAGAAGGGGGTCCGGGCCTCCAAAATCATCGAAGGGATCATGAGCATCTAAGAGCACATTGGACCTGACATGGTTTGCACCATGCCCTCCCATGTCGGGTTGACGAACACCATGAGAACCGGGGGCAACGCGGTTCGCACCATGCCCTCTCGCGTGCCCCTTTCCAACCAAACCACCACCATTCCCAACATGGTTTGCACCATGCCCTCCCATGTTGGGAACAAAACCGCCTTGAGAAGAATGAGGGTAAGAAGCAATACCTTGGTGTAGGCCCGTGGCGTGCTCATGAGTGGTAAAACCACTCCCTTGAAAACCAAGCGATTGCTCGTGCGGCGGCGGGGGAATGGAAATAGAAGGCCCGGTCATGGAACTCGGAATGGGCTCCTCATGAACTCCGGGCTCGGTCGAGGTAGAAGCTTGAGGATCAACCCGGGGTGATTTCCCGTGAGGGTCGAGAAATGGGCCCGGATGATTGGACGTCATAGAAGAATCAAGAAATAAYGGGGGTCGAATGCGTCGTAATCGGTCGGGATTAGAAGTATACGGAAATAGTTCGTGTCCAAGCGAGCGAAGACCTAGCATACACTCAAAGAAAACATCAAATAACAAAGAAAGCTAAAAACACACCGAAATAGCAATTAAATTGAAGACCTTAACCAAGCCGTGTCGCAACGGCGCCATTTTGAGGTTATAGTTTTTGTGGTGTTGAAATGAATTCAACAAGTTCATGACTTGGTATTATCGGACTTCAATCCATTTGCAAGTTTCAACGTGTTTCAAGCTCAAGAGATAAAAGAAAACCAAAAATAATGCAATTAAAAATATCAAACTAAACTAGAARTTGAAATGACAAGTTGGTCGGATGCCTCGGTCGTATGCCCAAATTGAAAATGCAAGCAATTAATAAAAACAAGCAAAAACAAGCATTGTTTCATCAAGTACTACCATGCATGCATAAAGTACAACCATGCATGAAAACTCAAATAATGCAAATTGACAAAAATTGAAAGCACCAAAGTAAAGAGCAATAAAAKTTGACGTAAAAGTTCAAATCTTTCGGAAAAATAACGAGAAACGAAGAGTAGATYTAGAATTCAATTCAAAACTATGCATGGAAATTTAAATTCAAAATAAAGCATAAGTAAAACTCAAAGTCATGATGATCAASGACCCGATCTATAGCCTAGGTGTGTCACTCAACTAGAATCCATAGTCAATTCACAAGTTTCATCATGAAATCAAGTAGCTAAGACAAAAAGCATAAATGAAGAACAAACATGAAATTGAAGAACAAAKGTTGAAATTAAAAGGAAAGCTTACTAAAATTAAATGGAGAATCTCAAGGCTTGAATTACAATTGAAAGTGCTAATCCAAAGGAGTATTTGGATTCATCTTGAGCTTACAAACCCAAGGAATGCTTGAAAAATTAAACTAAGAACAAGAGAGAGAAAATATTCCAGAACCATGCAAGTTTGGGAAATTTGAGTGATAACCTCCAAGAATGAGAGTTCTAGTCTATTTATACTAGGTTACATTTGGTGTTAAATGGGCCAATTTGACTTTAAAACCTTTAAAATCCTGGGTTTGACCCAATCTTGACCTGTGTTGACCAAGATAGCTCAATGTGGCTTGGTTGGTTGGTCTTGGGTGAGTCTTGGGCGTTTGTCAAGGGCTTGGGCGTGCCTTGGCAAGGTGTGGGGCGTCTTGGCTTGAAGATGGCGTGAAGATGGCCAAGGGAGGGGCGTCCATGGGTTGCAAGGGGGCGTCTTGGCTTGAAGATGGCATGAAGATGGCCAAGGGAGGGCTGGCCGTCTCACATGGCTCAAGGATGGCGAAGAGATGGCCAAGGAAGGGCTGGCCGTCTCATATGGCTCAAGGATGGCGAAGAGATGGCCAAGGAATGGCCGCCATTCCAGCAAGTTTGCCACTTTGGAGCTCCTTTTTGGCTTGATATTTTGGCCTCCATGCCTTAGTTTGAATTCAACTCAACAAACCACCTATAAAATGAGAATCATAAAAACTCAAGAAATTCATCAACCTCAAATCAATTAAAACCATTTAACTCAATTAATCAACAAGTCAAAAGAACACAAAAACTCTAAAATAAGAAAAAAATAACCTAGAAAACAAAGTTAAACGACTCAAAACCCACTAAAAATAATGTAAAACCATAATTAAGAACACGAGAAAAACACAACAATTACATGCAAAACAGTTACGTGAGAAAAACAAAATGCAGAAATGTGCGTTCAAGTATTCGTATGTTGAGTTCAGGTGTTATGCGTATGGAAAAGTACCAAAACAAATGCAGGAGCCTCACCCTTTTATAGGGGTTCAAATCAGGGGTTACAGCTGCCATTTATGACGTTCTTAAAGTCGTCATAAAGTCATTCAAACCAGCAGCAATAGTCAGCACGAACCTGGACTAGTTCAGCGTGCAAATATATTGCATGTTTGAATTCAAAAGTTTTTGAAACGTCTGAACGGTCAGGTTCCAGCCATTACGAAACGGTCAGGAGTTAACAGGTGCGTGAAGGTTCAAAAAAGAAACTAGGGTTGAGCCAGAACCCGAACCCCACACGGACCACCTCAATCGGCCCAAGACCCAAGACCCAAGTCCCAGGCCCAGGGCCAGAGCCCAGGAGTGAGGTCCGGGTCCGGGACCGGGACCGAGCTCGGACGGGCTCGACTCCGCCATCGGCTTCGCCGAAGGCGGACTGGCGAACCCAAGTCCAAGAGCCCGCGTGAGCTTCGTTTACACAAAGCCCATAATACCCGCTGGCCCACTTGATGTCTACTCATTAAAAGTTAAACACTTTTAAACTCCCTTCCACATTGAATATTATTCAATGTGGGATAAACATTAAAGCATAAAAGCACTCATTCAACTTCCAAACACCATTTCTCACTCATCAATAAATGAATTTGAGAAATTCAAAAAATTATAATTATGTACACGACATGTAGATTAAGTTTATACAATTCATTAATACGAATTTACGCTGTACCATTAAATTAGTATTAATTCAATTTACAACAAGGTGTTTTGGTGATGTGGTTATAGTGAGGTAAGTGATATAAGCTTTGAGGTGATATTCCCATTTTTTGTTGTTAAATTCACCAAAAAAAAATATAGTGTGTGAATTATTTACACTTTTTCTTCTTGCATAGTACATTTATAACCCTCGGTTTTATTTTATTTGTAATTTTTTGAAAAAGTTGTGGGTATAATTGTAAAATATATTTGATGATATAAGCAAATTCATTCAGGTCAATTAACGGTTGGGCCAATATGTATTTGTAGTTTGAAAATATAGTTTGTTTGTTTTTTTGTAAATACTCCAAATCTTTGGGGTAGTTTTTGCAATTATTTATCCCATTAAGAAATTGACATAGTAATCTGTGTTTCTTTCGTTCTTTCTTTTTCTTTTTTTGTCTTGCAGCCTCGTCTCTATGTAGGAAATGGAATGCATGAAATGCATTTTGTCTCTTCAAGTAAGTATATCAAGAACAAAACTATTATTAGTTTGCACAAGAATATTCTTAGTTAATGTGGAAAATGAGGAGAACAAATGCAATGTACATATTTTATTTGACTGCGCTCAACTTGCTTTCATTTTTAGGGAAATGGATCTGCTGATTGTTTCGTGATTTGGAGCTAATACAGTGGACGTTTCTGCTTGCCAGCAAGGTTCACTTTAGAATACGGGCAATTAATGAGAATTTCAGCAATGTGTGCCTCCTAATTGAATTTAATATGTAATTTAATTTTAATTATTTAATTTCAGCAGTCTAATTCATCACACACACTCTTCATTGAAACTAAAGAAACAGACAATCTAAATCTGTTTAGAAATAGTCATAACAAGATTAGGTCCCCAAAATGTAGGTCAACTAAAGGAAAATGACAAAGCCCTTCCACAAAACTTGCTTCAATCTATAAAGGAGCCGGTTCTTGCAAAAAAAGTGTGTCCGAGTCCAGTAATATATATTTATTATTTAAGATCGAGAGTATTATAATGTAGATTAATACATATTTTCAGTGATAAAAACAAACTTCTTTCAATACTCAAATTACATTAAATAAAATCCATGAAAAACTAAAATAAATAACTTAAAAACCCTAAGAAAAAAAAAAGCATCTATATAAAATTAGCATATTTATTTTCAGTATTAAAGTACTAACACTAGTGCAGAAAATATATTCTAAAACAGTCAATCTAGAACGCCTCAGAAAAAGACGATCTGGAATATAAGCCGGTGGTATTTTCGTAATAAAAGCGTAATATACCAGATCGCCTTTTTTAAAGGCGTTATGGTATATCAATATACCAGATCGTCGTAAAAAAAAGCGATCTGGTATATCGATATACCAGATCATCGTTAAAAAAGGCGATCTGGTATATCGATATACCAGAACGTCGTTAAAAAGGCGATCTGGTAAATCCTATATCTAGAACGTCGTTATAAAAGGGCGATCTGGTATATTTGATATACCAGATCGCCCTTTCTTATGGATGTTGTGATATATTCGATATACCAGATCGCCCTTTTTTAAATATCTAGAACGTCTTAAAAAGGCGATCTGGTATATAGTATTATTTATTTACACTTTACCTACCTTTTCTGAAACCCTAAAACAAAAATCGATTCTCATCTTCTCTTCTCTCCGCTCCGCTCTTCCTCTCCCCTGCACCTCCGATTCAACCACCGCCATTTCCAAACCACCGACGACCATCATCTTGCAATCACCACCACCAACTACAATAATCAACCGATTCGAAGCTATGGCGTAACCAAAAGACCTAATTCTCCCCCAATTGAAACCCCCAACATTACGAACAACCACAATCGTCACCGCAACCTGCAATTAGCAACCGGCGGACCCGACGACTGGGAATCGGAGGCAGCGTGCAGGCGCGGTGATGGCATCTGTGAGGCGGCTTGTTGGGGGTTGCTGGGCGGAGGACGAAACGTAGCAGAATCAACTTCACCGGTGGGCAATGGCACCGCGGGGTTGCTGTTGATAAATGGGACGCCCTCTTTCTCCGGCGCCATTGGGCCCGTCACCGTGAGCGATGAGCCCGGTGCGGGGCAAGGAGAGGCACTTTCTCGTGGCCTAAACGGCCAGGGGAACGCCGGGGAAGACACTACGGTGCCGCCGGATCTAGGAGGCGGCGCCTCCGTCGCTACTGGTGGGGTGGCGGCCTAATTTGTAGGCGGCGCGGCGGCGGAGACCTCGACGGAGAGCTTTTGGCCTTGTAGGCACGCTCCGTTTGATCCGTTGTTGAAGGAGAAGTAGAAGAAACCGGGCCGCGAAGTGTGCCACTTCAATTTACGGTAAGTGCACATTAGATGTTTGATGAAATGTCACAATGGAAATGAGAAACAAGAAGTGCATTGTTTAATCGAACATGTTTGTTCAATTCTGACTCGGAGCAAGGCGCGACGCATTTCGCGGCGGTGCACAAGGTGTTTGGAGCCAGCAACGTGTCGAAGCTGCTGCTCCACATCCGGGTCCCGGAGCCTCGCCTGAGCCTCGCAGCAAATTGTGACCACCGCGTCCAGTACTTGCTCGGCGG
>BMAC01000168.1:174991-206838 GCA_014905375.1 Phtheirospermum japonicum
TCATTTGCCTTTTTCAGTAATTAAAATCGTTCAAAAAAATTAAAACATAAAATACATGAAAATAATTACTCTCACAATCCCAGAAAGAAAAAAAGATAAAGGATACAAACTACAGTGGCATCAGATAATAAGCGGAGTAAGTGGTCAACACAGATATTCAGTGTTAGCATAAGATACATAATTCTTCATCTGCCATGGTGTTTTTCTGGGGGTGGGGAATGTTCAAAAGACAAATTTTCGTTCTCGCCGTCACTTGTGAAATTATCTTATCCTACACACTGAATTTTCATGTAGATCAACAACTCCGCTTATTATCTGATGCCTTCATTATCTCATCAAATTTTGCCCTTTGTTATGTGTTTATTGATTTTTAATTGATGAGCAATATTTCAAATCTCAATGATGAGAACAGGCAGACGGGCGGTCAGAATCTGATGTTGTGTAGAATGTCTGCATTATTCCTTTCTTTGGAATCCTCTCTGAGACTTTTACTTGTTCTGAGTTTTTTCTCCTTTTAGTTTATTTTTAATCTCGAATTATGTTTGGAAGTTATTTGGATCATTTACCTTTGGTCTTGTGTCATTCTGCTGTGATGATGAACATTTTGTCAATTATGTCTGGACATATGAAACTTGTTCATGATTGTTTATCCGAGTACTGAGCAGACATTTCATTCTTACCTAATTTACCTATATATATAACTATGTTGATCCCAGTGATAGAGTGATGGCCATGATGATGTAAAACTACCTATTTTCTGATGGGTGTTTTTACCTTTTGATTATAGAAACCAATGGATCCTTCTGAGCCACATTCAATCTTGATGTTAATATATTTATTTTTTGAGTTGTGAGTATTATACCATTGAAATGAGGATTGCTTATTCGGACATAAGAATGAATGACAGATCCAAAAAATTATTCCAGATTACAATTATCTGATCGATGGTATCTTTGAAGAATGAAAAAGATTTTTGTTATTATTAGTGAAAGAAGCTCCTGATGATTTGAATATATTTAATGTTTCAGCCTTGTCTGAAAATTATTTATTGTTGAAAATTTCTACATCTTTCTGAAGGAGCTTTCTGTATTTGTTTTATGTAAGTTCCTTTGAATGGTTTTTGGTTGCTGATGTTCCTTACCTACACATGATATTCTACACTTGCCACAATGCTTGAGGCTATATTTTTTCATAGCTTTTATTTCTACTACAATCATCGATGTATCTTAGGAGACAGGGCACCTATTGAAATATGAGAACTCGAAGAAACCATCGTGTCGTCGAGCACCATGGATCAGATGAAGAGGAAGGAGCTAACGAGCATGATGGTAGCAGGGACTCATCTTCGAGCGATGAGCACTCTGTTGATGTAAAACCAAAAAGGTACAGGAAATGGGCCCGGGTTTCGCAGCAATCATCGGGAACCAATGCAGATGGAGGAGGTGGCGATGGTAATGATTCAGATGGGAATAGAGAATTACTTGTTTCGTCGACTCGTACGAACTTTCTTGGCTGGGGAAGAGGTGGCTTGCGCAGTAGCCTTCGCAATGGTGGGGCCCAATTGTGCCAATAGCAGGCTTTCCAGAAATAATCCATAGACTTACAAATGCATTTTAACAAAATTTCCAAATACAGGCAGAGCAGACAGGGAAGTGGTTTAAGCAGGTATTCACTTTCATCTGTAAACTTTCATCAGACATCACATTTATATTTCAGTTATAGAGATCACTCTTTTCATTTCTGATGAAATAGCATGTAAAATCAAACCTTTCCTTTTTCTTTTTGGTAATGTTTGAATGAATTTGTGTTAARTATGAAATGATATTTCTGCTTTGWACTYAAATATCCATGGTAATTTGTTGCCAATAGATTATTACATTTTTGGATTTCCTTGATGTGATAAAGAATACACAGATAGAGTTTTACTTTTTATTTATTACATTGTCATAAGGTTCTCATAAGCTAATTAAGTCCTTGTAATCTGTCACTGGATTTTTGCCTTTCTCGGAGTTAAGTTGTCTTTTTTGGCTTTTCAATAATTTTCTCTTTATACTATAGTTTCTGTTGACATTTAAGAAGCTCGAGTCTGGTTATTATTTTGTTGCTGTCTAATCTCTTGTCTTGTGTTCTTATTTTCATTTTGCAAAAGCTCAGTCTGGTGAACCCATAGTTAGTGGACTTTCTTGGAATTTCTATGGTTCATCATATCCAAAATTGGAATCCATTGTAAGAAAACAGCTGAAGAAGGTGTTCAAGGATGATATTGGCCAAGCTGCTGGATTGCTTCGACTCCATTTCCATGATTGTTTTGTCCAGGTATATATATGAAGATTCACAAAATAAATGACCATTAATATTTTTAATTATACAATAAAATAAAATAGATATTGAAACAAGAAATTTGATCCATATGATTATATATGCATTTATAGGGGTGTGATGGTTCAGTGCTGCTAGGCGGATCGACGAGTGGGCTGGCGAGCAGTCTGCCCCACCAATTTAGTCTAAGGGCTGAGGCCTTCACAATCACAAATGATCTCCAAAGACGGCTGCATGAAAAGTGCAGTCGAGTCATTTCATGTGCCGATATCGCCACCCTTGTCGCGCGTGATGCTGTTTTTCTGGTAACTCATCAGTCTATATACAAATTACACTATGAAAGAGTTTGAAAACTGAGAAAAGTGATTCATAATGTTCCAACTAGAATAAGTTCACACAAATGTCGKATAAACTTTTCAGGTTTGATGGTTTCATAATGTTCTTCCAAGAGAGCCATGGCACGATTTGYACTGTAAAATCGATGGTCCAGCAGCATACGATGTTTTGAAAACTTCGAAGAGCGTTGGTTAAAGGCCTCTAAGCGTAGTGGTTTTCAGAAAATCAAAGCCTCGAATGACGATTCATTACTCAAGCTCGAACGAATCCCGGATGTRTTGGGAATTGATGAGGTCGGTGCACAAAGAGAAGGTGATCCCGAGGGTAGGCATGTCCAGGTATATGATAGATACAAAAAGAATCACGTTAAATCAAGTATATGTGTCCGAATAAATAAATCAAGTATATGTGTCCAAAGAGAGACAGAAAAAGAAAGCACGACACGTGATGCAAACTTACTAAACTATGTAATAAAAGTGAGACTGCTGCACTTTCTGTACCTTGCCCTCTTTCTTTTCTTCCTAAGCTCTTGTCTTTTCAGCTCTGACTTGTTTTTCTTTTCTTTTCTTCACAAATATTTTATCAGAGTTATCAGGCAGAAAAGGGGTCAGAGCCGGTGGCTTGGCTTATAGGGTCCCAAGCCCCCTACTGAAAAATAATTAGATTGTAGACGATGGGTTTGGTCTTATTAGATATAATAATTTTAAAATAATAAAAATTTAAGTAGATTTCGATAGTAACGATGAATCTCACGTTTAAGATGATTATTATTATTATTATTATTATTATTATCTTTCATGGGATAGTTAGACTTTTTGGGAGAAACAGTTTCAAAACAGATCCAGAAAATATTTTTTGTCTCGAAATTTATGTTCGATTTGATTGATAGTTTGTGGGTAGTTTGGAATGCAGAAAAATTTTCAGTTTGAAAGTTAAATTAGAAGACCGGTGCGTGAGATTTGGTGAAGGGCGTTGATTTAGGAATTGAGCTTTTATTGGCATGTGATTAAATAGTTTGTGATTATTTTTTGATCTGTGTTATTCGAAATTGGATTATCAACTTAAAGATTTATCTCCGGTTTTCCTGTTTTTCATTGATTTGCAGGCACTCAACATGGAACAACCTTATTCGGACGATGACATTGATGATGTACGTAGACGTTGGGCGGAGTGTTTATTAAAGGTTATTGCTTGATCACAAACAAACTATTTGTGGATAATGGTAGTAAAATAGGTACTCGTCTTTTTGGTGAACGTGTAATTTGGCGAATTGTGTTGTTTGATTTCTACTTTAACATTTGGTGATTGTGTATTTGGTGACTTATGTGTTTCGTATTGATATATTTTGGTGTGTATGTATTATTGTAATTAATGGATAATTTTTGGATTATGAATGATTGGTGTTTTGTGAAAGATTTTTAATTTAGGGAAATCTGGAAAAAAAAATGAGAAAAACTGGGAAATCAAACTGTTAGATCTAGAACGTTCTTCTCTTACTAAATGGTGTTCTGGAATATACATATTCCAGAATGCTCTACAGAAATGACGATCTGGAATATGTATATTCTAGAACGTCTCTTTCTAAATGGTGTTCTGGAATATACATATTCCAGAACGTCTCTACAGAAATGACGATCTGGAATATGTATATTCCAGAACGTCTCTTTCTAAATGGTGTTCTGGAATATACATATTCCAGAACGTCTCTACAGAAATGACGATCTGGAATATGTATATTCCAGAACGTCTCTTTCTAAATGGTGTTCTGGAATATACATATTCCAGAACGTCTCTACAGATGACGATCTGGAATATGTATATTCTAGAACGTCTCTTTCTAAATGGTGTTCTGGAATATACATATTCCAGAACGTCTCTACGAAATAACGATCTGGAATATCTTATTCCAGAACGTCTCTTTCTAAATGGTGTTCTGGAATATACATATTCCAGAACGCCATTGAAATAAACGTTCTAGAAAATCTTAATTCTAGAACGCCCTGTTCGAAAATGCCGTTATAGAATATATATTTTCCAGATCGTCATTTCGGGAGAGACGTTCTGGAATATATATTTTCTAGATCGTCTTTTTGTCTAACCGATCTGGAATATTATTTTACAGAACATATTAACCGGGTAAATGGTTTTCTAGAACGGGTAAAAAAATTTTCTAGAACGTCTCAAATAACCATTCTAGAATATACTATATTCTAGAACGCCTCAGAAAGCTGATCTGGAAAATCTGATATTCTAGAACAGCTCTAGTCAGAACGCCTGGGCAGGGTGATCTAGAATAACTGAAACAGGGCGATCTAGAAAACTGTTTCTGCACTAGTGTAATTGATGTCATAGCATATTTAGGTATCCAATCATTTAACCGATTGAAAAATAAGCATTCAACCTAGAGGAGCAATGTGTATTTCATGATTTTGAAATCCTTTTTTTTTTTGTGTGTGTAATTAACACACACATCAGGGTAGTTTTCGATAACTTATTTTGGTCCTTTTTTTTTCCAGGATTTCAAACATGGTGATAGATGAGACATGGACGCGTATTACGAATAAGATGTCCACAGAGTTCAGGCGTGGGGTGAGAGAACAAATGTATGCCTCTTATGAATAAGAAAGGCTTGATCAAGTGCTCGTGTAATAAGTGTTTAAATGTGAAGTCTCAGAAGTTGGAAGCTATTCAAATCCATATTGAGAGGTATGGGTTTGACGCATCATATGATAATTAGATTTAACACGGAACGTTCACCAGAACATCAATATGGTCCATCACACCAACCTGGTCCGTCGCACTAACCTGGTCCGTCAGACTTTGACTTTGAAATGATGGATGACATGACAAATGTGATGGCAGACTTGGATCAAGATGATGAGTACGGGACGGAGGGCCCTGATGAGCAGTATCATAACATGTACGAGGCTATGAACACTAAATTATATGAAGGGATTTCATCATTCTCTTCCTTGGATTTTCTAGTAAAGTTGATGAGTATCAAGGTGAATAGAAAGTGGACAAATAGGTCATTTGACGAGTTGCTTAAGTTGTTGAAACTCGCATTCCCATCGACGAGACTTGTCAACTCACATTATGAGGTTAAGAAGTTGCTTACAAGTTTGAGTCTCGGCTATGAGAACATACATGTTTGTAAGTATGATTGTGCACTGTTTTATAAAGAGCATGACAATAAAGAAACATGTTCAGTCTGTGGAGAATCACGTTGGCGAGAGAATAGTGGAAAAGGTTATAGAAGCAAAATTTCACATAAAGTTTTGCGATATTCTCCTATCATCACAAGATTGAAAAGGTTATTTGCAATGGAAGAGATTGCGAATCTTATGCGTTGGTATAGTACTGAGCATCATACAAGCGAGGATGTTATGACACATCTAAGGGATGGAAAAGCATGGTGTGCATTTGACAATAGACATCCCGATTTTTATAGTGAGCGACGCAACATTCATCTTGGACTTGCAGCTGATGACGTCAACCCATTTGGTGAAATGAGCCAAGCGTACAGCACGTGGCCAGTAATAATGACAGTTTATAATCTTCCGCCACGGCTTATCATGAATTCTAAGTATTTGATGCTAACATTTTTGATACCCGGACCTAAATCCCCAGGAAAAGATTTTGACATTTTCATGCGACCTCTTGTGGATGAATTGAAATTTCTGTGGTCAGTTGGTTTGGACACACTTGATGCTGCCACCAAAAATCATGGTCTATTTTGCATGCGAGCAGCATTAATGTAGATAATTAACGACTTCCATACAAGAAGTAGTCTGTCAGGGTGGAGCGGGCAAGGTTATATGGCATGTCCCATATTTAATGATGAAACCCCATCGATGCGCGTATTGGGAAAGGTAGTATAGTTTGGTGCTAAAATGTTTCTTCCGATACACAATAGATGGAGGAGTTCACGTGACTTCAATGATCTACCAGAACATCGGAGCCCTCCAGTAAGAAAAACAATGACAGACATATTGATCCAACTAAATCGAATTAGACCAAAAACCCCGGGTAAACATAAGAACTATGGCGGTGTAAAGACTCGAAAATATGCAGATGAGTTGAATTGAAAAAAAAAAAAAGCTTTTTTTTAAGCTCCCTTATTGATCTAGTAATGAATTGAAACACAATATCGACATGATGCACTTAGAGACGAATGTGTGTGATAGTGTCGTAGGGACCATCATGGATGATCCGCTGAAGTCAAAGGATACTCCTAATACGAGACGAGATCTACAAAGCTTGAATATTAGGCCAGAATTACACCTTTTTAGGACAGAGGTAAGATAATGAAGCCAAGGCCAGGCCACACTACCCCCGATGAAACAAGTTGAAATTTGGAATTGGATCAGGTCTGTGAGATTTCCAGATGATTTGCTTCAAACTTGAGAAGGTGTGTACCTCCAGGTTAGGACCGTTTAACTGGATTGAAATCTCACGATTGCCATATCTTAATGCAAAGATTATTGCCTGTAGCAGCTCGTGCATACTTGGATAAGGATATATCCGATCCAATAATAGAATTTTGTGATTTCTTTAGGAAGATGTCTACTAAGAGTCTCAATGTGAGTGACTTAGTTTCAACCCAATCGGATGATATTCTGATCTTATGCAAATTGGAGAAGATATTCCCTCCATCTTTTTTCGACATTATGGTCCATTTGGTTATGCATCTCCCCGAAGAGGCAATTTTAGAGGGACCCGAACACCTACGGTGGATGTATGTAATTGAATCATATTTGAAGGAGCTATGTGTTAGAAATCCGGCAAAGCCAGAAGGGTCGATTGTCGAGGCCTATGTGGAGAAATAGGCTTTGACATTTTGTTCTCGTTATTTCACTAATGTAGAGACAAAATTCAATCGACCCCGAAGAAACCAATATGTGAAGTGACATCACAACTTTCAGTTATTCGATCACAATGCATACCACTTGGAGGTCGCAAGAGCATAGCTCTATCTCCGGAGAAGCATAAGCATACACAATTTTACATTCTGAACAACTGCCCAGAAATAGACATGTATTTGCAGTAAGCAATTTTATTTATTTTAATATACAACATTTTTTTTAACACACCATTTCTCAAATTGAGAAGAAAAGAAAACGGAAAGAAGAAAACTTGAGGAATAGTTTTGTATTTTTTTTAAAGATAAGTAGATTCTATTTTAAACCGAACATATGTCTTATAACTCATAAAAGAGAAATAGAAGAAAGAAAGAAAATGTAAAAAGAGAAACTTGAGGGGTAATTTGTATTTTTAAAAGACAAGTAGACTATTTTTAACATAAAATATGTCTCAAATCTCATAAAAAGAAAATAAAGAAAAAGAGGAAAAATAACAACTTCAAGGGTAGTTTTTATAATTTCAATCCCAAACTTTTATCTTATTTTTGTTAAAACTTAACATGTTGCTTATTTTCATTTTTTGCTACAGAGAACACAAACAAGAGTTGATGGCGCGTGGTGATAGTGACTTAGAGCTTCGACACAAACACGAATTTGCTAATTGGTCTTACAGAAAGGTAAGTTCTAAACCAACAAATGACTTCCTATAACTGATAATAGTAATACAGATTGAATTGCAGATTGGTTTTACAGATTAGGGTTACAGATTGGTTCAAAAGAATTCAATTGAACTCTTACTGGTCAATCGAAAAAAAGGCAATTAAGAACAACACAAACTCATCTCACCTAAAACACAACACAAATCAATTAAGAACAATAGAAGTCCAAATTAAGTAGAAAATTATACACAACCTATTGAAACAAAACCTGATGGACATTATACACAATCATGAAATAACATCAAGTTTGTTGACAATTATTTCTATTTAAAAAAGTAAGAAAATTATTTGTAAACAATATTTCGTGATAAAAAAAAAATAATGAGCATCCAATTTCAAGAACTACAGAAGTTACATGGTAAGTTATAGTCTAATACATTGATAAATAATAAAAAAAAAAATAACATAAAAGGGGGAATTAAAAAGGAAAATAAAAAAATGCCTCAAAACTAAGGCGGACGCCTCAAGCGCCTCAAGTCGCATCCACCTCAAGACGTACCCCTCGACACTTTGAGGCGGACATTTCTGATATGGGGATTTGATGGCCAACTCGGCTCTATCTCATTTAGTAAACAAGTCAAGCTCGTGATCAAAATAAAGCTCATTTATTTAATGAGTTGATTTTGAGCTTAAGTTTAATTTCGCTACTTCGCTTGAGAGTCGGCTCATTATTAGGCTCATGAACTCTATATATAATAATATGCATAGTTTATACTATATATTACATCAAGTTATATACATATTATTTATATTTTATTTTATATATTTATACATATTATTTATATAACAAATGACCTGAAGCTCAGGCTCATTTAAGCTTATTGAAAACTCAAAGAGATTGAGTTTAGGCTTCTTAAGTTTAATGAGTCAAGTTCAAGAGTGTAGTTTTTTGTCTCGATAAAAACTCAGTCCACCTTGTGCTCATTAATTTCTTGAACGAGCAGAGCCTTGACATTCAAAAGCTTATCTCGGCTAAAACCGACTTTTTGCAGCCCTAGTTATAGTAAAATTATTTGGGTAGTTCTTAATAAATGCAAGATGGGTGATGTTTGAGTATTGTCTTTTTCCCCATCGGGACGATAGCTTTCTATCAATGATAGAAAATAAGTATAAGAACATAATGTCATTTTACACAAGAGTCTTGAAATAACACTTTAGTCAAAGAAGACAAAGACACTCCGTATAGGAGACACAACACTTCCACATAAGGAGACGAGCCACTCCCACACGAGAAGACCAAACACTAAACAAAACAAACAACAACAAATTTTTGACACAAGTACAAGTTAACATATGAATTATAAATAGAATTATGTCATCTACACGCTTTACCCTCAACCGGGAATGAAGGACAAAAAGAATCAATTTTAAACACAAATAGAAATGTTATTAAGCTAATGAATCTTAGATTAGATACAACCACAAGATATTGCACCTTATTACGGAATATGCTTGGAGAGACTAAATGACAGCAACCGAGGATTTATGTGTGGCCAAAACTAATCTATATTAATGAACTATTTCGCCAATCGTCTTGTAAGAGTTAAATTTAATATATTTAATCGACATCAATTCAGCACCATGAAAAACTAACAAAATCGAAGCCCATTAAAGAACTCAAATATTAACTCAATTTCTCAACCCACTATAGATTGAAGGCCCAAATTTCATCAGAAAATTCAACCCACAAACAACAATTATAATGTATTCATCTCAATTTCTCAATCTATTGTGGGTTGAAGGCCCGAATTTTATAAAAAAAATCGACATAAGTTAAATTGCGGATATAAGAGATGAAATTTGATAAGATGGAGAAATGTAAAAAGATAATTGAATATACATACCTGAATCTGGGTTGGGCTGATGGCGATGGTGGGAAAGGGAGACATACAGCAACGGTGGGAATAGGAGGCGCCGGAGATTGTGAGCAGTGGAATGGGAAATAGAAAGGGAGAGGCATCGGAGATTGTGAGCAATTGAACGGGAAATAGAAAGGGGGTTAGTTCTGTTTTGCAGATTTTTTATAAGTGGGGCAAAAATGAAATGAAAAAAGAAGAAAAAATCTAAGTTCAAAGGATTCGAACCATATACTTGTAGGTAGGACTGTATGTAAACTTCCCACTTCACGAATAGTTTTGGTTGTATTCTTGGCAAAATAATATTAATTCATATCCCATTCATTAGAAACCCCATTAATTACTCTGATAGCATAATATTTAAGTTAATGAAAATAATTATTGCAAAAACTATGTTCTTTTAG
This sequence comes from Phtheirospermum japonicum, assembly GCA_014905375.1. Taxonomy (NCBI): domain Eukaryota; kingdom Viridiplantae; phylum Streptophyta; class Magnoliopsida; order Lamiales; family Orobanchaceae; genus Phtheirospermum; species Phtheirospermum japonicum. The sequence continues at coordinate 185,488 of BMAC01000168.1, forward strand.
TATAAAACCTAAAATAATCTTTTCAAATCAAGTGGTCGTATTTAGGGCACATTAGTTGAACGAGGCAAGTCATGTGCTTTGAATTTCTTAATAACCACGATTATTAAATTTGAATGTCAAATATAATGATATAGAACATATTTAAGTGTCTCAAACACCTAGCATAAAAATGACACGAGAAGATTAAAAAAGAAATAGTAAATACTAAAAAATATAAAAAGACCCAAAATGGGATGAAAACATTTAAATTGGGCTTAAAAACACGTACATCATCATGAAAAGCACAATGAGTTCAATTTGTCTCATCGTTCCACTTTTAGAAACATATTATAATAGTCATTTCGAGCCAAACACCGAAAGTTATGTCCGCTTCGATTTCTACCAACGAACATGCTTACCACGATACTCGACTATTGAGACAACCGAAAAATCTTTTGTTTGATACTTTTCTTTCAACACATATATCTACTTTTTCATTAATGTAATATTTTTATGAACTTCAGGTATATTATAGTGCCCAATCAGTATCTAATGAAATGTACACATTGGCATCTGGATGTGATAAGTTTGCCTAGTCGTATGTTGGATGTGTAGTTAATGGGGTTCGTTTCCTGGTTCATGACCATGACACTCGCCGGCTAACGCAAAATAGTGGTGTGTCAGTGCGTGGAGTGGGTGGAGAAATTTACTATGGCATTTTGCAAGAAATTATTGAGCTTGATTAAATCGATCGACTATCGGTTGTCCTATTTCGATGCAAATGGTTTAAATTTTGTCAGAAACATACGATTCATGACAGGAACATCATAATAATAGACAATAGCACTAAGGGTTACAAAGATGACAATTTCATACTTGCGACTCGAGCTAGACAAGTATTTTATACCAACGACCCTGCCCGCCCTGAAAAATGGCAGATTGTCCATGAAGTACACCATAACGTGGAGACTAGTTCACCGACAAACTTATTAAATGAAGTGAATCTATTGCACCCTGATAATTCTTCACAATTCTCACTTTTCGTTGATCTTGGAAATCTCGAGCACGTTGAGCTACATCAAGATAACATGCCACCTGACCACGTTGTCGAGACTCATGGTCCGTCTTCAAGTACATCTATGTCACATAACATGTATAACGATGATGATGACGACATGGAGGATGATACCCTAGCCGAGTACGTAAATGTTGAACAACAAGATCCAATCACGAGTGATGATGAAATAAATGATGATTTTCAGATAGAAGATAGTGATTAATTTCGATTAAGAATCGTGACACTGCTATTATTATTATTATTATTATTATTATTATTAGTAGTAGTAGTAGTAGTAGTAGTAGTAGTAGTAGTAGTAGTAGTAGTAGTAGTATGTTTGTGTATATATTATTTATTGAAACTATCAATCCACTATTATTTTAATCATGACATATTAGTTTCTTTTGGTTGTTCAAAAACATGTAATAATCTTATTACAAAAATTTCATTTTTGGTACACTATATTGGCCACATTCCAGAAAAGGTATGTGATGTTGGTCATCATCAAACAACGTCTGTTAAGTTGCCAATTCATAAAAAAAATGTCCAAAAAAAGCCCGATCGGGCTTTTTTGCTGACGTGGCATGATTCAATACTTTCTTATAATTTTTCTTTAATTTTAAATATTAAATTGAAAATGAAAAATTGGCAAATTTTTATTTTGGTCCATTATATTGGTCACATTTCAAAAAAGGTATGTTAAATTGTCCATCATCAAATCATATCTGCTAAGTTAACCAATTCATCAAAAAAGGTTCAAAAAAGCTTTGATCGGATTTTTTTTCCTGATGTGGCATGATTCTATATTATTTTATCATTTTTCTTTTATTTAAACAATAAATTGATGACAAAAACCTGTTTTGCGTTCATTTTCTTTCTTTTAATCAAATTAATAAAATCATGATTAATAAGAAATAAAAAAATCAGTGATAAATATATAAACATAAAATAAATCTTCAAAAATTAATATAGTAATTTATATGATTTTTATATAATTAAAGTTTTATATAATTAAATCTTCAAAAATTAATATACTAATTAATATATAATTAATACGAAATTAATAAACTCGGAGATAAATATAAGAGTATAAAATGAACCTTAAAAAATAATAAAACATATATGAGAAAATCTCTTTTTTATAAATGAATTTTGAAGTTTCTATATTTATTATATATTTTTTAATATTTATATTATAATTTTATATTTATAAATAATTTATATTAATTCTTATTGATTATAACTTTATCAATTAGATTAACGGAAATAGAAAAGAATAATAGAAAAATAAAAGGGAGAGCAAAACACAGTTTTGTCTTTAATTTAGTTTTTATAATTATAGAGAATCGATAAGAAAATATAGAATAATACCACATTAAAAAAAATCCGATCAAGCTTTTTTGGACCTTTTTTGATAAATTGGTTAACTTAGCAGATATGATTTGATGATGGCCAATTTAACGTACCTTTTATGGAATGTGGCCAATATAGTGGACCAAAATAAAAATATTCTCAATTTTTTATTTTCAATTTAATATTTTAAATCAAAGAAAAATAATAAGAAAGTATTGAATCACGCCACGTCAATAAAAAAGCCCGATCGGGCTTTTTTTTTGGATTTGTTTTGATGAATTGTCCAACTTAGCAGACGTTGATGATGGCCAACATCACGTACCTTTTCTGGATTGTGGCCAATATAGTGGACCAAAAATGAAAATTTCCCTAATCTTATTGTATGATTAATATATATATATATATAATTAATATATTACTATTAAATGTATATATAATAAATATAATTTTACACATGGAGGAAAAAGGAGGGAGGGTGTGGCGGCATTTTAGAATAGGCTGAATTTGGAGGCGGCAAAACTAAAAACACCGAACCACACATATCAGACGTGATTTCCAAGCGAGGGCTTCAGTTTCAGACGGTCTGAGAGCATACACTGAACTACTGAACCACATCAAGAACATATTGAAGTGTGATTTTTCGTGGTGTTGAAATGAATCAACGGGTTCATGGCTTGGTATTATCGGAATTCGATTCGATTGAAGGTTTCAATGTGTTTCAAGCTTGGAAAAATAAAAGAAAAAGGGAAATAAAGCAATTAAAATATCTAAACTAAGCTAGAAAATGAAAGTTCAAGTTGGTAGGATGCCTCGGTCGTGTGCCTTAATTGAAAATGCAAAGCAATAATGAAAATAAGCAAGAAAATGCAATGTTTCACCGAGTACAAGCATGCAAGCACAAGGTACAACAATGCATAAAAACTCAAATAAAGTCAATTAACTAAAATTGAAAGCATGGATGGATAAAGAAATGGAAATTAACAAGAAAGTTCAAAACTTTAAGGAAAAATAACAAGTAATGAAGACTAGATCTAAGATTAAGCATGAAACAAAGCACAAAAATAAGATTTAAAATAAAGCATGTGTAAAACTCAAAATCAAGATGATCCAAGAGCCGATCTATGATTTAGATGTGTCACTCATCTAAATTACATAGCCAATTCTTAAGATCTAACATGAAATCAAGTAGCTAAGAGAAAAGGCATAATATGAAGAACAAGCATGGAAATGAAGAACAAAGCATGGAATTAAAGCATAAAACATGAAATTGAAAGGAAACTTACTTGAATTAAGAAATGAAACAAAGCTTGAATGTAATTGCATCAAAGTAACAATCCAAAGGAGTATTTGGATTCTTCTTAGGCTTACAAACCCAAGGCCAAGCATGAAAGTAAATCTAAATCTAGAAAAGAAATTACATCAAAAGCTTGAAATTGAATCTAAAACCTAAGAGAGAAAAATTAGATCTTAAAAACTAGAGAGAAGATTTTTAATCCCTAACCCATGCTTGGGTTGGGAGAAAATGAGAGATGTCCTACAAAATGAAAGAAGTCTACTATTTATATTACATTTAATTGGGTTTAAATGGGCCAAAATAGCCTTAGAGGCTTAAAATTCCCGGGTTTGACCAAGTTTGACCCGGAGGCACCTTCCTAAACCCTTGTCTAGCTTTTTGGCACATTTTGACTCGATATGGCTCGAGATGGATCGACCATGGCTCGATGTGGCTCGGCCATGGCCGAGCCTGGGCGCTGCTGGGCGCAGGTTGGCGCGCGGGTTGGCGCTGGCAGGCGACGATGGGCGAGTGCTGGCGAGGGGTGGCGAGCGCTGGCGAGAGGTTGCGCGCAGGCGCGCGAGACGTGGCGAGAGGCCGCGCACAGGCGCGCGCGGGAGCGTGCGAGTGCTGCCGGGAGATGCCGGGCGTGTGCGGGCGGGATGGCGCGCGCAGGCGCGAGTTTTGGCGAGCCACGGCCACCATTCCAGAATGTTTGGGCATTTTTGAGCCTCTCTTGGCCTGAATTTTGGTCCTCAATGCCTTAGCCTATAAATAGAGATTTGAACATAAAAACCCAAGAATTTCACCAAACCTCAAGGTAATTGAACCAATTAAACCAAATTAAATATAAAGTTGGCAAGAAACACGAAAAGTAATAAAACAAGAAAAACGACCTAAAAACCTAATGAAAAACGACTCAAAACTACTAAAATCAATATAAAAATCTATCTAAAAATACGAAGAAAAACACAACAATTACATGCAAAACACATATCAAAGAGGATGAATTGAACTAAGAGGGATTTCGACGTGCGTTCAAGAATCCGGAGTTGGAGTTTAGTCTCAATTTCCCTTCCTTTTCTCGAATACTTGGGCACCTGGGAATTACAGGTATTTAATTTCAATCTTAAACAAGAACCTTATGTTTATTCCATTAGTAGGTTTTTTTTTTCTGGCAATTATTGGTAGGTTGTGTTTAACTTTCTTAAAATTAAAGGGTTCTTTCTAGTAGTACGTATTCTTGTTATTTTGGGAAATTTATATACATAATTGTTTTCTTAATTAGGTCTTGAAGCTAGGGTATTTTTTTTCATCAACTTTCTCAATCAGGTAAACTTGATCTGGTTTTTTAATCAAGAAACTTTTTCTACCTTGTTCAGTCATGACTCATGAGGCACTGGAGATGGCAAATTTTGGAACAATTATCAAATTTACAACCTTTTCTTTTCTTTTCATTGTTAAAATGTATGGAGTACATGGTTCTATATCATGCCTATTTTAGTTTGAGCCTTGTTACTTTCGCTCTTTGGTTGACGATGGTTTCTTTTGCATCAACTCACCTCGTTTATAGGTCTGAGATTAATGGTTGTCTGAATGGTTTGTTTGGTATAAAATTGAATAAACTTGAAATGAGTCTACACTTTTTCCGGTCTAATGTAGTTTTGAATTTGAATGCGACTCAGAATCTACATCATCTAGCTAGAAATGCATGAATAAGAGGATGTAATGTTACTGTTACTTCATTACATTGGTTTCCTTTTGTCTTTCTATCACATGAACTGTATTAATTGCGTTGGTGAAGATTAGTACCTGCTGATGATGAAAGACTTTAGAAGTTTCTTGGCTTAATTTATTTCAAAGGTCTTATAATCTATCATTGTTGAAAGAAATGTCATCTAGTAAACATTCTTTGCTATGAGCCATTCTTTTTTTTTAAAATATTTATCATGCATTTTATTGTATGATCTGATGAAAACCTGAAGTGTTGTATGGAAATTTTGATTGAGCTGAAGCAGGGGCTTGACTTGAAGCTGCTAATAAGTAGCAGAATTATTAAAAAAACTACCCCTAAGGCTTGCATTACTTACAAAAAAATCTCATTTAACTTTGAAATTATAAAAATGGCCCTAAGAGTTGAGTGACATTACAAAATTTATTGGCAATTACATCATTAACTTTCAAGGCTTTACAAATATCCCAACTTCTCGCTTGCCTATTTACAATAATTCTGAAAACCTGAGGTGTTAACACAAGAGGAAAATTGTGGTTATTTGTAATATTTAAAAAGGATGAGTCTGCCAATGTGAGAATATTTGAAGATGCCAATATTGTAGGCTTGTAATTTTGTACTTTTTTCCACCGTCTGTCTCTCTATATATATATATATATATATATATATATATATATATATATATATATATATATATATATATATATATATATATATAGTATTTGAAAATTGACTTGAAGTATGAAAATGGTTTGTCATGCACAGATTGCAATTGCTAAAAAAAAATTTGGATTTGATTTTATTTAAATGTCAAATTCTTGTCATTAGAACACTAAAAAAATTAAGGAACATCCTTCATTTTTTTGGGATTACTGCTCTATATTTTATTTTCCTTTTTAGTGCAGTTATAAGGTGGTGGGATAGTTAAAAAAACCCATAAAGTTTAGCTTATTTACAAGAAAAACCCAACTTTGAAAATTACAGAAATGACCCATAATGTTTGTTTCCACTTAAATTTTTGATCCGCCGTTAATTGACCTAACAAAATACACTTGACATCAAATATTATATTATTACACCCTCAATATTTCATAACATTACAATTATCCCCAACTTCTCACTTGCCTATTTGCAAAACTGCCTCAAAACTGAGGGATGTAAACATAAATGCCAAAGAGTTGGGATTATTAGTAATATTTATAAAAGTTGAGGATGTAATTTTGAAAATATTTAATAGGTGAAAATGTAAGTTTGTTTGTAATTTGAAAGTAACATAGAAAAATGTTGTATCCTTTCTAGATACAAATGGCAGATCTTATGGCTAGTTACGGTGGAGACGGTAGCGATGAACCCACGAGACGTCGGAGCAAGCGTCCGAGCCAACAGTGTGAATCCCAAAATGGTTAGCCTAATAGTTACAAATTTTTTATTTTTTTAATATTAATATTATTATATCTATATGATATGTGGCACTAGTAATTATATTATGTGTTCTCCCATGCAGCTGGACCGGCTAGGAAATGATCAAAGAAGAAGACCCGAACACTCGCAACGGGTCAGAATCTTCAAAAATTGTGGATTTCTAATGGAAAGCAAAAGCTCCCGATATAGTTTGATTTTGGGGAAAATTTACCTCTACCGATTGGCCTGAATCCAGGGTTATATATACGGGCAATTGAAAATAAAATTCGAGAGACTGTGATCCTGTGTCACAAGGACTGGGCGTCAGTCCCAAAAGAAGAACAGAAAAGAGTTTTCAGACGAGTGAAGGTAAATGATAACTATTCTCTGAACAATTTTGTGTTATTTCATGTCTGACTTCCTAAAATTTTTGTGAAATAAATCTATTACAGAGATATTTTGATCTGAAAGGCAACCTTAGCAGAAGTGAGTACCGGAGAGTGCAGAAGTCTTTTGAGAAAACAGCTGTGCAACGTCTTTATGGCTACAAGACTGCAGCCCACACATATTACAAGAGGCAAAAAGAAGATCCACAAACCCAAAGTTCTCTGAAAATTACAGGAATATGACGGATGAAGATTGGCAAAAGTGCATTACCTTGTTTACTTCAGAAGATTTCATTGTAAAATACTTATCTCATATTGTATTTTTATCATCATTAACTTATTCTATTCTATTTTTTCTTACTAAATTATATATTGGCCAATGTGTACACATAATAGATCTATCAAGAATGCCCACGTCGTGGATTTGGTACATCTTATTATTTCTTTTATTTTTATTACTATTTTTTACTACAACTACTACTTTATATTTTTATTTTTAATTAGAGAAATTCATATTATTATCATTATTAGTTTTTAATTATTTATTTTTAAATCAGAATCATATTATTCGGTGCGCTCTCTTTCTTTCCAATCTGTGGTTTATAACTGAATTTGAAGCAACTACAGTCACAAAAATGCATAACGTGTTACAACCATAATTATTAAGTCCCAAATTATAATGTCAATTGATTGAACTCGAATTTGTAATACTTTACATTTTCCATAGAAACGTGAAGATGATAATAAAAAGGAAAAGAATAAAGATGATGCTGAGGATGAGGTTGGCGATGAGGATGCGGGTGAGGCTCCGAGCTTCATAAAACTATTTCGAAAGATGCATACTAAGAGAAATGGGAGATGGGCAAATAAGACGGCCCAATCTGATTATGTAAGTAATAAATGTTTATTATTTCTCTTATTTCTCCAGTATTAGGTAAACTTAGAAACAATTAACAATCAAGTAAAAAATTTTGTTGTTGTCAATCTTGAGGGATCTAAACTGTCATTGATTTTAAAATGAAATAATCTGATTTTTTTAATTATATTACTTTGCTAAGTTTTGCGAGCTAATTACATTACAAGTAATTTCATTGTGTTTTCATTGTACACAAGTTATTTCATTGGGATTTTTATAAGTAAAAATGAGTTTTTGCTTCGATGTACTTGCATTTGGCATAAGTGATCATGATTAGTTGACAAAAACTACCCTGAAAAGTCTATTACAAAAGAAAAAAAAATACCCATTCATCTTTTGAAATTACAAATACTACGATCATTGGGTTTACTATGGATTTACTTATGACAAAAACTACCCTAAATATTGTTTTTGCCTATCTTCTTGATCATTGGGTATTTTTACAAGTAAGAATTAGTTTTCCTTTTATTTATTTTCTCACTTTTTTTATAATGCAGGCTCGACTTCATGATGCAAGAGAATCATTCTCTACTGCCTCACCTGATCAAATTATTGAGAGAGAGCCATTATGAGAGAAGTTCTCGGTGCTCGACGAGGCCATGAACGTGGTGTCGGTTGAATCCTCAAGGGGTCTAGATCATTCACTACTCATGATATTCCTGAATCATCCTGTGGTTCGGCGGAATCTGTCCCCCTAGAAGTTTCCATTTTTATGAAATAGGTAAAAAAAAATCTTTGATTTTCTTTTTCCTTTTGTTTTAAGCCTTTCCAAAAACTCTTATAATTTGAATTATGGTTGTTGTTTGAAATCATGTCATACCCATAAATAATTTGTACGATGGTAGCTGTTTAATTTTTTTTAAATGAGACTTTTTACATTTTACTTAATATGTTTAATATATGGCTGCCCGACAAGAGTTTACTTATGTACAGTTCACTAATTCTGCTTATTAGACTGCTTATCCTGATATCTGTTCATGAATCTAATTTTGCACATGATCTTGCACATGAATACCTACAATCTGATATTTTTACATGAATAATATGAATCTGATGATATTTGTCAAGGAAACTTGCGCATGATTGCGCATGAATCTGATATTTGTGTTTATTATTGTGATGAGTCTGATGTATGTCTATCAAATTTATATGACAGCTCTAATTAATGTATATGTCTCTGCACAATTTCTTATTTGAAAGGTCGAGAAAATGTCAAAGGAAATTGCACAACTTAAGGCAAAACTGGAATAGAGGATAATGAAGAAGATGATGTGGATCTGGACGAGAATGAGCATGAAGAGAATGAAGATGATTGATCGTCATGTTAATTTGGTTAGTTTGAAGTGCACATATATTTTTGTTTAGATGACTTTAAGATAAAATTATTATTTTGGGTTTAATTCTAATTCAACGTGACTTGGATATATTTTATGTATTTAAATGCACTATATAATGGATTCGGACACGAACGAGCAGGTTGATCTTCATGTTAGTTACCTTTTGTATATTTGTTGTAATGACTAATGGTGAAATTAATATTTTGGGTGTAATTCTAATTTTATGTGATGCGTAACACTCTTAGAAACGTCAAAATTGGGACAAAATATTGTTGTAATGTGTTTTAGCCAATAGCAACGACTACGTGTAACGACTTCATTTGTTGCATTAATAACTTACCAACGAAAAAAAGGGAGAAAATGTTGTTGCAATTTGTTTGACACCAATAGCAATGACTATTTGCAACGACTTATTTGTTGCATTAATAACTTACTAACCAAAAAAAATTGGAACAATATATCCTTGCAGTTTTTGTAACACTAATAGCAACGACATGTTCGTTGCATTACTAACTTAGCAACGTCAACATTGGAACAACATGTCGTTGGATTTTGTGTAACAAATAGCAACGACAAAGTTGGAACAACAAGTCCTTGCAATATGTGTAGCAACTATAGCAACAGCAGAAATTAGCACGACGCAATCATTTCTAAACATCTAATTTCACGAGATTGATCAGACAAAAAATTCTAAAGAACTGGCACGACAAGTCGTGCCTGTTGTCATTTAAAATTTAGGAACGACAATTGTCGTTACTATATATTAGTAGAAAGATGTCTATAGTGAGGACATCCTTGGGAGGACATGTCGTTCATATATAATTAATGCAACGACAATGGCATTTGTAGGGGCGATTTTTGTCGTCCCTCTTAAGAATTATTCTTGTAGTGACCCGTCAATATGGCCTAACATAAGTGTGTGCCAATATGATAAACTACTTATGATCTTTACCACAAAAGGTCTTGTTATTATAAGATAAATGTGAACAAGACTACTTGAGTGATTATTTTCATGCAAAGATATGAAAACCTACGCTTTTTCTTAAGAAAACGTGGCGATCATCATGATTTTATTATTATTATTATTAGAAAGAAAAATGGAGAGCTCATGGTGAGCTTATGCAAGTAAAGGACGAGCTTATAAGATTTCACTATATACTTTTGATTAATATTTTTCATATATTATATCAGTGAAGCATACAACTATATATAGCAACACAGCTGACTATAGTTGCCCTAGAACATGTGGTTAAAAATGGTACTGTACATTCTGACAACGACTACCTATAACGTGTGGCAAATAATACTACAGTACAATTTGACAATTGTAACAGGTTGGATTGTACTGAACTAGGGATGACATCATCTGATATTGTGTAGGCTCCAAGTAATCGCAGCGGGCTCTCATGACGACCTCTCATACGACCTATCAGGTCGACACTCATGCGACTTGAAGTTATCAGGTCACTGATCAGGTCGGCACTCGTGAAACCTGAAGTTATCAGGTTGGTGATCAGGTATGTACTTGTGAGACCTGAATCCATTAGGTCGCTCTACTTTGAACTAACGTTTAACACTGCCCCTCAATTCGAATAAGCTCTTAGACATGATTTCTGGTTTGTCTCTGAGCTAGGTGAAGGATTACTCGCTCAAAAGTTTTGTCAGGATATCAACTATCTGTTCTAAAGAAGGAACATGCTGCAGTGTTAGCTGTTGTGAAATAATCTTGTCTCTAACAAAATAGAGATCAAGCTCAATGTACTTAGTTCTTGCATGCAAAATTGGATTTGAGGCTAGAGTAATAGTGCTCAAATTATCTACCGAAACAGTATGTGTCTTAACTGATCCAATCTTTAATTCCTTGAGCACATATCGTATCCATGTCATTTCAGCTGCAGTGTTTGACAAACTTTTGTACTCTGCCTCTGTGCTTGATCTTGATACAAAACCATGCTTCTTTGAACTCCATAACACAATATTGTTTTCAAGGTAGATACAAGAATAACTTATAAATGGACTTCCTATCATCTATATCAATAGCCCAATCAGAATAAAAAAAATCCAGTCAAATTGAAATTTGGAGCTTTCGTTATTTTCAATCCATGATCAATGTGCCTGCTAAGAATCTCTGAATTCGTTTTAGTGCTCTCCACATTGTGTTCAAATGATTAGCTATGAATTGACTAACCTTTTTAATACTAATAATAATTTGAGGTCTTGTAATAGTGACATATTGTAGGCCTCCAACCAAACTTCTATAAAGAGTAGGATTTATGCCTATGTTGCTCCCCTTAAATCTGGAGAGGTTGTTTGAAGTAATCATTGGAGTAGGAACAGGCTTAGATGATAGCATATTAGCTCTTTTGAGAAGCTCTATGACATACTGTCCTTGACTCAGATGCATTTCATCCAAGGGATGTGGTAAAATAAATTCCAAAAAAACTATTTAACATTGCCTAACTCTTTGAGTGACAAAACTTTTTTCAAATTGGCAACAACAGAAGCGATCTCATCCTTATGGCTTCCTGTAATCAGTATGTCATCTACATATATGAGCAGATAAATTCTTGAGCTATTATTATATCTTTAGAAAAGAAGCACTTAGCTCTTGAACCTGTGAAGCCAAGACTATAAAGTATTCCCTGAATTTTGCAAAACCATGCTCTAGAGGCCTGTTTAAGACCGTAAATAGCCTTAGTGAGTTCTGCAGACAAGCTGTTTATCCTTCTGTTGTTCAAAACTGTGAGGTTGTTTCATATGGATCACTTCCTGTAAATATCCATGCAGGAATGCATTATTAATATCAAGATGCTTAACATTCCATCCACAAGAAACAATAAGACTTAGAATTATCCTTATTGTTGTTGGCTTAAAAACTGGACTGAAAGTTTCAGGAAAACCAAAACCAGTTCTCTAAGAGAAACCTTGATCAACTAATCTTTTTTTGTGTCCAACAACTGATCCATCAGTTATTACTATAAAAAATGGGATTTTACATCGGCAATTTAACATCGATTTTAAGAAAATCAATGTTAAGAATATTTCACATCAGTTATTGAAAACCCAATGTGATTTAGTGAACTTCACATCAATTTTTTAATGTAACTTTAGAATATTTACATCACTTATTTGTAACAACCGACGTGATAATTTCTACTTAAAAAATGTTAAATCATAAAATAAAAGAAAATAATTATAACAAACTCAAATTGAATCTAACTCCTCCATTCAAACCTTCTGCCCCTCCATTCCATCTCAACCTCATCTCAACTTTTTCAGAAATGCTCTCCCTCTCTCAGTCTCATAACCCTATTATCTATCTTTGATCAAGTCGCATCACCACGCCTTTACAATTTGCCATGGAACCTTGTCTCACAGTCACGTTACTACCCTCACCACCATATAAAAACCCTATATCTATTCTCGATTCTCATTCGCATGCGCCACTGCCACTCTCTGTCCACGTCGTCACCACCATCTCGTCTCCACTTTGGGCAAACATGCACATCACTATGTGACCATGTCCGTAGCAGTTGTTGACTTAACAATGGTCCGATTTTCCCCCTCTGTGTATCCCTATCTGCATTCTATGCATGTTTTACTGTGTGGGTGGAGTTTTTTGGACAAACAAATTCTAATTGCTTTCGTTTCTCGGTACTTAATTGTTATTAGTGAAATTGCTGCATGTGTAGAATTTATGGGACAAATAAAAGTCTGCAGATTCTGATTGCTTTCATTTTCTAGGTATGTAAAGGATTTGTGTAAAAACCATTGATGCATTTCATAAGCTCTGAGAGCCAAAAAAAAAAGGGATTTTATTTTTGTTCTTATTCATCTGCAGAAAAGTAGTTACAAATTCTCCTTTATACTCCAACTAAAGGACAAAATAACAAAGGGAATAAAATGTGCCAGCTTGCATGACAATTCATGTGCTTGTGCATTTACATTTGTATTTCATTTAGTGTACATTTTGACTATATTCAACACTCCCTCCTCAAGATGGGCCATGATGATCAACAATTCCCATCTTGCCCAAAAGAAAATGAAGTTGATTGTATGGTAGAGCTTTGGTGAACATGTCTGCCAGTTGTAGAGAAGAAGTAACAAACTGAGGCTTCAAAAAACCACTTTTGAAATGATCACGAACAAAATGACAGTCAATATCAAGATGTTTTGTTCGTTCATGGAAAATGGGATTTTCCAGAATGTGCAAAGCAGCCATATAATCACACCATAGAGGGATAGGAATGGGAATTTTGAGCAACAAATCTGCAATAATATAGGAAATCCATTTGAGTTAACAGACTGTTGAACCAAGAGCCATATATCCATCCTCAACAGAGGATCTGGAAACTGTGTTTTGCTTCTTAGTTTTCTAAGAAATTAGATCAAGACCAAGAAATATGCAATAACCTGTAAGGGATCTTCTTGTATCAGGACATGATCCCCAATCTTCATCACTATAGGCTGTGAGAGTGGCAGGAGTGTTTGTAGGGTAAAAAAGGCCTTGAGATGGAGTGTTCTTGAGATATCTAAACAAATGAAGAGTAGCATCCCAATGAGTTGCTGAAGGTGAGTTAACAAATTGACTTAGTTGCTGGACTTAATATGTAATATCAAGTCTGGTGAAATTTAGATATAACTAACCTTCTGTATTTGGCAGGATCATGGAGTTTTGTTGCTGAGTCAGCAGTAAGTTTTGTACCAGTAGGAAAGGGAGTAGACTCAGGTCTTTAGCCAGTTAGCCTTGTATCAGCTAAGATGTCCAAAATATATTTCCTTTGGTGAAGATAAGTGCCTTGTGGTCCTTCAGAAATTTCAATTCCAATAAAGTATTTGGATGAACCTAAATCTTTAATTGTGAATATGTTGTCCAAATATGTCTTGAGACTGTCAATATCAGAGTGTTTATTCCCAGTGATTAAGACATCATCAACATACACCAATAAGGCCATGAATGAATCATCTTTCTGTCTGATAAAGAGACAGTGGTCATGTCTGGACTGAACAAAGCCAAAGGCAAGGAGTTTAGCACAGAATTCATTGTTCCATTCCCTAGAAGCCTGCTTCAGACCATAAAGGCTTCTTTGAAGTTTACATACCTGACCAGAAGCTGCTTTGGTCTAGCCAAGAGGTGGAACCATGTACACTTCCTCGTGAAAATATCCATGAAGGAATGCATTGTTGATATCAAGTTGGCAGAGAGTCCAAGACTTAGATATAGCCATAGCACTGAGTAGTCTTACTGTAACAAGCTTGGGAACTAGAGAGAAGCTGTCAAAAAAATCTACTCCTTACATTTAGTGAAAACCCTTTACTACCAGCCTCACCTTGTGTCTTTCCACATATCCATCTGGATTCATTTTGACTTTGTATACCCATTTACAGCCAATAGGTTTCTTTCCTGGAGGCAGGTGAGTTAAAACCCATGTCTGATTTTCTTCAAGAGTCAGTAATTCCTTTTCCATGGCAAGAATCCAGTTTTGTGACTTGCAAGCTTGATTATAAGATGACGGTTCTGTAATTGTGTTTAGATTAGCTAGAAATGCCAAGTAGCTTTCTGTAAATAAAGGTGACTCGGTGTAAGGGAATGTATTAATTGGATAAGGTTGTCAATCATCAGCCTTGGACAGTTCTGGTGGATAAGTGTGATTAGTATGACATCTCATTACATAATCAGAATGCCATGCAGGTGCTTTTCTTTCTCTGGAGCTTCTTCTTTCTGTAAAGTCTTGGTTGATGGTGACCACAATATCATTTTCTATTGGAACATCAACAACATCAACAGATAGTAAAGGAGTACTATCATTAATGGATCCTGATTCTTTGTATGGAAAAATGTGTTCAGCAAAGCAAACATCCCTTGAGGTAAAATTAAACCAGTAATCATATCATATAACATGTATCCCTTCTGTCCATTCACATAGCCAATCATCACACAACTTTTGGCTCTTGGTGTGAACTTCATTTTGTGTGGTGTTGTATTTGTTGAAAATGTGAGGCATCCAAATGACCTGAGTGAGAATAAGTCTGGTTTATGACCATAAAGCACCTCAAAATGAGATTTCCATTTCAAAACTGCACTAGGAATTCTGTTTACTATATACACAGCTGTGAGAATTGAGTATGGCCATGATTTTGAGTGAATTTTGGATTCAAACATTAGAGCTCTAGCCACATCCAGTAGGTGCCTGTGTTTTCTTTCCACTACACCATTTTGCTGTGGAGTGTAAACACAAGTGAACTGATGTTGAACTCCCTAAGATTGAAAAAGATTTTGACACTCTTTCCCCATAAATTATGTCCCATTATCTGTCCTGATCCTTTTAACAGCTTTGCCAAACTGTGTTGGTGTCATGAGGAGAAAACTTTTAAGAATGGAAACGGTATTGGATTTTTGACTCATCATAAAGGTCCATGTAGCTTTGCTATAGTCATTTACCAATGTCAGCATGTATTGTGTGTTTGTGGTGGAGAAACAATTGTAAGGCCCCCATATATCAGCATGTATTAATTCAAAAGGATCTATAGTTTGTATACTGCTGGATGGGAATGGCAATCTGCTTTGTTTAGAAATATGGCACACATCACATGGAGTTTGTGTCTTATGTAGCTCAGCATGACAAAGATGTTTTATATCAGGTATGTGTTGGAGGGTATGTGGAGATGTATGCCCCAGCCTTTTATGCCATGTGTCAAAAGAGATATCATGTTTGGCCACAAAGCAGTTTGAATGAGTTGGTGTTTCAGTTGGCATTAACACATAGAGTTTCCCAATTAATTCACCTTTTGCTATGATCAAATCTGTATGTGCATCTTAGATTATGCAATGATCAGAGTAAAAAGTGCTTTTGACTTTTGACTGTGCTGCAATTTGTGCTACGGATAGCAAGTTATACTTTAAGGATGGTACAAAGAGAACTCCTGACAAACTGAGTTGATCATTTAGTTTCACATCTCCTATATGAGTGACCAGTGTTTGTGAACCATCAGGCAAATATACTGACACCTGTGATTTTGTAGCTACAAGTGAAGTCATCATACTTTCATCATTTCACATATGCTTACTTGCTCATGTGTCGATTATCCAGGTCCTTGGTTTGACTGAGTTTTGTGTAGACAAAGAAAAGTGCAGCTTGGATTATCTTCACAATCAGCCAAATTCACATAATTATGTCATGCAATATGATCATTCTGATTCCCTTTCTAGAAAAATACTTGGTAACTTCTTGTTGAATCAAGGAGGCTATGTCAAGTTGAATCAAGGAGGCTACTTGGTAACTTCTTGTTGACATCATTGGTGTTAACCATGTTGATGTTAGCTATGTTTCTTTGCTCCTTTAGGACTTTATACCAATCTGAGACACCATACAATTTAAAACAGTCTGATCTTTCATGACCTGTCCCTTTGCAGTGGTCACAAATAAGCTAGTACTTTTCTTCTTTACTTCTCCTTGTGTTGGTTTTCTCAGGGTAGTTTCCTGAACCTGAATTCCAAGTGTTGTGCAAACTCTTTCAAGAATTACCATTCCTATTTTGAAATCCAGAATTTTGTCCTTTGTTGTTGTTTCCAATACATTTTCCTGTATTTCCAAATCTGGAGAGTAGTGCTGAATTATCATGAGATTCAGTATTTGTGATATGTAAACTCCTCTGTTTTTCCACTCTCAATACCATAGAATAGGCTTTGTTTACAGTTGCACTACTGCAGAAACCCTTTTTAACGGCGGTTTTTTTTCATGTTTAACGGCGGTTTTTGAACCGCCCTTGTATCAACCGAAATTTAATTATGCTTCTTCAAAGTTTTCTATTTCACTCTACAATGGCAGGGGACAGATATACAAGGGAAATACCTTCTCTAAGAATAATCTTATCTCAACAAGACTCCGAACAAACTGGATGACCCTGAATTGGTAATCCTTTTGCCTTGCAAAGCAGAAAATAGACAAGTGACTGGCAGTAGTTAGAAGAAGCAAGTGTTTGGTCTCAAGATAGCTTATCCCATTTGCCGTGGGAGATTATCTGATTTCACCTGTACAAAAAAATAACACAAAAAGTTAATATGGATAAAAAATAAAAAAAACTATGCCTGCCCCTATTGAACTTTGATTTTTATACTGGGTAGTTATAATCAACAACACAAGAACAGAATTAATAAACAGTAAACACCAAGTCAGAAATATATTATATGCAGATATGTAATATTAAAGATGAAATACTAAGCAAATTATAAGTCCGTTACATTAAATATCCAACTAGATATCTTTTCTACTCTCACATTCTCTTTCATTAGCTTCTATTTTGTAGCTTCTCAACCGTAATCTCGAGGAGCTCAAAATATTTTAAGAATTACTTCGTTGCGTATTATGTTTGAAATAAATTACATACAGAAGATATAATGGGTTAATTCACCCCGTACAAGTCAGTTTAAAAGAACCAACAAGATCAAACAGAAAGTAAAAATAAGTCGGTGAGATTCAAAGGATAAAAAACAGCAAGTAGAGCTGCAAACTAAGTATATTCGTCAAAAGAAAAGGGATTTAAAATAAATTGACTTAAATATTGGTGATAAAGATAACAAGTTAAGTTATTACTTACTAGTCCTAACAAACTCTGATCAACCCCTTAGTCCCCTTAAATTTAGCCTCATCATAGATATCATACTAGTAAAAAAAAAGGCTTTCTAGAATTCAGACAATTGTGTGTTGTTTGTATTGTTTGTAGTATTTTTCTTTTTTAAATTCTGAAAGATAATAGTTCACTATGTAACTAGGCCAAACCTTAGGGTGGTTTTTGTAATTATCCCAATTAAAAGCAATTAGCACATAAGTTTAAAGCAAACAGGATGATTTATGAATTATGCTGCCAAAAAGCTAGAATTTTAGGGATAAAGTGTGATGGGAAAAGACTTCAATAATTAAAACAATCCTATTAAACTCTAACTGAATAAAGATAATCTCAACTAATTGAATAAAGCCAAGATATTAGGAGATAAACTAACTAAGTTAATCATATTAATCTCAGCCAAAGTGAAACATTTAACATGATAAGATTTTTTTTTTAAACCTTAAAACTAACTGAATAAAATTCAAGTCTTGTTAAACTTAGTTCAACTCAAGCAAAGTGAGCCAAAACTCAAATATTTTGAAATTAGAAATTTAGAAGACATTAATGCAATCAGGTTTTCTATTTGAAAAACCCATATCAAATCAGAGGCACCTAATTAAAAAAAAAACGAATACAACAAATTATGAGAAAAATGAGTTTCAAAATCGAGATTCAACAAAAAAAGATGCGGAAACCAACAGAGGATTCTTACACACACCCTTCTTTAATTTGCTCAATATGCTTGAAGAGTTGGGAAGAATCTTGAAAAACACACTTTATGTTTCTGGTAATTACACCTGACAGTCTCAAAGTGTGCCAACTAAAAAGAAAAACCAAAGCCAAAGAGAAGAATAAGAAAATAATATTACAGTGGTTGCTAATTGTATTGAAAGCCAGCCATTACTGCATCTTACTTTGGGAACACAAAATTAACTAATCCAACTATCTTGTTGTAATCAACCATCAATCCCACTAAATCATATTAGCACTAATAGACTGTAGACAGACATTTTATAATCAATAGCTGTTTGTGGTTGATAGTATATATTTTTTGTCAAGTGTCAAGTCATAAGAACATCTTTGAAGTACAATCAACAGAATAAATAAGAAGATATATGCGGAACTTGATCTCATTCATGCTTCTACACTACCCCTAGGTCATCACTTGTCCCTGAGAGTTCAAAATCATAAGTACGATAATGTTATGCACACTATCTCCCAACGATAACACCAAACAGATCTTTCTGATTCAAACCGAAAGGGGACATTTAAAAATGGACATGCACCCTGACATTAAGTTGAAGAGTAACATGTCAGTATTGTGATTAATAGCACACTACCAATTACGTTTCCGGAATCTACCTATTTTTTTCCGGAATCTAACACAAATAGAATCAAATTGTTTTCCGGCTCCGCCAACCCCGACTTGTCTCAGGTATATATACAAATTAGATGATTTTTTAATTTAATTGGATTATTATTATTATTATTATTATTGTACTACTTTGTCTATGATACAATATGTTTTTTACAATTCTGTACTAACAATTTTTAAGAATATGTGTGACTAATTTACATTTTGGTTTACTTGTTGATGTTATGTAACTGTCTTTATCAAGCAAAATAGACAGAAGTTGCAGATTTGAGCAAAGTTTTGCTACTTCAATTCAATAAAGAAACCCACAAAGACAACCAATCAAGATGTGAAATAGAAACATAAAAGCTGAAAAGCAAAATCAATTTGACAGACTACTAAAAATCCCCTCAAAACCTAGGTTAACTATATCCAATTTTCAATTGACTGCGAAGAGCTTACCAAAGAAATTTTTCCCTAGCCGGAGATTGAGTCTGGGACTGGACCCGCGAAGAGGAGCCCGTCTTGGTGAAGCCGGAGATTCGGTCTTCGCTGCTTTCAGAATCTAGGATGTGCAATTTTGAGGATAGGGCTAAGTGTGTGAAATTTGGGGTAAAATCGACGGGAGGCTGTTTTGCTGGCCGAAGAAGAGGAGGCCGTCGTGGTGTGGGACTGGAGCCGGAGATTGAGTCGTCGCCGTTTTCAGAGTGGATGCGTTTTAGGGGAAGTGCGTTTTCAGAGCTGGGAGTGGCTAAGTGTGAAGACGGGAACGGGAAATGGTTTAAGAATCGTGCCCAAAAAAAAAGAATTAATAATATATTTTACGGCGCTTTTTAAAAAGCGCCGTGTACACGTGCACCGAAATTAAAAATTGTGAGTTTTTTACGGCGGTTTTAAAATAACCGCCGTCGCAATATTTCGTTTTTCACGGCGGTTATCTGATAACCGACGTTAAAATAAACTTGCCCCCTGTTTTACGGCGGTTTTGGAATAACTGCCGTAGTATTAGTTGAGTTTTTACGGCGTTTCATTCGAAACCGCCGTCGATAATAGGAAACCACGGCGTTTTTCTAGAAACCGCCGTTAAAATATAATATTAACGTCGGTTTTCTGAAAACCGCCGTTAAAATATAGCTTTGACGGCGGTTTTTCACAGAACCGCCGTTAAAAATATTTTAACGGCGGTTTTACAGAGCCGCCGTTAAATCCTGTTTTTTGCAATAGTGTTGGTAGATACTGCATGAATTTTCTGTTTTGCTCAATATCCTGCAAATTCTTTTGCAGATCCACAAGCACATGTTAGAATTGGTATTAACACCGAATATTCATCCCATAAAGTTTTGTTTTTTTTTGTAATTAGAATTACTTTCGTATGTAGTTTGTTTTTTAATTAAAATAACTAATTTAGATCTATCTACTAATTATATATGACTTATCTATATTTTTATATTAGGAGAATCAAATGAAAGTATTGAATAAGAAAAAATAATAAAAGAATTAAATTAGGTAAGAATATAATAAAAAGAAAGTATTAAATTAGGTTAATATTAGGTTCGAATGAAAAATAAACAAACGAAGTACCAGAATTTTTTATTTGTCAAACAAAATATATAAAGCATACCGTTAGGAGGATTTTATATTAATATATATATAGTGATGATATTTTATATAGCAAATACAATTGGAAATTAATTTACAATCGTATTCGATTAACTTGATTGAGATATAACGCATTTAACATCAACTCAAAGGGATAAGTCAGTAATTAAAACTGAAAAAACAAAGGAGTGCATAATTAAATAGAGAGAAAAAAAAAAAGTTTGGCGCACAAATGATAGTACGCCTAATTGAACACACAACCAATGGGAGCAAAACTGCTCCAAGCATCCATTGGAGATAATCTTATGAAGATGCAACCAAGTCTATGAATTTGGCAGCAGAAAAAGATGGCCCTAG
>BMAC01000168.1:230823-282355 GCA_014905375.1 Phtheirospermum japonicum
ATCGAGACCGAGGTTTTACGAATGAGAAGTTAATTAATCGGAAAATAAAGCTCTAGATGCCGAAATATTATTGCTCATTTCACCGTCTTCTTTCTACAGCACAACAACAACAAAACACGCACGAACACACATACACAGTTATACTCCACAATCCCTTTAGTGAGATCTCAGGTCCTGGAGATAGTGGCCCCACTTGCTGCGCCCAAGAAATAAGGCGTCCGCAGCGAGAACGAGTCCAAGCTGCAATGGAGTTTTTTTCTATTATTACAAAAGCTGATGATTAAATAAGAGACAAATCTATTATGGGGTAAGGCAAGAATTAATTACCAAACGGGCAGAGAAAAACTAAACGGTAAGCCCAGCCCTCCTTTGCAGCTGCAGCTCTCTGTTGATCGGTCCAACTAACATAAAAGAGGTCACACCACAACCGTTCGTTATATAAACTGATACATGTTTTTATGTCATAAGTATTGATAATTTGTAAAGACGCGCCACCTGGAAACACCACTTTCTTTTTTCAGTTTTTTTTTTTTTTTTGAAATAAACTTCTTGGGCGTCTAAAGCATCTAGGCCCGAACTTCCCACTTGGTCCCGATTTTTGGCAGCTTAGGCCCGATTATAACAATAATGATTTAATGGTGTCTTGCATAATGGTATTTGTTACGTTAAGAAAGATATTTACAAAAAACTCACAAAAGGTTTTGATTAATATTAAACTTTCGAGTTTCAACGAAATGCGTGCCAAAGCTTCTGCATTTAAAAGAAGCCATTTACTGTGGCAGAAGCTAAAATAGTTGAGAAGCAGAAGTTGGTAGTACTTGCAAAGAGAAGCTAAAAGCTGGATTAGTTATAGTTTGGCTAACTGTAAAGGTGTGTATTTGTTTGTAAAAGTGAAATTAGAATCAGAATCAGAAATCTAAAGCACCAAAGCCCCCTATTTTTAGATTCTGATTAATTTATGCAGAATCAGAAGTAGAAGTTGGGATTCGAAACCACTAAAAAACACTTCTTTTTTCAGCATACAGCCGACGATCACTTTTTTAAGTGATTGCAAACATTCACTAAGAACAACAAAGGATGTTGGAAGTTACCCAAGGAATTCTGAAAGCCCGCCAATTCCTGCAAGTTTAAAGGGCTGCGGACCTTCTCTTTCAAGATCCTGCAAAATTATATACAAACCATATGAATTAATTAACAAGAACGATGAATAGAAACACTAGATAACAAAACCCAAACACCGTCACACACACACAAAAAAAATAATAATATAATAATAATAATAAAATAAAAAATAAAAAAAGAATCTCACCTCATCTTCAGCAGCCTCCAAACCCCCTTGCACCCAAAATATATTTTCATAACCGGCATTATGCAATTGCTCACAAGCTGCAAGGGATCTACCTGATTATAAAATGACTCAGCAAAAAAAAAAAGGAATAAAACAATAAAGCATTATCGTTAATATAAAACACAATAGCCATGAATCGGAAAAAATCTCACCTCAAGCCCTTCTGGCATGCTACAATAAGATCTGTGTCTTTTGAGAATTTATCAGCAACTTTTGATAAGAACTGTCTGTTCAAAAAAGAAAATACGAAAGAACGTTTATATGTCATGCATGTTGAGAATATAAATATATTTACGAGAAAAAACAAGGATAAACAGTATCATACTTGTCGTATGACAATGTAGGGACGCCACTCCACCATCCTCCTAAAAATAAAGATTACCCAGAAAAATAAATACAAAGATATGATAAACTTAAGCGTAAGGGTTGGTAGTCTATATGAACAAACCAAGAAAACAAGTTTTTGCACAAAGTAGGAAACAAATTTTGGTTTTAAGTACCCATCATGAATCCTGTGACCTTCCTTGAAAGAGTACCCGCATCCAATCTGTCATCAACATCAAATATCGGAATCCAAGTAGAACCTTTGACCCATGCCTTTAGAGTAAGAGTTGAAAACACAAACTTCAATTATAAGTAAGGAAAGTAAACCAAAAGAAGAAAACATTGAATCTTGCATGTTTTTAAGAGGAAAAAAAGAAACTATGATCCCCTCTAATGTGGTCCGAGGCAAATCCAAAAGGGGGGAAAAAAAGTAATAATAATAATAATGATGGGTTTTTTGGAAAGACCGATGTAACAAATAGCGGTGAAATGATCAAGCAAAATTACAAAAGAACTCACAATACAAGACACCTAATTAGAGTCAGATAGAATCACAATGTAACTAAAATATTTACCTTTTTACGCTCAGTTGAGGGACGAACATCGAGCAAGGTTTTGTTCGAGAGTTGAACGGCATATCCAGCTTCTTTCGGAGTTATAAGTTTCACTTTCCCATCCCTTACCTATGTTAGATATAACAAATTCCACACTATAATCAATGCACACTTTCTTATATGTAAAAAAAAAATAATTTAAAAATAATAAAATTAAACGATAAGAAATCATACAGTGGATATATCGTACGTATTAAGTTTCTAAAGTTAGAGGTCGATTTTAAATATTAAAAAAATCAGAAATTTAATATTCATTTGGCATTTAGCAAATTACATTAGAAATAGCTTGTCAGTGATTTGTTTGTTAGTAACACAACCAATTGAAGCTACCAACTTTTCCACAAAATCTAAACAAAATTCAAAACTTTGGGAGCATATATTATCACTACAACAATAGTAACAGTGTGAGTGTATTGTGTATGAACCAACAATGAACTTCAAAATATAGTGCACTAAAATTATCAAAAAAAAAAATGAAATGAGGAAAAAGAATTATAAAATAATAAATAAAATACCAGAGCCTCCCATCTCTTTCTAGCAGCAGCCATATCTCGCACTTGCTTGACCTCATACTCTTCTTCAACTACTTGCATTCTTGTACCAGCTCTGCACTAATTAACACCAAAATTCCAAACAACAAACCAAACCCAACAGAAAACACAAACCCATTTCATAGATTAAATTACAGGATGCCCAAAAAAAAATCCAAATCAATAAGAAGGGTAATTTATTGCTTACATTTTGGCGAATCATATGGCTGGAGAAGGATGGGCCAATGGCAATTGGAAAAAGGGCTGAGCCCGAAAGATTGTTCGGGCTTCTTGGTATCCGACCGAGGGTTTGAGCATTGATGGGTGAGAAATGAAGGCCCAGAGTCTCCATTTGCGTGAGTGAGAAATGCCCAAATCACTGGTTGCGGTGATAAATTGAACTGTTACTATTAGCTTATCTACTGTTTCTTGATTTGCAGAAGAAACCCTTGTCAAACTGGATATGTTTTATCCTAAAATATTATCTGCAAGTCACAAGGGACAAATTGTTTGTGATATTTGACGCAAATCTAATTAGGCTCGTTTGATTTCATTGGCATGTCATGTTATTTGAAGGGCATTAAAGTAATCGTAATATGAATAGATGAGAACTAATATTTCATAGGCAATTATACTAAATATAATTATTATTATTATTATACACGTAACGCAAATGTTAATTATTTTATACATATTTTCATGAAGTCGTAGAATCTCACTCTACTTTATCAATTTAAATATAGAATGCTAATTAATTTTCATGGAAAGATTTCTCATTTTAAATATAAATATTCATAATTTTAACATATTTATTAATGTTTGCATAAATTCATCTTCAATATAAATATTCATAATTTTAAATATATTAATATTCACGTAAATTTATCCATTTGTATTAACAAATTTATTTGAGTGTATATATGCACGTAATAATTTGTCATAATTCACCCCAACCAAGATTATTAATTAGGGCAACACTCTTGTTAGGTCGGACTAACGAATCATTCGTTAGGCCAAAATTTCATATCAATACATTATAGTGCAAAAAATAATAAATTATAAAAAAAATCAATATATCATATTACAAATACGTCACAGTACAAAAATCAATACAGCATAACACGGTTCAGAGTTTTATAAAAAACTAATATTTTACATTACAAAAACGAATATATCATAGTATCGGGTCAAATGACCTAATGGGTCATGGCACGTTAATTTGGCCTAACACAAGTGTTTATCTATTAATCAAGCCATTTGGGATTAAATTATGATCTCATGGGTCAATTCCTGGACTAGATGCTACAACTAAACAAGGGATAGGATAGGATAATGATGCTACAACTAAACAAGGGAAGTGAGATTAGGCTTGGTGATTACAAATTTACAATGTTCTCATGTTCCGAATGTTATGCTACTCGTGTCGAATTTTGTTACTTTTACTCACCATACACTTATAAAATTTAGGGACACGTAAAGTTAAAGGATTCGTCAATAAATACATAATGATATGTATATGTGTTCAATAATACATATTTTGGATAGAATATTTGTCAAATTGTTATATAATACATTTAGATTCACATTGAATGGTGCACCGTAATCAAAATGGCGTTGTCTTCATAATTCTTATTAGGTCCACACACGTGCCCTACTATTACAAATTTAAGAAACTCTTGTCGTCTAGGTTGCACCGATACGGAAACTGGTCACGAGACAAGATACGCGAACACACTTATGACACGTAAGTTATAACATAAAATAGGATACGACACGACAAAATGTCATATTTTGAAGTGTTCGTGCATCATAACTTATCATTAAGGAAGAAATAAACCAATACTCCCAATAGAGAAAGTATCACCTGTTATAAAAATCTTCCCTAGAAAACATCATAAATCCAAGAAATGACTATGAATTTTTTTAAGTTGTGCTTTGATTTTGACTCGAGACAATATTCATAGCCTCGGCCCTGAAAGATTTTTAGAAATTAACTTAGTTCGAGCCATTTCTTGCAAGTTTACATTCGGCTTTCAAACTTCTTTTCATGGTGAGACTTAATTTTGCCAACAAACAAATCGTATCTATTACTTATGCATTTAGACAATTTATGAAAGCTTTCAAATGTTTCTAATTTTTCATGCAGCTTTCAAATGTTTCTATTTTTTCACGTAAAAATTCTATCCAAGTGAAGCGTGAATAATCATCAACAGTAACAAACAAGTATTTCTTACCACCAATATTTTCTATCTCAACTAGACCCATAAGATACGTGTGAAGAACCTGCAGGAACCGTGAGGTATTGAAATGTTGGAGCACTGGATGTGACACTCTAGTTTGCCTCCCTTTCTGACACACACCAAAAACAGAAAGATTTTTGATTACTAACTCGGGGTGCCTCTGACAGCATCTGTATTAACCAGTTTTCCCATCATCTTATAGTTAACATATTTCATCCTTTGGAGTCATAACTCAGACTCGGATGATTGAACAGTTTGACAGGATTTTATTTTTGTTGGTCACATGATAATAGTTGTTTGTCGCCCTTGTAAAACTAGAATATGTGCTCGTGTGCTATTTACGAACAATAACAGAGTAATTGTAACCTGATTTGTACATATTTGTATATGATTTTCGTATGTTTTTATGTCTTGTCTTGTATGCTTTAGTCGTATTTTGTCATCTTTTTCCTTATTTTGTATTTTCGTGGCGTTTGTTGTCTTTTTAGTATTTTTCGTGTTTCTCTTTTACTTTTTGTAGGTTTTTATGCTATTTTGATTTTCTTTGTTTTAGGGTAGTCGATCAAGCCTAAGAGCGTTCCCGAGAATTACAACTGGCTCGATTTGACAAAAACATGACTCGGACCCACGAAGCACAACCACTGATCGATGTGCCATCGACGCCCAGTCGACATGCCATTGACGCACCATCTACGAGGCTATTTTCCAGCATCGGTGGTCAGGCCATTTTTGGGCAAAAGGACTATTTTTCCCACACTTTCAACCCTGTAAATACAACCTCTCTTCTTAGGAATAAGAGCTTTTGAAGCCCTGGGTTTGACAGCCCAATCATGCTCTTCATTTCTCTTCAATTTTCTTCACTTTCTTCATTCAAATTCCAGTTTTTTAGTTTTTAGTAGGATATAGATTCATTTCTTGGATTTTGAACATAAGCTTAATCCCGATTCGTTTATTTCCTCGTTCGAACAATTAAACACACCATGGTTTGTAAGTAGGCTTTTATTTCTCCCTTTAATTATTCCAAATTTGTGTTTGCTTTGTTTATGTTTTCTTGTTGGGTTTGTGATGTTCGTGTTTTGGTGGTTAGTTTTGTTGCAATTTCTTATGATTCTAGGTTTTTTATTTTCAAAAAATTATACGATAATTATTGTTGTTCATAGAAGCTCATTTTTCCGTTGTTGCTTTCTTTCAAACTTTGTATCTCTTTGATAATGTTTATACTTGCGTTAAGTTTAAAGTGCTGCATTTCTTGATGATTATTGGTTATAATTTATGGGTCTAGTACTTAGATGAGTTTAGAACCATCAATTGGCGTTGTTGGGTGTTTAATCTACAAGTTGGGATTGACAACTTCAACTCGTAGATTAAGTATTCGATCAAATGTCAATTGATCGTGGAGACGATTCTAGAGCCCTAGACCCCCATTTTATTAATGTTTTTGAAGTTGTTTCTCATCATTTAAATTACCATCTTAGATATTACAACTTTACAAACCGAAATTCGACCGCGTGTTTAGAATTGATTTTCGTTGTTTTCTCATCAAACACGAGAATTGCTTCCGCTTAGTCTTCCTTGAGAGATTCGAATAAAGTCAAGCTTTCCACTTACAATTGCTCCATTCTCTTGCGAACGAACTTTTTTATAATAAAAAGTAAGTGCAAAAAGTTTATTCATAACCACAAGTAGTGCACAATGTATTATTATTCAAACAATAGAGACAAAATAATAAAAATTAAAGGACTCGCAAATATAAACTTTTACGAGGAAAAAATTATTCTTTCCTCTCGAGCCTCTTTCATTGGAATATAGTGTTTGCTCCTGGAATATACAAGTCAAATAAAGGACTACCTCCTAAGTGAAACAACCTTGTATCATATATTTCAACTACTTGTTCAGCAATCTCCATCGTCTTGACGAGTACCTCGGACTCCCTACAGTTGCTCATTGATGACCTCATATCATTGCAAACTCCCTTCAAGTGTTGATCGTGAAGTTCCGTCGGCTATAAAAAAAAACTATGCGAGTAGTTATTCAAGAAGTGTCTCTCCTTAAATGGGTCAAACCCCTTGTAAATTGCTCGTCGAAGAGACTCAAATTATAATAGAAAGCGATACAAATTCTCCTTATATTTTCTTCTCTCTAAAATTGTGTCTAAACAATACAAGAATGAAGACTATTTATAGGTTTTGAGAGCAGATGCGTTTAAGGAATGAATCATCGCAAATCTTCCTTAACTTGGATGGTTGACTGATTCGAGCTTTTGCGTGTGCCTACTTTATAAATAATTGTCAGAAATTTAATAGCTCACCCGCAAAATAACGGGATCGCGTGTAGGTTTGGCAAGCTTAACTCGAGTCGTCTCTCAAGGACTGATGTTCGGAATTTTTAATGTTTGTTTAATCACAATGTTTAACACGAGAACTTGTATAAATTTGGTTTTTGAAAATTATCAACTACTAATAAATTTAAAAGCATCAACTAATTATTATTAACTAATTAATTTAACCTAAGATTGAAAACTAAATTATCTAAGAATTATTAATCTAGGGATTTTAAAGCAACTAGAATTAATTCTAAATTAATTATCTAATTATTATTCTATGGCTTTTAAAAACAATTAATTCAAAACTAATAAATTAGCATGCATAAACTACCACAAATTAAATCTAAGCATGTGATTCCTTTAGAACAAGATCAAATCCACAATTCTCAAGCAATAACATAGCATGAATCAATTATTAACTAATTATCAAAACTAAAACAATAATTAAATTAATCATGAACAAATCATCACCAAGCATGAACAAGAGAATAAACGCAGTGACTAATTATTATTAAAACTAAGAATCTCAAGGTACAAAACTCAGCGATTCAATGTTCAAACGATTCGAAATAACTAAACGGTTCAAGAACTCAAACGAAAACAATTAAAATCTAAAAACTAAGAATTAACTAAAGTTTAGAGAACTTATTAAGTAGCTAAAGGTGCTGAATGTTCTCCGTGAATCCGGGTTGTTGGTGGTTGCTCTTCGTCGAAAAATCGGAACTTAAACGAATGTCTTCGTCTTGGTGTTTCGDATCTTGAATCTTCGACGTAGATCTTGAAAATATGTTGTAGGGTGTTGAAAATAGGTTTCTCAACCCTAGGTAAGTGTTTTGGGTCGTGGTTGTCTGTTTTATCCGAATTATGAAGGGTTTATATAGTTATTTCTTGACTTGACGCACAAGAAACCCTAAAATTCGAATATTGGGACGTCCCGTCGACGGTGCATCGACTGACGCGTGCTGGTGCTCGGCGTCGGTGAGGCCTAGGCGTGTGCGTCGACTGGGTGCGTCGACATCGACGCTTCAGCAAGTAGCGTCGACGTTGCGTCGACATCGACGCTTCAGCAAGTTGCGCCGACAGTGCGTCGACGCTGCGTCGACTGACGCGGATCATGGCTTGTGTCGACGGTCGCGTCAGTCGACGCGACTGCGCGTCTGTCTCCAATTCTCGATCTTTTGCTACTCGTTTCACCGGAAAACTTGTTCTTCACTTCTTGAACATCGAACCTCGTCTATTACGCGTTAAACTCTTCCGGTTACTTAGCTGTAAGGTGAAAAACAACGAAATATCACCTACCTTCATCAATTACGATCAAAATGCGGTAAAACAAGCTGGAATTATAAAAATACGAGATTAAGCTAAAATCGTCCAACTTATACCAAAAACAATAAGAAAAATAAACTAAAATACTAATAAAAACCAAGACAAAACCGTGCTAATCATTGACTTGAGATACTTTCCAAATTCACTTGATTGATTGCTTCTTTAAACATCAAAGTCCTCCTCCCAGACTTTCATTATTTATTAGAGACCTTTCCAATATAATAGTTCAATCAATATTAATTAAGCTGAAACACAATCAAAATCAAGAAATATAATCTCAAAAAATCTAGTTGTTAGTTCAGTTAGCTAATCAATGAGAAGCTGGTTATTGGTACAACGTATCTAGGCACAATCACTAATTTGCTTGTAATCATTCACAACCTTCATATATGCACAATGAATCTTCATTCCAATTATTCTTGATCAAACATCTTTTAGCATATCAAAATGAGATAACTTAAGAAACATAAATCCCAACAAATTGGGTTTTTAGTCCTGTAAGACAAATATGAAAACTCAGTTGTTGGTATAATATCTCCACACACAGTCAATCAACTTGCTTATGATCAATTAAAACAATCTATATATTTAATTTTAATTCATTATCTACTTTCCTAATAATCAATCAACCAAGAAACACAATTTCAACCAAATGGGTTGTTAGTCCAGTAAATTCATATAAGGAAAACATGTTGTCAGACCAGCTGGTTCAAAGTATCAAAACATGTACGACACAATCCCAACAAAATAATTTGATCAACTAGATAGGCCTTATATGGAAAGTGATGCATTAAGAAATATTCAATAATAAATATGTGGCCAACTTGCTAATTCACACATATTAACAATCTCCCCCTTTGGCTTTTGGTCAAAAACCTACAAAGGTAAGTTAGTTGATTGTTCACACAGTAACTAACCTGCAGGCAGCCCAAAGTAATTTTAAGCTAAAGACATAAACTCCACCTTAGTTTAAAAATCTCCCCCCTGAACAAAAACTCCCCCTTAGTTCAAGACTCTCTTCCCCTTAATAGAAACTCCCCCTGTGTATAATGCTCGCAACCTTTCCTTTATTCTTTGAGATACCACATTTCTTCCCCTTTTATGAACAAGAAGCCAGTGGGTGAATGCCTGTACCAACAATAGTTGTCAAGATATACTAGATCGGTAATGAGTCGTGCGTGTGGTCTGAAGCAACACATTATCAAAAGGCATAAGTAATGGGAAACATAGTAGTTTCCTCATCTAGTGGAACAATAAGCTGAGATTCTCCAGCAGCTATACAAACAATCTTCAAAGCAACATTACGAACATGAGGCTTAAGACAAAGAATATCATTGCTCTTGGTACTTTATGTAAGCCTTAATCATGAAGAAGTACCCAAACTAGAGAAGAACAGGGAACCAGTCGCGTCATATTCGAACTCTCAACAGATGAGTGACCGAGTAGAAGACATGATAGACAACTCGGCTTGTTCAAAAACAACTGATAAGGACACATAACCTCTTATAAGGATAATGACCATAATATTGAAGTTCTCCTCAAACACATATCCCTTCATATCAGTTTGACTAAAACACGATATCATAAGACTCTGTATCATCCTCGTTTTTATCAACAAGACAAACTTCTATAGAACGAACGAGGGCTAAGGATATAGACTTGGAGTTGGAACAGTAGATTCAGTCTAAGGAAAAATACACTTTTGATATTGTAGGTCTAGTAAGTAGCGGTGGCCAATGTCACTTTCGCTAGTGGAACAACAAATAGATAGATGTGAATAGTAGCAACATGCTTGAGAAGATTGAACTCCATAGAGAGCACCCCTCATTAGATAGCCACGTCACCACTAATTAGAGTAGAGGTTACATTGTCAATTCAACATCAAATATATATCCCTCATTATCATCAAAAAGAAATTAATCACATATCTGATTACGGAAATACACCTTAACATAATGTTTAAACCCAAACTTCCATAAAAATAGTGAGAAGGTTTGCATGGTACTCAAGCTCAATAAGAAATATTTGTCACTATGCGAGCAGACCCATGGTGAATGAGATTTCTAGATTTAAATAGAGAGGTTAGAAAAATAGAACTCAAAAATACACACGAGCTTGACCCCCCTATTTTACTAGGGATTGGTTTGAATTATAAAAAACTTGTTTGTTAATATACTCTATTAAACCGTAAGCGTACGGTGTGGATGTATTATACGGCGAGCAAGGTCAATTTTCATAAGGACCAATTCTCAAAATTTGACAAGTTATATTATTAATAAATTAATTATATCTAAATGAATATAAAAGAAGATTTTGTTTTGTTGGGAAGAAGTAAGAAGAAGATATATTTAAATGAAACAGAGGTATTCTGAGGTTTAAGATTAGAATAAACTTTTAGTATTTATCATGTTTAAATAATCGAGTATTGTTATGATTTAATCTATTATAAGTCCGCCGCCATTATAGTTTAGTTCTTCTATCAAAGTGACTGTGATTCTAAATCTGAGACATATTTTCAAGATCACATTTAGAACTCCAAAAATCTTTAAAGATTTATATGACTTCACTACTAATCTCAAACATATAGGTTTTATTAATTAGAGTGTCTCATATTTGAAAGACTAATTGATAAATCTCACCTCTCGAATTATGATTTATCAAAGATAGTAGTTATAAAAGGTTGTCGATCTATCACAACTTTAGAAATAGAAAAGTTTGTCAACCGATTGTGCAATGATGATTTACAAATACAAAAATAGTAGATGACCATACACTAATGTAAAACCTTCACAACAAAACAAAAAAGTAGTTTTCCGAGGGATTTTTCCCTCGATTTTGAGGTAAAATCCCTCGATTTTGGGCGAAACCGAGGGAAATATTCCCTCGGAAAGATTTTCCGAGGGGCATTTTCGCTCGGAAAATTAAACCGAGGGTCTCAACCCTCGGAAAAATCACCCGTAAAACCCTCGAAAAAACCGAGGAAAAACCGAGGGCTGGTGGCCTTCGGAATTTTCGAGGGTATATATCCCTCGGTTTTGCGAGGGCAGATATCCATCGAAAAACCAAGGGAAACATGCCCTCGGAAAACCGAGGGGAACATTCCCTCAGAAAACCGAGGGGTTAGGTTCCCTCGAAAAACCGAGGGTCTTATATTCCCTCGGAACACCGAGGGCAATCTATTCCCTCGGTTTTTTGATTTTCCGAGGGATTTCCGATGAATATTCCCCTCGGTTTTTCTATTTATTTTTTAAAATAATTTTTAAATTTCAATTTTAATTGTAATTCCTGTTCAATTATTAAAATTCCCCAAAAATTTGAAAAAAACATTAATGAAAAGACAAATTACGTGATTATTGCTAGATTGAACCCTAATTATGAAATTATTCCTAAATTGAACCCTAATTACTTGATTATTCCTAAATTGAACCCTAATTGCGTGATTATTCCTAAATTGAACCCTAATTAGGAAGTTATTTCTAAATTGAACCCTAATTACTTGATTATTCCTAAATTGAACCCTAATTACGTGATTATTTCCAAATTGAACCCTAATTACGTGATTATTACTAAATTGAACCCTAATTAGAAAATTATTTATAAATTGAACCCTAATTACTTGATTGTTCTTAAATTGAACTCTAATTACGTGATTATTCTTAAATTGAGTCCTAATTAGGTAATTATTCCTAAATTGAACCATAATTACTTGATTATTCCTAAATAGAACCCTAATTTTGTAATTATTCCTAAATTGAACCCTAATTACTTGATTATTCCTAAATGAAATCCTAATTTTGTAAGTATTCCTATATTGAACCCTAATTACTTAACTATTCCTAAATTTAACCCTAATCCTTCACCTAACCCTAAATTGAATCCTAATTCAAAAATTATAATTACAAAAGCAAAAATAAAAGAATACATACAAATAATAAATAAATTATAATTATACATTTAAAATTAAACTAATAAATTCAATGAATATACAAAAAAATATAAAAAAATGCAGCAACTTACCTTGGCGACGGAGACGCTGGCGAAGGCGGCGGTGGCTCGACGTCGCTGGCTGCGAAAAAAAACCCAATTCTGAAATTATAATTACAAATTAAAAATTAAACTAAATACAAATAATATACATAAAAAAAAAGAATGAAAAACAACCAAAGTAACTTACCTTCGGACGGCGACGGCGGCTGAAGGTGGCGGAGGCGGCGACAGCGTCGGTGGGGGGAGGTGGCGATGACGGCGCTGGTGAAGCGGCAGTGGCTCGAGCGCACGACAGGCTGACTTCGGACGGTGCGGCGAAGTCAAGGCACGGCGGGGCGACGGTAAGTTGTCCTCTTCTCCCTAATCCCTTATTTCAAACTCAACGGCGACGGCAAGGCACGGTGGCTCGACGGCAAGCGACGGTGGCTCGACGGCACGCGGCAGGGGCGGCGCCGTGGCTTCTCTTTTTTTCTTTCCGTCTTTTTTTTTCTCTTCGGCTGCGCAGAGTGAGAACAGCGGGCATGCCCGCTAGTTTAATTAGGGCAAGATTTCCGAGGGTATAACGCCCCTCAGAAAACCGAGGGAATTAATCCTCCTCGGGTTTCTTACTATTTTTTTCGATTTTTTTTATTTTTAAAAAATGAAAATTTCGAGGGAATGGATTTCCCTCGGTTTCAAACCGAGGGATTCACCATTCCCTCGGTTTGAAACCGAGGGAAATCAATTCCCTCGAAATTTTTATTTTTTTAAAAAATTAAAAAAAATAGAAAACGCGTAGTTATCAATCGACGCCCGACCCCCGTGGTTCCGGGACGCCGAGACGCACCCTCCCCACCCCGTTCGTAAATTCTTGGGTTTTTTTTTTTTTTTACTATTTTTCTATTTTTTTCGAGTTTTTTTCTATTTTTTATTTAAAATCGTAAAAAAAAATAGAAAATGCGTAGTTATCGACGACGCCCGACCCTCGTGGTTCCACGACACCGAGACGCACCCTTCCCCGCCCCATTCGTAAATTCTTGGGGTTTTTTTCTATTTTTTACTAATTTTTCTATTTTTATTTTTTTCCAATTTTTTAAAATCGAAAAAAAAATAGAAAACGCGTGCTAAACGATTGATGCCCGACCCCCGTGGTTCCATGACGCCGAGATGCACCCCTCACCCCCTCGGCCAAATCACGACGCTGCGTCGCTTCGCGTTTCCAACCGAAGGAGTTGATCGATCGATCGTATTTTGTTGTTGGTCGAATTACATGACACGTGTGGATACGCACGTTCTCGTTGTTATTTTTCGATCGAAATTGGGTCAAAACTACCCCAGGTGCCTAAGATGATAGGATTTGTCTCTTTTTTTTCTTTTTTTTTTCTTTTTTAAAAAAACTGAAAAATTTCGAGGGAATGGATTTCCCTCGGTTTCAAACCGAGGGAAATCAATTCCCTCGGTTTGAAACCGAGGGAAATCCATTCCCTCGAAATTTTTATTTTTTAAAAAATTAAAAAAAATAGAAAACGCGTAGTTATCAATCGACGCCGGACCCCCGTGGTTCCGGGACGCCGAGACGCACCCTCCCCGCCCCGTTCGTAAATTCTTGGGTTTTTTTTCTATTTTTACTATTTTTCTATTTTTTCGAGTTTTTTTCTATTTTTCATTTAAAATCGTAAAAAAATAGAAAACGCGTAGTTATCGATCCACGCCCGACCCTCGTGGTTCCACGACACCGAGACGCACCCTTCCCCGCCCCATTCGTAAATTCTTGGGGTTTTTTTTTCTATTTTTTACTAATGTTTCTAATTTTTTTCCAATTTTTTAAAATCGAAAAAAAAATAGAAAACGCGTGCTAAACGATTGATGCCCGACCCCCGTGGTTCCATGACGCCGAGATGCACCCCTCACCCCCTCGGCCAAATCACGACGCTGCGTCGCTTCGCGTTTCCAACCGAAGGAGTTGATCGATCGATCGTATTTTGTTGTTGGTCGAATTACATGACACGTGTGGATACGCACGTTCTCGTTGTTATTTTTCGATCGAAATTGGGTCAAAACTACCCCAGGTGCCTAAGATGATAGGATTTGTCTCTTTTTTTTCTTTTTTTTTTCTTTTTTAAAAAAACTGAAAAATTTCGAGGGAATGGATTTCCCTCGGTTTCAAACCGAGGGAAATCAATTCCCTCGAAATTTTCAGTTTTTTTAAAAAATAATAATAATAAAATTCTGAGGGAAACTTTTTCCCCTCGGTTTTTTCGAGGGTTATTTTCCCTCGGAAATAATTCCCTCGAAAACCCTTCGGTATTTCCTTCAGTAATTATGGCGGTAAATATTGGCGTCGTATTTCCGAGGGGAAAATCGAGGGATATTGAAGTCCCTCGATTTTTCCAAGGGGGAATCTTTCCCTCGGTTTTTCCCTAGAAAAACTGCTATTTTTTTGTAGTACTTTTCAATCAACCAAACATTGTTGTGAATTAGTTCAATATATGTTAATCACAAATATAGTTTAACCCTTCTCTCTAAGTGATTAACCGTGGGTTCTAAATGCGAGACGTGTTGTTAATCGCACTTAGAACTTCTAATAGCTTCAAAGTACAAAACTAGCCTATAGATTTATGAATGTTGAAACTAATAAGCATAAGATATTTGTCAAGCAATTATGCATATATGTAAAACAAGAGTCAAAAATATTGAAAAGGCCAAATGTTTGATTGAAAGAAAAGTTCAAAACATTAATAGTTCATGTTTACCAAACCCCATAATACGATGAAATTAGCTAGACATGATTTCACATTCATCCATGCATTTCATTAAACACATAATATTCATAAATAAAAATAAGAAAGGATAAACTAATAGATGGTTGTGAATCATTTGATCTTCTTGTTCTTCGTGTTTTTCCTCCGAACTCTCCTTCAATCTCTCTATCTCACATTTTTTGAGTATTTTTTGGTGGTGAATGGTGATTTCCAAAATAATGGGTGGTGAAGGATGTATTTGGCCAAGTTCTTAGTCCTCTTTTATAGTCTAAAAAGGAATTTCAGCTTTAAACCTAATTTGTAACGTCTTTTATATTTCTGGACCATTAGCGACCGCTAATAGGGTCGCAAATTGGTATTTTTTATAATGGCTTACACTAGCGACCCGGTTATTGAGCTAATAGGGTCGCTAAGGGCCTTCTTAAAAATGGTCCACAGTAGAGACCCCATTATTGACCGCTAATGAGGTCGCTAAGGGTCTTCTAGGCTCAGTTGATTCATTAACTTTGTGGGCTTACTCCAATTTTGGCCCAATGGACTATTCTCTTCACTTTCTTTAGTCTATATTCTCATCTTCTAATTTCAATCCATCCAAAATGGCTCCAGAATTCTATAAAAATAATATAAAACAACCAAACACATAAAAATGTCAAAATAATAGGAATTAAAGTAAAGGACGTTAAAAGCGTACAAATAATAATTGAAGCTTAATTTAATAGGTTTCAATACAAAAATACATGTTATCAAAGCTCTATGAAGCGTGATAGTTTAAACAAGTTAAAGCAATGTCTTTAGAAGAATAGGCATGTGTGTGGCCCTTTAAAAAGAAAAAATAACTTCCACAAATAATCTCCATAAAATATTCTCCAAATTGTGCCAGTGAAAACATCAATATCCATCCTAGAGGGAAAATATAAAGAAAATCAAGTTATTTATGGACTAGATCCAAAAAGATTTTTTACCAAGAATCACTGATATTTCTCCCCAAAAATAAATCGCCATCCTTGAGAATTTTGTATGCAATATGCCTAAAATAAAATAAAATGAAAGGAAATAACAATAAAAATGCATGAGTTACTATTTAAGTGAAATTGTCATAATTCTTCGATTGTTCAAAAAGTGTCACCACAAGCCATAGAATCTGGATTGTTCCACCAAGTATAGCTAAACTCCAATTTTGTATAAGTATTAACCAAGGTAGTTTCCTAGTAAAAATACACTTTATAACTCCATTTGCAAACGTATCAAATATTATCATTATGTACCAACCAAACACGGTTGGAAGGCAGTCCTTTGGCTTAATTTCACTATGATAGTAAAAACAACCATACCACTTCTCATTATGTGCATATCCGCTATAATTCTAAAAAGATACCCTCGAGTTAGTGGTACTAAATTTTCACACCAGTTTTTATTATGTGAACATCCATTGAAATGGAAGGTTACCTGTGATAATATGATGTGATTAAAGAAATTTAAAAGATCTTCACACATAATTTTATTAGGTGTGCAACCATAGTAGTGTCGGTAGACAAACCTATGGCAATGTGGTGTGTTGGTCAAAATCAAATCTTCCCAAATAGTATCATTAGTGCACAATTGTTTTAGATGGAGGGGCTATCCTATGACAAAAACAGTTTTAGATTTCAGAAGCATAATAAATATTTGACAATCAAGCCAACATGCATCTTATCACACTGAGAGGTATGTTTGAACAAAGCATATGAGTAGCTTTCACACATTTTGCATTTTCTATTTGCATTTATCTCTTAAAGTAAAATATTTGTTAGTTTTTGTGAAAACCATACAAAGAGAACTTTCTTAATAGTCCCAAAATCTTTCTCAAGTTTCGTGTGATGGCTCTCCATTTAATTGGCGAAATTGCATGATCTCGCACTTGAATCTCAAGATCTTGCTTGGTGAAAATAATTTAATTAAAAACTCGTGACACATATCGTTCCATGTGTTAATTGATTCAAATCCTAGTGTGTCGTACCATAAACTTGCTTGGTATAAGCGTAGTCTTATCGCGTATTTTAGAACTCCTTTCATCTTGTTGGTCCCACATATTTCCAAGAATTGCGCCAAATGCGCGTTCGGGTCATCCGTGGCACTTCCTCCAAATTGGTTTTGTTGAACCATTATTATCAACCCCGTTTTCAAATTGAAGTTGTTGGCTTGAAATTGTTTTCTCCTCCATGAGCTTGGTTAGCAACGGGTTAGAACATGGTATAAATGGCCGGTTTTGCATTTTGTTGAGATTGTACTTGTTGTTGCATTTGTGCATGCAATGCTTATAGTTATTGTTGGAGTTGGTTAGTTTGGATATTGATATTATTTGGATTCTCAGCCATCTTGCTTCTCACTTGGTTGGACTTGTTTTATCTACAAGTCACTTTGATTTCTCGATCGATGGGTTCCAAAGGTTCCCTTTAGAACGTTTGCGCGTGCACCACCTATAATTCAACCAATCTAAACTCCAATCGATATATAATAAATATTTATATTAATGATACTTTATTAATTATATTATTATCCACTTAAACTTAATGATCTCCGACAACAACGACAAAAACTTCACTGATCTTCATTTTCACTAGAGATTGGTTCGAGTTATAAAAACTTATTCATTCTTATACTCTATCTAACCGCAAGTATACGGTGTAAATGTTGTATGAGATGAGTAAGATCAAGTCCCGCAAGAATCATATATATGGTTTAAGATTGATAAGTAACATAATTTTGATGATGTAGTTTTGTATAAACGATGGAAATGAGTTGGACTGTGTCGTTACAAATGACAGTTATAAACTATTAAAAATGTAAACTAGATAAAATAAGATCAAACGATAATTTGTGAGATTTAAGAAATTCATTTGATGGAGTGTGTTTCGGGGTTTGATTTTCACAAGGATCTCTCAGTGTTATTCTTTTCAATCAATTAAGTATATTGCGATTCAATTCACAATAAATTAATTACAGTAGTAGTTTAATTTTTCTCTCGAAATTATTAAATCATAGATTCGAAGTATGAAATAATGTGTCCACTTAAAATCATACATAGAACTCTAAAATGTTTAAAAAAATTATTCGACTTTAAATATTTGTTTAAAAGTAGTTACGACTTCACTATTAATACCAAATCTCTCGATCTTGTTGATTAAATATTCCGTATTTGAAAGTCACGAGAATGAATGCGAACGATGACAGATGCCCCTACCTCCGACCCTATCCCGTTTGAAAAAATTGCCCCCAACCTGCTCCGCCCACATTCTGGCCTCTTACTAAATGCGAACCTATACATGTTCATGAGACTCTTTAAAGAGTTGACCTCATCCAATAAGAAAATTGCATCAACTATTTTGAGAAATTAACAAAAATTATAAATTTAAGATTATTATTATTATTATTCAAAAAAAATGGCAACTCCGTGCATAAAACGACACTATCTTATCAATCTTTTCTTTGCTTACTTTTCCATCTACACCAATAATGTTTCGAGTGAATAGGATGTGAAAAAAAGAGAAATTGTGACATTTGCCTTGACATTTGTTGTGTGCCCACAAGCTTTTAGTATTATATAACAATTCTTTTATATTATAACAAACTTTTTTGTGAAATTTTTTCACCTTTTTATGATTTTTTATATGGATTCAGCGCGAGATCAAATGTGT
The DNA here is from genome assembly GCA_014905375.1 of Phtheirospermum japonicum. Taxonomy (NCBI): domain Eukaryota; kingdom Viridiplantae; phylum Streptophyta; class Magnoliopsida; order Lamiales; family Orobanchaceae; genus Phtheirospermum; species Phtheirospermum japonicum. The sequence goes on from BMAC01000168.1 coordinate 249,931, forward strand.
GTATTATGACAACACAATTCAACAAATGGACAACTTAGTATTACAAAATTGTAGCAATATGCAACTCCTAATTATGAGAACGTCTCAATTTACTATGAAGGTGGTGAACTTCAGAGCACACCCTCAAATGGTAGGTTTGATTAGGAATAAATATATATAATTTGAATTATTTAATTTTATCTCACTTCATCTTCTACATATGCATCTTGTTGTTTTTTAAACTTTTTTGTGTTGCAGTATATGAATTCTTGCAATGTAGACGCTCTGTTTTTTTTCTGTATAACAAAAAAAAAATAATAATAATAATAATAATAATAATAATAATAATAATAATAATAATAATAATAATAATAATAATAATAATAAATTGGTCATGATGAATCATAATAATTGATAATTGGATGAGTAGCGTAGAGTAGTTTTCCCCTTCTTTCCATTATTTGTTTAATCATTAAATGCATGGATGGTAATCAACTTGGTCACGTATGATCCTACTAACCAAGCAAACAAAGGTTTTATTTTTTATTTTTTTTGCTTATATTTTTGGGAAAACAAATTATAAGAGACCGTTCATATTAAGACGTTTTCACGGTCTTACACGTAACATTCTGATTGAAAATATTCCCTTATTTATACACTATATAACATTTTTCAACTCACATATGCTATAGGAAAAAAAAATGATTCTTCTCATCTCTTTCATCACACTTCTCATCATCTTATTCTCATCATCAATGAAAAACAAACCAAAAAACAAGAAAAATATTACAAAAAAACTCCCACCTGGCCCCAAAGGGCTCCCCATCATAGGGAACCTTCATCGCCTCGGAAAATCGCCTCATCGGTCGCTCAAAAACCTGTCGACAAAATACGGCGGTCTCATGTTCTTGCAACTAGGCTCCGTCCCCACATTAGTCGTCTCGTCCCCTGACGCGGCACGTGACATCTTCAAAAACCACGACCTCGTCTTCTCGAGCCGACCCCCTCTCTACGGCGCCAAGAAGTTCACCTACAACTTCTCCAGCATCAGCGTGTCACCGTACGGAGACTACTGGAGAGAGATGCGGAGGATCCTCGTCTTGGAGCTGATGACGCCGAAAAGAGTACAATCCTTCGCGAAAATCCGATCCGACGAGGTTTTCCCGCCAAAATCGCCGATTTCGGCCCATGTCTTGCAATTTTAATACATGGCTAATTTTGCAATTTTAATTTCCAGGTGTCCTTGATGATAAATCGCGTACGAAGCGCTTTTCCGAACCACGTCGATTTAAGTTCGTTGGCGTTTTCGCTCTCTAACAACGTGGTGAGTCGCGTGGCTTTCGGGCGCGCGACGACTACGGGGAGTTCTAGAAGCGAGTTTCAAGAAATCCTTCGCGAGACGCAGCGTTTGTCTGGCGAGTTTAACGTCGCGGATTATTTTCCGAGGATGGCTTGGGTTAACAGGTTGAATGGGGTGGACAGGAGGATGGAGAAGAATTTCCGGGACCTCGACAGGTTTCTCGACCAAGTGATCGAAGAGCATGCCGATCGGCCGATGAGGCCTGATTCAGATGATGATCATGAAGAGATGATTGATGCTTTGCTTCGGATACAAAAGGATTCTGATCAAGCAACCACTTTGAAGGACGAACATCTAAAGGGTGTTCTCATAGTAAGTTTACTTAAATCCAATTCAGTCTCTTGTGAATTTTCAAGCATAGATTGTAGGATTAGGGTTTGGTAGTATTAGTATTAGGGTTTGTTATTTTTCTATTATTTTTTTTTCATTAAACTTGATTGATTATCAAATGGTCAAAGGGCTTACATATATATAATAGAAATAACAAACCCTAATACTAATACTACCAAATTCTAATCCTATTAATTAATAAATACTATTATTTATTAATGAGCTAATCACGGGCGTATGGGCTAATCCCCGTGCGTATAATCAGTCTTATACTATGTCACAGATATTTGATTGGGAGTAGGGCGGATAATAGAATTAAAAAGTGGTCTCACCCAAGTATTTGCCTTCGGTCAAAAATCTAACTAAATGTCTAAGTTTTTAGAAAATATTGGGCCAAAACTTCAAAATAATTACTTAGAAGATCAAATCCCTGGGTAAATTCAAGATATTAAACTCATCATCGATACATGCCAAATGCAGGACGTATTCGTGGCCGGAACCGACACTTCAGCTGCAACGATCGTATGGACAATGGCCGAACTAGCACGAAACCCAACAATCAAGCAAAAAGCCCAACAAGAAATTAGACAAATCGCCCAAGGGAAGCCAAGAGTAGAAGAAAATGACCTCCCAAAGCTCACATACCTAAAACATGTCATAAAAGAGTCACTTAGGCTCCATCCACCAGCCCCACTATTAGTCCCTAGAGAAACCACGGAAAATTGCACGATCGACAACGAGTATGAAATCCCGGCGAAAACGAGAGTTTTATTTAACGGATTGGCCATATCGACCGACCCTGGGTATTGGGAAAACCCGGAAAGGTTCTGGCCCGATAGGTTCGCGAATAGTGAGGTTGATTTTAGAGGGCGGCATTTTGAGCTATTGCCGTTTGGCGCCGGACGGAGGGGTTGTCCTGGAATTAATTTTTCGATACCGATCGTCGGGTTGGCGCTGGCAAATCTCTTGTTTTGCTTTGATTGGGAAATTCCTGACGGGATGACGGGGAATGATATTGATATGGAAGAAGAAATTGGGATTACAATGCATAAGAAAACTCCTCTTTGCTTGATAGCTACACCAAAGATTGAGTAAGATATGTATGTGTTATATGTTGTATTAGAACGTCACTGGCCTGTCTAGGTTGACATATAATCTAAATCAATTGAGCTACATTCGATTTCTAATGAACTCTTCTTTGTGTGATTCTATATTTAAACTAATAAGGTATTTGTTTGGAAATTATATCATGTCCCGGTTCTTTTATGAATGTTTTGTGTGATGATATATGGATGGTCTTGCGATGATAAAAATATATTTTGTTCGCCTAAGAGGTTCGTCGATTAGATTTTGACGACCACTTCGATGATGCCCGCTTACACTTTCCCGTTGTGATGGTATATAATATATTGTCGAGATGTTATGTGCGATGATATATGAATGATTTAAGCGCTTAAGAATCTCGACTGGATTTCGACAGTGCCCGCTTACACTTTCCTGTTGTGATAGTATATGTATATTTTGTCAAGATGTTGTGTGCGATAATATATGAATGTTATAAAAGTTTAAGAATCTCGTCGATTAGATTTTAACGACGTCCACTTAAACTTTCTCGTTGTAATGAACTATATATGTTGTGCGTGATGATATGTGGATGTGTTGTGCGATGATATATGAATGTTTTGCGCGTGTAAAATTTCATCGACCTAATCTCAACGGTCATTTCAATGGTGCCCGCTTACACTTTCTCGTTGATCGGATCTTAACGGCCATTTCAACGAAAAATCCATATTACCAACAAACATAACATATAACACGCATATACTATCTCACAAAATACACACATATATGTGTGTGTAAGTAACAAATAATACATATACACTGTCACAAACAAAAATAGATGCACAATACATAGTGCAATCAGTTCACCATATACCATCTCATTTATTTGCACTAAAAGTCTCGTAGTTCTAAATTTTTCACGAAGAACAGCAAGATTATTCCCTTACAAATGGGTGGCTTCATAATCTTTTATTTTACGAACTAAACATTAAATTATATATTATGTGCATGTATTTTGAGCAGATTTAACAAATACAAGAAAGCTTAATAAAAAAAAGAATTAGAACAAACTTTCAAAATTGGAAATCCTTGGATTAAATATTTAATTTATCTTCACTGCTGGAAAACGAAATAGCGCAAAAACGCCAAATGGGCCATCAGGTAAGATAGCACGGCCCAATTGATCACATTTCTTAAAGCCCATCGTTGTGAATATATATTTGGGTTTGCTTCCATAAACTCTAGTACGCATTTAATTGGTAAGTCCAATAAGCCGGAAAAAGTCTTATATCATTCGTGATTACCATTGGCCCATTTAATTGTGATGGCCCACGATATAATAACCATTTGAAAATGGATTAGAGGCCTCAAGGTGTTATTATTTTCTAGGAGAAATTATCCAGGGGTGAGAATTGACTTCCATATCCTTGAGATTTGTAAGTCGTTTTTATTAAAGTTCCCAAACTAATATACCACAATATATTAAGATAATTATGAATATGGAAATAAAAGGATCTACTATGGGATTAAATGAACTCAAAACAATTGAACAAATTAAATTTGCATTTAGTTTTAACATACACACGTGTAAAACATAAAAATCCACTCAACGTTAAAGATATTTATTCCAAAATCCATAAAGATAATGAAAGAGATATAGATTCATTTTTTATTTGAAAAAATGGATAGAAAATGAATAATGATTATGCATTTGTTTGGACAGTCCCCACTTGCGACAAAAATGAAAAAGACAATCTATTTTGATGTAAAAGTAGATTAGAACACACAACTTCATTCCCTTGTATCTACGAGTTCTTTATTAAGGATTCAAAAAGTAGGTCAGCTGGGATACTATTAAAATATTAAAATACTATTAAAATAACGAAACGGAAGAGTATCGAGACGAGCGAATTATTTTTTTAAGATTCTTGCTGCCCCGTACTCAGTGCTCACGGTTTCATAGCAACGAATCTCCCAATATACAACGACAAACAGAGTTGGGCGGAGCAGACAACTCAGTCAATCTAGCGAACAAGAACTGGCCGGATATGCAAGAGCGCGATTAGAAACACGTTTTGATATTCATGTATATATTGTGTGTTTACACTATGTAGGAGTTGGTATTTATAGGTTTGAGGGACCCTTAAATAAAGTAGAAAATTGTAGGAATTAGGGTGCGATTGGATATCCTTTCGTTTATTTTGTTTCGTTTCACTAAAGAATAGTGAAAATAAAATTTTAAAGGAGATGAGATTTTTTTGATGAGATAATGATTGGATATAATTTGTATGTTTTTTAGTAAGTGATTAGATATAAAAAATTTATGGCCCACCCAATTAAATATTTAACATTAATTCTCAATCTACCTCCCAAGAATTTATTTCTTTTTTTATGGTCTGCTTAATTTTTTTCCTTGTATCAACGCCCCACTTAAGCTCCCACATCTCCGTCGAAAAATATGAAATTGATTTTGCCCAATATAAATAGGGAGAGAGAGATTCATCGATTTGATACCATACCGCTTTCGTCTTCCTCCGAAGTAAGTAATTTAAATCTAAGCTATATATTTTGAAATCAAAAGGGTTCTAACAAATTTTGGGAATTGCTACTGCAGCGCGTCTTTCATCTATGGCGGTGCAGCTTTTCAGTTTCGCAAAAACAAGGGGAAGAAAGCGAAAAGGAGAAAACCACCAAGAAAAATAAAACAACTCTAACAAATTAGCCCAGGGCTGTCTCCATTCTACAGTGTCGTGGCTTCGTTTGCGAGTTGGGTTGTCTCGAGCTCAAAAAAAAGCACAAGTTTCCCCTGTCATTATTGAGTTGAAGCATCTGTATTTAAAGAGAAAATTGGTCTGATATTATCATCTATGGCGCAAAGTGTGTGATTAGGGCGCCTTTTTCACTCCCTGGATGGGCGAGATTTTTCGTCGATCTTCTTATTTTACTCAATAAGAAAGACTTGAAAGCTTAAAAAGAGACCCAAAATAATTAAAACACAATAATTAAATAGTTTACGATCCACCATCTATAATAATTCAATTTCCATAAAACAATGAATAACATTCATATATCGGACATTTCTTCTTTACTTCGAAAATTCCACGCCTTCTTTACCTTTCAAATGTTCAACATTGGTCATCGACTTTTCACTCACCTGAACATTTTTCACTCACCTGAACATGAATTTGTGAAAGTAAATATACCACGATAATCTACTCGAAACGTAGATTAAGAATTTGATATTCGTTTTCAAAAACTAACGACTCGTTTACATTTGGAACATTTGGTCAAAGCTACTAAATATAACTTTACCAAATCCAATTTCCCCAACAATAATATCATTGACCTTTAATCAGGATGAGTTTACGAAAAAATACACACGAAACAAAATTTGAAGTCTCGATTATTGGCAATACACGAGAGTGAGTAAACCCAAAAATCTAAACTTTAAGTAACCTTACAAAACTAAACAAATAAAACACCATCAAACCTAACACTCTCACTCTTGCACACATAACTTTCATCCACAACAAATTGTGGTAACATTCGATAAAACCAATCACATCCCAAACACCCACAAACTGAGCACAGAAAACACTCAAACTATCAAGAAAGTCTATAAACTATGCCCCTTAGTCGGTACCTATAACACAGCCATACATAAAAATGAAACACAATAGTAAAAGTCACTGGAAAACAAAGCAGACAACCAACTCAAGCTATGCAACTCGGACAACCACCTTGACAAGTCCACGACCCCAAATCTAGTTAATAATCATCATCCTCTTTCACCAACGACGCTGCTATAAGTTCACTACCCCACCACCAACAAGCCTTTTAATTTTGAGTGATGTCATTCCTGTTTTAGTCACTTGTCGGAGTTCGGAGCTCAACCAATGACCAAAAAAAAACAAAACAAAAAAAAAAACGCGCGCGCACAAAAAAAGCCTAAACTACTAAAAGAAACAAAGGAAAAAAAAGGCATCATTTCCCTACCCCATATCCGCCGCGACAACTCATCACCATCAACACACCGCACATCGACCGAAGCATCCCCAGGGATAAAAAAAGGTCAGCTCATGTATAGCTGCAAAATACTCCGTTGAAACCTAACCACCATCGAATTCTAGATCTGCAAGCAAATTTGGAAAGCATCAAATTTCCAAAGGGCATGTTTGCCCTGGGGTTTGGAATATCATATTGGTATGAATATCGGATACTCTTTATTCTAAAACTTAAATATTTAATATTTAATAAACAATTCCTTACACCTAAATTCCATAATATCTTATTACTACAAATAATTAAATTTTACTACAAATAATATCATATTACTAGGGTGTTTTATTTTTGTAGAGAGGAGGGAAGTTGGTGTTATTGTATATGAAAATAAAAAAAATTCACAATATCTAAGCTTCAATAATGAGAATTGTCTATTCGGTGGCAACATTTTAGCGATAATATTCTAAAAACTAGTTGTGCATGATATTCTTTTTTGTATTGGTTGATTATCAATCAATCAACTTTGTTAACTTGTGCGCGACATTATTTTTATATTTCAGATCAATGATTGGTTAACTATATATATTGTATACGAAATACTAACTATAATTATTGTTTTAAAACTTAACTGTCACGCTAGAGAAATTAATTAAATATGCACGACTCTAATATATATTGAATTTTCCTATTTTTTTCTGTTGATAATGCTTATCCATATTCATAAATTTCATCCTTTTGTAAATTCTCAACCACTCACAACAACTGAGTAAGAAATTTCTTAGAGTTATCTATCTTTTCTAAAAAAAAAAAAAAAAAGAAATTTATTAGAATTAGCTACTTTCTAATTTATACCCTGAACCTAGAGTGGTAAAAAAAATCGGGTTTATTAAATAAATATTATATTTTTTATTCAAAATTGAAAAATAATTACAGAAAAAAAATAAAATTACTCGGTAATAATTTTTCAATTTTAAATAAAAAATACAATATTTATTTAATAAAACCAAAAAAATCACATGTGACTTTAAACGACAAATACCTTTCACAATCCCATTATCTCACGCACCGTCTCTTTCTCTCTCTCACACAAACACACACTAAAACACAGAGCACAGTGCTTTGTCTTCTCTATTTACTGTGACAACCAATGCCGTACATGCAGAGAGGTTCTTAACAAGGTAAAGAAAAGATTTTTAATATTTCTGAAAGGATAGAAACAAGAATTTTTGTTTTTAATTTTATCTGGGCTCTTTTTAATTGTTTTGCTATTTAATTTAATGGGTTTATGTTTTTATTTCTTGAATATATACGTATTCTGAATCTCTGATTGCATCACGTTTGGCGGTTTGTCTGGATATCTTTATTATTATTGTACTTTATTTCTAATGTTCGGTTCTGTGTGCTTTACTTTTCAGTCTTTCTTTCTTTCTTCATTTTCTTTTCTTTTTTTAAATAATAATAATTATTTTTAGTGCTGGAAGTTGGGGATTTTGGTGGATTCAGATATAGCAAGAATGTATTATGCTTAGTGATTTTGTTGGGTAATTTGAGAACTTGTTGAAATTCTTGATTTCATTGCTATTATGAATCTTCACTATAATTATACATGATGTGCTTGAAATCGACTCATGAAAAGTCAGTGTTTGAGTAAGAAAAAAAAAATCTAGGTTTTGCAATCTAATTCAATTGGCAAGAATCTTTTTTTTTTTTTTTGGGATTATTCTATGTTCTTTGCAGCTTTCCAGTTAAAAACCACTCAATTAAATGAAATTTCTTGGAACCCTATGTCATGTTTGGATTTTTTTTTTTAAATTTTAATTTTTTGGCTGAATTATTTGGAACCCACTTTGATGCTCAAAAAGATGGTGCTGGTATTTTTATTTTTATTTTTTAATTTTTGACCTTCTAATGAAAAAAATGTATTATTAGATTAAAGAATCATGGGTGCGAAGAGTTCAAAAAGGTCGATTTCAGGCCGGTATTCATCATACGCATCATCCAGTTCAAATTCGTGGGGTCAACATGGATATCAACAATCAAACGCTCATCCGGCTCACAGCTATTCATCTCCACAGCCAACCTATGGTGGGCCACCACCACCCGAGACTAAGAAGAGGCTGGAGAGAAAATACTCAAGAATAGATGACAACTACAACACCTTAGATCAGGTTGAAGAACGATTCTTACATAATTGTTTCTAGGAATTATTTAATTTTTGTATTTATTTAAATATTAATAAAATAATTCGCTACTGACAAGTGTGCAATTTAATAGTGGATAATTACCGGTAGTTCTAATAATGTTTTCTTTGTTCCTGTTGATTTATGTATCTTGTGAATAATTTTTCTCAATGAATTAATAATTTATGTAGGTTACAGATGCCCTTGCACGTGCCGGTCTCGAGTCGTCAAATTTAATTGTTGGTATTGATTTCACCAAGAGCAATGAGTGGACGGGTAATGTAATGCCACTTTTTTGTGTTGGAAAATGCTCGACAGTAATTACAAAGTAGTGCATTTATTTTTTATTTTTTATTTTTTCAGGTGCAAGGTCATTTCACCGAAGAAGCTTGCATCACATTGGAGACGAGCAAAATCCTTATGAACAAGCCATATCAATTATTGGAAGGACGTTATCGAAATTCGACGAAGATAATTTAATTCCTTGTTTTGGGTTTGGAGACGGTATTTTCTTGGGAATTTAATTACTTTTACATAATTACATCTATATCAATATTATAAGTTGAAATCTTATGATTCTACTATTGACAGCTTCCACGCACGACCAAGAAGTCTTCAGCTTTTTTCCCGACGATAGGTTTTGTGATGGCTTTGAGGAGGTTTTGAGCCGGTATAGAGAACTAGTTCCTCAACTACGACTTGCAGGTTCCCGTTCGAGTCTTTATAATACTCTTCCTTTTTTTTTTTGATAGTTTGAAGGATAACATGAGTTTTTTGTATATAGGCTAAACCTCAGGTGTAGTTCTGTAAATATCCATTTCTTTTATAAATAATCTTGTTGAAATGGCTACATAAAGATGCCTCGCTTTGTCTACAGGGCCAACATCATTTGCTCCTATTATCGAAATGGCTATCACTATCGTTGAACAAAGTGGCGGCCAGTACCATGTTTTACTGATTATCGCTGATGGTCAGGTACTTTATTTTTGTACAATATAAATTTGTAATTTCTTAATCTTTTTCTCAGTTTAAAGTTTGGATTTTATTTGAAATGAACCATTGAAAAGAATTTTTCATATTGCATGAACTAAATAGTAAAGCTGTTTGCTAAAATTAAAAGGTCAAGAACTTGATTAATATTTTGATTTCATTAGTAGAGCTACTAGCTAGGTAGGTTTGGTCTAGTCGACACCCTTTTTTTTAATTAAAGTATTCAACTACCAATTTCAAGTGTTCTTATATATTTCTTTCCTTAAGTAGAGGTGACAATGGACTTGAAGAAACACTTTTATGTTTATTTTTTGTCGGCCCTATCAGGCTTCAAGTCTTTTTACCCGGGTCAAGTTGGTCCGGTTGTTTTTGGGCCCCTTAAAATGAAGCCCGGCCCGAGCCGGGTCAATTTTGCCACCTTAGTAAAAAATGTGACGATTTTTCAGAGGTTGATGCCTGTGTTTGCGAATCATTATTTATGTTTTGATTTTCCGTTGATTATATAGGTCACAAGAAGTGTTGACACTGATCGTGGCCAGTTAAGTCCCCAAGAGAAGAAAACAGTCGATGCAATTGTCAAAGCAAGGTACTTTTATTGCATATCGATCGTGTAGCATCGGATGGTATACTAGCAATGAATTATCTTCTTTATTATTCGACATCTTTTTTTTTTTTTTTTTCATTGTCCTTTTTTTTTATACAGCGAGTACCCATTGTCGATAGTAGTGGTGGGAGTTGGAGATGGGCCATGGGATATGATGAGGGAATTTGATGATAATATCCCTGCTAGAGCCTTTGACAATTTCCAGGCAAGTTGACCCCTGGTACCTCTCCCCTGTGTGATTATTTTTTTGGATTAATTACAAAAATTACCCCTGGAATTTGGCCTTATTACAAAAATCCTACTTAATCTTTCAAAATTTCTAATAATACCTCCTTTGGCCTTTTTTCCCCTCCTTTTAATTAGGCTAAGCCTCATGGGTAATTTTTATAATGATCCCTAATTATTTAAAGAAAAATAATTAAAATTTGCTTCTCTGTACTTCTAGTTTGTAAACTTCACAGACATAATGTCGAAAAACGTGGACCGATCCCGGAAAGAAGCTGAGTTTTGCACTTTCAGCTTTAATGGAAATACCCTTCTCAATATAAAGCGACACTGGAGCTCAACATTCTTGGGTTAAATTCTCATCCCAAAGCATTTATTATTATAATAATAATAATAATTATTATTATTATTTAATAAAAAAATTTGGGATCTTTTTTGTTGCAATTTCTCACTTTTGGGTGTGTAATGTTTGGACAGTGCGTCTCGAGGGAAGGGTGTGGATAGGGTTTCTCTCCCTCCTCCACTATATGGTGCAGCTTCATTTTCCACACCCAAAACGTCCCGAGCAAACAGTTTTAAGCCAAGTGCACCTTCGTCTAGTGAACGTGAACCGATTGGCTGCACGAGCCACCACACCGGAAGCTCTGCTTCTGATAACCATGTAATATGAAGCTTATACATATTTTTATTTAGAGTTAATTATAAAAATGACCTTGAGGCTTGACCTAAGTACAGAAAAACCCAACTAATTTCTTTTGTCTTGCATTTACCCCTTCAAAAGCACAAAAAAAAAAAAAAAAAACTCCTCAAAACCCCCCATAACATTTATAAAAATATTATGGTTATCCCCTTAATTTAACACTCGATCAAACTTCAGGGGTATTTTTCGTAATTTTGAAAGTTCGCCGGGTTCTTTTCTTTTGTAATTAGGTCAGACTTCAAGGGCGCATTTTGTAATTATCCCAATTATTTAATACAAGAAGATTATGAATGTTCTGTTTTAGCTCTCTCTTGCCAGCTATTCCTAATGTTTAAAAAGGGATAACTACAAAACTAGCTTAATTAAAATAAATCCAGTGGTCATTTAAAATTACAAATATACCCCCCTGAGGTTTGCATTTGTATTACAAATGACATCCTCAGTAGGTGGGTGCAATTTGTAAAATAGAAACATATGCTAGTAGGTAATTTGTGATTTTGACAAGTAATATAGTTTTTTTTTTTTTTTTTGTAATTATCTTCAACAGCTTTGCCCCATCTGCATCACAGAACCGAAGAACATGGCGTTTGGCTGTGGTCACCAGGTTTAACTTCTTCCACTTTTCCACCCGATTATTTATTGGCAAACTTATTAAATCCTTTGTATTTTAATTTTATTTTTGATTTTTTTTTCTGGAAAACAGACATGTTGTGAATGTGGACAAGACCTTTCGTCATGCCCAATCTGCCGAATGCACATTCAAACAAGGATAAAGCTCTATTAAATGATGATTACTTTTATCGACTGTGAAAATGTGCGATAGCTTTGGCTCTGTCCTTGCAGCATCAAACGTGTTACAATAAGCGTCGTCCGTGTACATATATGCTTTTAACATTCCATAACCGCTATTCTTTTTTACTGAGACGATACTAATAAATTTCTATCGCAATTGAATTTTGGTATTGTGTTTTCGAAAATCTTGAACCTCTTGTGGTGGGTGCAATTTGTAGCTAAATGGTTTTAAAGGTTGCATTTTTCTTTGCCTGATTACTGATGTTGGTCCAAAAACTGGCAAAATCCGGACTATTTTTATTTATTATTTTTTTGTTATTATTGAGTTTTCGAGTTGGGTTATATATTTTGTTTCATTTGTGCTGAATTTTAGATATGTTAGTATTTTTCCCCTTGCTTTGAAAAGTGTTTTTTTCATAATAATTGATATGTTACAATATTACAAAATTTTAATTATTAATTATTACTACACATTGAATTACAAGATGCTAACATGAAATAATAGAATTTAACAAAAAAAAAAAAGAGAACTAGGATTTTTTCAAAGTGAAACTCAGGAAAATCTCATCGTTGCATAGGTAAACACTACCACCAAATAACAATCAACATCCTTGAAAATTATTCATCCAATATAAAAAATAAAATTAAAAATTAAAAATCACTGCAGTTTAATATAAACTGGACCTGAGAACCACCAAAGAATCAAAGCACAAAGAATCAAAACCAGTGGGATTAAATGAATAGCTTTCTCTCCAGCTGGTGTTGGCTTCAAATCCATATCCTTCTTAGAGACATCATCAGAAATTACATCATTATTAATAATAGTGTAATTATTAACACTTAACAAATCCTGGTTAGAATCCAAACTACCCTTCAACACAGCTGGGGAAAAGTTCACCAAGAACTCATCCGAAGATCTGCCAGACGAATAGCTCGTCGATCGATGCATGTTTTCGTCTGAAATAAATTTAGACATATACAAGAAAATTATATATAATTATAATTATATAGTAAAAAATATTGCATTAACATTTAATTACATGATCATAAAGAATTGCAGGCATATAACATATAAATGAAAGTTAAATAGGATTTGCAAGAGTACCTTTGCTTGGATTTAAAAAAAAAATCATCATCATAATAATAAAAACTGAGTTACCTTTGCTTCTTCTTGTAATGAGCAAGAAAAGTGGCTTTGGGATTAATTTGTGTGTTTCTTTGACTTATGATATTGTAATATAGGGATATGAGATTGAAGCAATCAAATGCAATGCATGTGATGCATATGTTTAATTTATACAAGATTTGTGTATATTTTCCAAATACGATTTTGTTTTTTTAAAAGAAATTTATGGTATGTGTATTAATTTAATACGAGTGAGATTTTGAACCGTTACATTAACTGAGCTCATTTCCGTTTTATATTTAATGACACCATTATTTAAGGTTAATTTCAACTGAATAATCCATATAATATGGATAGTTAAACAACCAACCGCTCAGATTTGGGGATATTACAAAACATTACGGATAAGTATTGAAAATTACAAAAAAAAACCTTTATTCTTTTCATCATATTATTTACAATTACATCCCTTTATTGTTTCTGTATTACAAATAATTAGACAAAGTCGGAGCTATTTGTAATAATTAGCAAAAATTAGGCTATTATAAGATAATTGATGATGTGAATAAAACTCATCAAGTAAATAGTCATCTAACAATTTTGAGATTTTTTTTTGATAAATATTATTTAAAATTAAATATACCATTGTTTTTGTCATAATATCTTCCAATTATGGGATGGGATTATTGCATTAAATGAATATCAACATATAAAATGAGTCATTATTTATGATTTAAAAAAAAAATAGTGGTTCCACAATTGTAAAAAATAGCTAACTTGTTATTAGGCTCTTATAATTAATTTAATTTGATGTGTTTCACGACATATATAGATATATTTATATAAATAAACTTATTTGTTTAATGATTCTAGTAGATATATATGTGGTTTAAAAATATTTTATTTTATTTTTATATGAGTATAATTTAATTTATAATTAATATTTTATCCAACAATTAATATATTAAAAAAATATATATTAAAGCGCTTTTAATTCTCGCCAGTCAATTTTCCCAATCCTCAATCCAACCGAACTGGACTGAAATTAGATTTCGGTTCCAAGTTTCTGCGCTATTGATATATACATACATATACAGATAGATACAACTCATACATACACTTTTCATCTTCATGGAATGCATGAATGTGATGATATCTGTAAGAACAACATCCTTTGCGGCAAAACCAACGCACGGATTATTATTCTTTCAACACTCACTCAATCTCATACCTCAAAAATCCGCAGTTTTTAAGCTGACCCAAACGCCAAATTACTCTCCTTTCAAGCAATTATTGTTTCTCCCTATTAAATCTCAACAGGTAAATAAGTTTCTGAGTTTAATTTTATGGTCTGTTCATGTTTGATTTTGTTTTATTTTTTGGGTTTTTCTTTTTTGGTATGCATGTGTTAATTTGGGGGTGTTTTTTTTGCTGAATTTTGAATGGTTTAGAGTTTGGGTTGTTAAAGTTGCAATCTTTTTAATGGGTTTGGTTAAATTTTAATTGTGTGAGTTCCAATCTATTTATTGACTCGGTAAGGTAATAGCTTGCTGAAAAGTTGCAACAATTTGGTCTTACTACTTTGCTAAACCGAGTTAATTATTATTATTATTATTATTATTATTATTATTATTATTATTATTATTATTATTATTATTATTATTATTATTATTATTATTATTATAATTTGAACTTCTTGAAGTTATTGAACATAAGAGATGTAGAAAGGGAGTGTCTACAAATGCTTAAAAAAGTGATTGTCGGCTTTTGGCTCAAAAGAAAAGAGTGAGTAGTTCTTAGTGTTTTCAAATGCCAACTTATGCTTTTGATTCGGCATAACTTGATCAGAATCTAAATTCTAAAAGCAGGGGTTAAATTATCTAATTTGTAGACTCTATTTAAAATGAACAAAATGTTTATCTCTTTATACAATTTAGTTTGATGGATCGGCCACAGTGTCCGAAACTACAATTCCCGAAGGTGATGTTGTCAAAGTCAAAGAGTGGGAAATTTCAATGTTCCACAACGAAGTGGCCGCAAGTCAAGGTATAAAGATTAGGAGGCGACCGCCAACCGGGCCACCACTTCACTATGTTGGCCCGTTTGAATTTCGCTTGCAAAATGAAGGCAACACTCCACGTAATATTCTTGAAGAGATTGTGTGGAATAAGGACATCGAAGTCGCTCAGGTACTCTTTGATTTGCTTCGTGGGTATTTTTGTGGTATTTTTTGTTTTGCGGATTGTGATATGCGTATTGAATGTTTTTTGGAATGGTAGATGAAAGAGAAGAGGTCGCTTGTAGCGCTGAAAAAGCAGCTGGATAATGCTCCACCAACTAGAGATTTTATTGGAGCTCTTAAAGAGGCAAATACGCGAACTGGTTTTCCGGGTTTGATTGCTGAAGTGAAAAAAGCTTCTCCGAGTCGAGGAGTCTTGAGAGAGGATTTCGATCCTGTAAGTATGCGTTTTTCTATAATAATAATGATAATACAAGAAAAAACCAAATTAGCTACAG
Organism: Phtheirospermum japonicum; assembly: GCA_014905375.1. NCBI lineage: Eukaryota > Viridiplantae > Streptophyta > Magnoliopsida > Lamiales > Orobanchaceae > Phtheirospermum > Phtheirospermum japonicum. The sequence continues at coordinate 265,798 of BMAC01000168.1, forward strand.
AAAGCATGTCGGTAAACGTGAAGAAAACTGTAAATTGTAGGTAATTTTTTGTTGTTGGTAAATATTTATCAACAAAATCTAAAATTGTTGGTAAATACCGACCGTATTTCTGTCGGTAAATTGTAAACTGTTGGTGATTTGTCGGTAATTGGTTGGTGTAATTTGAGGAGATTTTTTTCTTCTTTCTGATATTCTGTCGGTAAACTGTAAGTAAGTTTGTTTGTAGTGTGCGCTGATTGATTAGGGTATTGCTAGAATGTGTTTATGATATATAGCATGCATGTTTAGATAGCAAATAAAAGTTACCTGGTCATGTAGACTGAATTATATCAATAATGTTAACTTTCTTGAGCGAGCTAATAAGTTAATTTGAAATGATTTGTGGAATTTTCTTTTCTTCCTCCTTTTTTCTTTTTAAAAGTTTTATTTTTAGTTTAAAAAATTAAATCTTTCCCAGCATATGTAAATAACCGACTGCATTTTTCCGTTCTCCTCTGGGATGTTGGATTTTTTTTTTGTTTGTTTTTTTAATCTCGTTGAACTTTTGGATAAATGGCATGAAAAATGAAAATGTAAAACTGTATCAACAGGTTCAGATTGCTAAAGCTTATGAAAAAGGTGGAGCAGCATGCCTTAGTGTTTTAACTGATCAGAAGTTTTTCCAGGTATGAGCCTTTTTTTTTCATCTTCTCGGCTATGCTGCATTTTTTCATAGCACAGTTATCTGATTTTGTTTTTATTTATTTATTGTTTTTGGCTGGTTTTTAGGGAAGCTTTGAAAATTTAGAGGCCATAAGGAGTTCTGGAGTGCAGGTATGTGACTTATTTCTAAATATGTATCGTGGTGTTTCGTTTCCCTTTTATGGTAATTGACTTTTGTAAACTCAAACACTCAGTGCCCTCTCCTGTGTAAAGAGTTTGTAATAGATGCGTGGCAATTATTCTATGCTCGAGTAAAAGGTGCTGATGCGATTCTACTAATCGCTGCTGTCTTACCCGACTTGGACATCAAGTATATGATTAAGATTTGCAAATTGCTCGGTTTAACAGCTCTTGTCGAGGTTTGACTTTTTCGGTTATTGCCATTTACTTCTTGATTTTTGCTAAGTTCTTTGTCGATGCAAGATTTTGGCATTTAGTTTCATGCTTGTGTTTTGGTCAGATTCTGTTAAGGTTCAAAATTATTTTTTTATTATTAATATTTATTTTCTTTTCATATTCTAGGTACATGATGAGAAAGAGATGGATCGTGTGCTCGAGATTGAGGGGATTGAACTTGTTGGCATCAATAATCGTGACCTCGGTATTATTTCTGAAATTGTGCAAATAAGCATCGTCACTAATGTGGTTTCCATATTTGTACTACCAATATGTTGTTAATAACTCATCAAAACGGCAAATGCACGAATCATTGATTTCTTCAAAATTAAATTCATCCTAGTTATATCTGTCACGTTTTTGTAGTTTGGGGCATGTGCAATTTTAGTTATAAATGTCCAATTATGCGATATTGGGTTTTATGGAGTGAATCGAGAAACATGCTAATTTAATTTGACAATTATTTACTTGAAATTGCATAACGAGATAAAAACGGTTCTTTATTATTTACCTTTAGGAACATTTAAAGTCGATATCTCAAACACCAAAAAGCTACTTGAAGGTGAGCGTGGACAAAAGATACGCGAGAAAGGCATTACTGTAAGTATTCATACAAGCATCTTAATTATATCTACCCTCTTTCTCGTATTCTCATTTAATTCAGTTTTGACATATTGTCCGTGTTTGTAAAAATCCTCAGGTTGTTGGAGAGTCGGGACTTTTTACGCCTGCTGATATTGCGTATGTTCAAGAAGCCGGTGTTAAAGCTGTAAGCAGTGACGACTGTTAATTTAATATGTTTACTTGTTTTCCTTTTTTTTTTTTTTTAACTTTTTGTTGGGAAATTCCAGTATCCGATTTAGGCTGGGTAGAATGAGTAGGGTAAATTGCAAAAATACCCCTAAGGTTCATTCTAATTATAGAAATGCATCTTTCAATATTACAGATACCCGGTTGACATTTGTTTCTGTTTTACAAATTGCACCCTAAGAGGGGGTGTTTGAAAATTTTAAACATGACTATTTATTGTTTGTTTTCTTTAATTAGGCTAAAATTTAGGGGTGATTTTGTAATTTTCTTGTGGGTGCTGCAACAAGCAGGTACTGGTTGGCGAGTCGATCGTTAAGCAGAACGACCCTAGCTTGGGAATAGCTCAGCTCTTTGGTAAAGATATATCTTCATGATTTGGTGCGTGTGGACATCCAAAGTTTATAGCTCTGCACTTCACAGTGTGGAGATAAAACTTACTAGAACTCAGATATGTAATATTTATCTGTATTCATAAACTCTTATTTGGTCAAAATTTTGATTTTCATATTTTAAGCATTACTTGAGAAAAAAAAACAATTGGGATCGAGTAGTTAAGTTGGTTTAAGATCGATTCCCACCAATCTCTCACTCTCATGATTTGTATTTTTTTTTAAAGGACAATAATTTTGTTGTCATAATACAAAATTATTTTCACCTTTATTTTCTAAGCTTTTTGTAACGAAAATTGGAACCATTATGTATTATTCAATGAATAAGTTGCATCTGGAAAGTAGTGCTAGTATATTTATTTTTGAAATTATTGCCATGTCATTGCCAGGTCAGCAACTTAATCTGAAATACAGTCAACACCCTGATTTTTCCAAGACTCCAGAACTATCCACATGCTTCCAAAATTCAAAACTGCTTTAAAAAAATTAATATTTTTTAACAAAATCATCACAAAAATGTACGTTAATAATTTATATCAAAAAGGGGTACTTTAAAATACAAATAAAAAGTGTGATTTTTTAAAAAAATATTTAATTCAATAAAGTTACAAGGAATAAGATTCTACCAAAGACAGGTCATTTTCTTCTTCAAAGAATTCAAGAATTTCACCACCCACCCAAGCTCTCTGTTTTCTCTCTCTTTCTCCAAATACTTTCTAATTTCGACAAATGGCAATACCCATAAAATTTAATCCCACCGCTTATATAAATACCAGCAGCAATGCCAGAAATTTCTTCAAGTTATTTCCAAGAATACCCTTTTACTCTTCACGGTTTCCAGTTCTTGATTTCAAGCCAAATCCTCGTAAAACCTCCATTTGTTTGAGCATTCATAGGTATTCATTGTGTCATACCAGAAATTTTTGTGATCTCAAGAATTATACTAATATTAGTAGCAGTAGAAAAATAAGTATCAGTTCTGAGGATAACCCATTGAAGGGGGAGGCTAAAATGACGGTAACAGCGGCGCCATGCATCAAAGACGGTTCTTTGATGGTCAACGAGAAGGCGGTGTTGACGGGTGTGCCCTCAAACGTCGTCGTTTATCCGGTGACTGACGGTTCATCTTCTTCCTCTGCTGTGTTTCTTGGTGCCAGCTCGTGTGTTCCCAGTTCAAGACATGTTTTTGGTCTTGGGGTTCTTCAGTAAGTTTCTCTATCTGGGATTTTATGTGGAGTTTTGTTTTAGGAAGGTTGATATAAATGGAAAAATCAAAGCTTTTGTCTCTAAGATTTAGTTTTTCTTTGTCCCTTTATTTATGTTGCATATGTAGTGGTTTTGGTGGAGTTTATCAATGAATTTGGAATTGTATGTCAGCAATTTCATGAATCAGATTTGAGATTCTTGTTTCAAATATTGGAGTTTTTTATTATCCTGGCATTTTCAATTGTTTTTCTTGAAATATTGGTATGTGAAATTCCTACAAGGTAAATTTGAGTCGACTCATTTTTCATGAAATGGTAATTTTTCTTGACAATATCCGGATTTTGCGAGTATTATAGTTCAGCCGGATGTGCTTGGGTTTGTTGAAAATGGGATTATATGAAATTGATTATTTTCGTCGAACCTGTTGAATATTGCAGAGAGTACAGGTTTATGTGTCTCTTCAGACATAAAATCTGGTGGATGATACCTCGTTTCGGAAACTTAGGAAAAGACGTCCCCATGGAAACACAAATGCTGCTCTTGGAAGTGAGACCTCGTTTTTCGGGACAATTTGTCGACAACACTTTCTACGTATTGTTGTTGCCGGTGTTAGAAGGACAGTTTAGGGCAACGTTACAAGGCAATACAGCTAATGAGCTCGAGTTATGCGTTGAAAGTGGTAAGTTGACTCACGTCACAAATTTTTCATTCCAAACTCTATTTCATCTCGAATTATTAGTATCTTTGATAATATTTGGAATTTATGATTATACACAGTTTTGAATAAAAATTCTACGTGCAAATTGTATTTTTTATAGCTCGAATCAAGAATTTTTAACTGCAAAAAAACATGGTGAGTTTGTTGATATAGTTTATTTATTTTTAGGGGATGCTCACGTTCAAACCACCGAGGTATCGGAATCGGTCTTCATTAATTCAGGAAATAACCCGTTTGAGCTCATAGCAGATTCTTTTCGGTAAATACGATTTAATTTTGATTTATTTATCGACGTTTATTTTGATTATGTTCGACATTTAGTTAACTTCTAGTGTATATTATTCGCTCCGCAGGATACTTGAGAGGCACAAAGGCACCTTCGCCCATATTAAACACAAAAAGGCAGGAATAAGTGAATTTTTATTTTATTATTATATTTTTTATGATGAAAATCCTATTTAAATATGATGTTCTGTAATTTGTAGAAACCGACACATTTAGATTGGTTCGGTTGGTGTACATGGGATGCTTTCTATAAAGACGTCAATCCACGAGGCATCAAAGAATGTCTCGAAAGGTATATCAAGATATATACTTTATGATTAACTACTTTAATCCAAATTCATATTAGACATAGTAATAAATTATTATGCATTTCGACAGTTTTATTAAAGGGGGTTGCCCGCCGAAATTTCTTATTATTGACGACGGATGGCAAGATACATTTAACGAGTTCCAAAAGAAAGGAGAACCTTTTATTGATGGAACACAGTAAGTTATATATTCTTCTTTTGACATCGGAGGTTTTCTTATGGCAAATTTAAAATTTTCTGATTTTGGTCGTATATTTGTTGATTTGTAGATTCGCCAGTCGATTAATTGATCTCAAGGAAAGCTCTGAGTTCATGGGCTCCGGTGTAGATATTAATTGCCATGATCTGCGTGAGCTTGTCAAATTTATCAAGGAAAATTACGGGGTCAAGTATGCTCACCTGCCATATTGAATTTCCTTGTTTTGAGCTTAAATATTATTTCTATGGATAATTACAAAACTAACCCTGATGTTTAGCCTAATTAAAAAAAAAAAGAAAAAAAGTAATGTTGACAAATTAGAAACATATGTGAAGTGGGTTTTGTATTTCGAAAGATAATTGAGTTATTTTTAAATTTTTTTGTTATAATTACAAAACCTACCCCTGAGGTTGTAGTATTTACAAAAGACCCCATCTAACTTTGAAACGTCATCAAATATATTACAATTACACCTCTTAACCTTTTGAAGTATTACAAATAGCCCCAACTTTTTGTCAGGTTATCTAATTTTGTAAATGTAAGACATAACTTTAGAGTCATTTGTAATATTTAGAAAAATAGAGGAATGTAAATGTAATATGTAAGACAAAATTTGGAATTATTTGTGATATTTAAAATAGTTGAGGGATGTAATTGTAAAAATACTTGATGATGTCAGCAATCTCCGTTAACTCCACTAAATTGAGGTGCATAATGTAAGACGGATATAACCTCAACGGTGTTTTTTGTAATTTTCAAAGTCTCTCTCTTTTTTTTTGGTAATTTGGCCAATCCTCTAGGGCTAGTATCTGTAATATTCCTTATCTAAATCATAAGGGTTGTTTCTGTAATTTTATTATGGAATGTTGCTAATTACAAGCCCCTGCATGGTACAGATACATTTACGTTTGGCATGCATTGGTCGGTTATTGGGGAGGGCTATTTCCGTCATCCGAAAAAATGAAGAAGTACAATCCCAAGATAACATATCCGGTCCAGTCTCCCGGCAATGTAGGAAATATCCGAGACATAGCCATGGACAGTTTAGAAAAATACGGAGTTGGTCTGATCGATCCCGATAAAGTTTACGAATTCTATAATGATCTCCATAGCTACCTCTCGAGCATCGGCATAAACGGAGTAAAAGTCGATGTCCAAAATGTCGTAGAGACATTAGGGACAGGCTACGGCGGGCGTGTCTCGTTGACCAGACGATATCAAGAAGCTCTCGAGGAGTCGGTTTCGAGGAATTTCAAAGATAATAACTTGATATGTTGTATGAGCCATAATTCTGACTCGATTTACAGGTTTGGGAACTCTTTCCTAATTTAAGGATAATTACAGAACTACCCTTGAAGTTTGGAATAATTACAAAAACCCACAGCTAATTATGAAAATTACGAAACTACCCTTGAGATTGATTCGTTTAATGTTTTGCGCAAATCGTTAGTTGACATGACGAAATTCTCTGATATCGTCAAATATTTACAAATACACCCCTCAATTTTTTTTAGATTTTACACCCTGACTTTTTGTCTGAATAGAAAAGTCGAGAGGATGTTAGTGTAAGAATATTTGATGACGTCACCAATTGTTGTTAACTCCTCTAACGGCTGGTGCAAAATGTAATTATTTATTATTATCATTTTTTTTTATTAGTTAGGCCAAACCTCAAGGGTAATTTTTGTAAGTAGCCCTTTTATTGTAATTGAAGGAAGTTTTTGACTGGTGATGATTTGGCAGCTCAAGGAGAAGTGCCACTTCGAGAGCATCCGAAGATTTCATGCCATCGGAACCTACATTTCAGACATTACATGTTGCTTCTGTGGCCTTCAATAGCCTTCTACTCGGGGAGATTGTGGTGCCTGATTGGGACATGTTCCAGGTGTTTGGAAACATTTCAAAAAAAAAAAAAAATGATCGTCAGCTTTTGGCTATACAAAGTAGTTTTTATTTATTTTTTAATGTTTCCCAAATGCCAACTTTTGCTTTCTGGTTTGACTTTTACACGCAAATAAAGCATTTGTTTTACAAATTATTCACCAAACACTTATTTTTACCTAATTCGACCTTTACCTTCTATTTGCAAACGCCGCCAATTTATGATTCTTTGCATATCTTTGTGAAATATTTATTTTACGGCTATTTCAGAGCGATCATTACACAGCGGAATTCCATGGCGCAAGCAAGAGCAGTGGGCGGATGTCCTGTGTATGTGAGGTAAGCTCACTAATAAATAAATAAATATGTTTTTTAAAAATTTTAATTTTTTTTCTGTGGATTTTTTTACTGATATTACAGCGACAAGTTGGGCAAAACATGATTTCAAAGTACTTAAGAAGTTGGTATTGCCCGACGGCTCAATACTAAGAGCTAAATACGCTGGACGCCGACCCGTGATTGTTTATTCGTTGACACAGTAATGGATGGGAAAAGGTGAAATATTAAAATAATAATAATAATAATAAAAAATGGGATAGTTATTGAATTCAAGTTTGTTTTAGAATTTGTAGGCTAACTGTATTAAGTTGTGCAGCTTGTTGAAAATATGGAACTTGAATAAGTTATCTGGAGTACTCGGCGTTTTCAACTGCCAAGGAGCTGGGAACTGGCCGTTGAGAGACGGACCAAAACACAATTCTAATTCGTATTTTTATCGGTCATGTTAGTCCTAAGGACGTCGATTTTCTTCCGGAAGTTTTCTGATGAGAATTGGAATGGGGACTGTGCTGTCTATGCATTCCATACTGGTATACTTTTATTTAATTTCATCATTGGATTAATTACAAAAAAAAAAAAAAAAAAAAAGCTATTTGTAATTTGAAAGAAAACTGGGTTTTCTTTTGTAATTTGACTAAACTGTAGGGATTGTTTTTGTAATTCTTTTATCCCTTCATCATTTGATTCAGCTGATGCGTATTCATGTTAATTACAAAAAGAACCCTTGAGGTTTTACCCTTAATTTTAACAATGAACAAATATCAGGGGTATTTTTGTAATTTTGAAAGTTAGCCATGTTTTTTTGTAATTTGGTCAAACCTCAAGGGTGTTTTTTGTAATAATCCCTTCTTATTTTGACAATATTTTGTTAAAACATTATCATGGTGTAGGATCACTTTCTCGACTGTCGAAAGAAGCATGTGTCGAAGTGTCGTTACGCACTCTCAAATGTGAAATACTCACAATCTCCCCAATAAGGGTAAAGTACATACAAGTTATATTTTCAAGTAAAGTTTTGTTATGTTTTCGTTGATACTACTAACAAATGCAACACGAGCAGGTTGTAAACGAAACACTCGAGTTTGCTCCAATTGGATTGATCGATATGTTCAACTCTGGAGGCGCAACCGAAGGTTTAAGTTTTATCAATGACCCTTCGGGTTGCACGGTAAGAATAGAGGCACGGGGATGTGGCCGATTTGGCGCCTATTCTAGTAAGAAACCGACTTATTGTACGGTTGACAGCAAGAAAGAAAATTTCGAATATAATTCAGACAAGGGATTGTTGGTAGTGAAACTTGAAGGTGAATGCAATAGTAGGGATATTATCGTCATTTACTAGTTCTAGTTCCATTCGATCAATATTTGTTGTAATAACGCCAAAAGTTTAGGTGAAGTATGGATGTGTTTTCAAACACTTTTTCCAATTTTTGATTAATTCGAAAATTGGAATCATGTTTGTTTATAATTTTTAGTTTGAAATCTTCATTTTCAAAATTTTTATTTTTCAAATCAAAACAATTCAAATATATTAATCTCGCCATTTTTCAAAATGTGGACTCACTACTGCTATCAAAATCTATTAAAATATTATTACTTTAAAATTATTTCTATTTAATAAGACTATCATTTATAATTTTATTAATATTATAATATATATTTCAATTAAAATATTAAAAGTGAATATTATCACTAACAACTTTTAAATTATTATATATCTAAAAACATATTTGAAAAATCACTAATTAATTTCAATTTTCACAAAAAAAAAAAAACTTTCAGTTATCATTATTTCCACTACAAATTGGAAATTGGAGTGGAAAAAATCCCATAAATCGCCATAAGTTCTTGAATTATGTAAATTGGTTTTTGATGCTGATTTATTAAAGATTGCTCTATTCTTTTCTTTTTCTTCTTTTCTCACATTAAAAAAAAAAAAGCAAGAACATATATAATTCTTAGGATTGTGAGGTGTGACCAAATCTACCGACTTAGAGTCATAAATTTGGTGGCTGGTCAACTTAAGTAATCCACAATTATTCTAATAATCCTTGATGGATCAATGACAACTAGCAAATTCTACACACTTTACAGTCGAAATCCTGAAATTAATGGCAATAATAGAATAATTATTTTTCAACAAGTTTACAAAGATGCCCACGTTCACAAATGACTCTTGTCGGCGCAGTATTTTAATATTTTTAAATGCAAAATTTACTTATAATTTTGCATAATTTAATCAAATTTATACTTCTTTTATTGTGATTCATGTTAAGAATTCATCAAGCATCCATTTTAACTTATTCCCTTTTCTTTTCCAATACATTTTGTTATGCTATAATAAATGACTAGATTGGATCTACATTAATAATATTATTATTATTATATAGTTATTTATTTATTTCTCTAGAGACAAATGTCAATTATTAAGCTGTGGTCAGGTTGTCTTGGATCCAAAAAAATCACGTGCACAACAAGTCAATCTGAAAATGATGACTCATTTCCAAGTCACTAATACTTGGAATTGGACCATATTATTATTATATATGTGATATCATTACCTCAACTACCATTCATCAGCAACCACGATCCAGAAAACACACCTTGTTTTAAAAGGTTTCTTATTGTCCTTATTTTGCTATAAAAGGACAATTTTTGAATCATATTTACTCACCTTTTGATTTCAACTTCTCAACTTGAAAAATAGTTAGGTAAGAATTTTAGTAAGTTTTGCTAGTTTGCTTAGTGTCGTTGATTTTTATTAATCTTGTTTAGGAATGTTGGGAAAAAAAAAAAGTTCAAGTGGTTTAAATGTTAATTTCTGATTCTACTTCTGATTTGAATTTTACTAACAAATATGCATGCTTACAACAATTTTATTTAAAAAAATATATATATTAGTATCTAAAATTAATTCTACTAGTAACAACTTTTATTCAAACGTGCTACAACTTCTGATTCTCAATTACTTTGTTCGATTCAAAATTGTCGTAAAATTGTAGATGACGATCACAGCTGTGCCGGTGATCAAGAATGGCTGCCTCATGGTCCACGGCAAGGTCGTCTTAACCAATGTTCCAAAAAACGTATTCGTCTCTCCGGCAAGCTCAGGCTCAGGCTCAGCATTTATCGGAGCAAATTCGACAAGCTCGAATTCTCGTCATGTCTTCAATCTTGGAGTTCTCGAGTAAGTGATTGTGAGCTTATATATTTTGTTTTATTTTTAAAAATGTAGCTGTGTTTAGTGCTTTTGATTTTTGATTTTGGTTCTGATTTTGACTTTTAAAAGCAAATAAATCACTTTATACAACTTTTGCAACATTTAATAAATTTTTTTTAATGATTATTCACAGAAACTGCAAATTCATGTGTCTATTTATCGCGAAAATCTGGTGGATGATACCGCGAGTCGGGAAATCAGCTAGTGAAATCCCTTTGGAGACTCAGATGCTTTTGTTGGAAGCAGAAGAAGAATCTGTTTTAGATTTAGTCGTCGACGATGACGAAAATGCTGCCGAAAACGGAAATAAATTCTACGTTCTCGTGTTGCCTGTTTTGGACGGGGCGTTTAGGACGACTCTACAAGGGACTAAATCGAACGAGCTTCAGTTCTGCTATGAAAGCGGTTAGTTTATTCATTTTGATAATCTCAAGTTCAATTGTTTTATTAATTTTTTTTTTCAGTTTATTGATTTTTTTATTTTTTTTAGGTGATCCTGAAATCGAAACATCGGAAGCATTAGAAGGAGTTTTTGTGAATTCAGGGGACAACCCGTTTGAACTCATCAAGGATTCGATTAAGTATGTCGATCATAGATAGATTTCGTGTTGTTTTTCGTTATCAGATTTTGATTTTTTAATTTTTGATTTTTTTTTTTTTTTTGGGTTCTGCAGGATACTGGCTAAACATAAAGGTACATTTAGTCACCTGGAAAACAAAAAGGTAATATAGTTGATCTCTGATCCACAACTGGACTTTTTTGTAATTAGGCTAAACTTCAGGGGTATCTTTTATAATAAACCTAAATTGAATTTTGACAATGCTTTAATTAACAGACTCCAGCTCATTTAGACTGGTTTGGATGGTGCACTTGGGATGCTTTTTACACTGATGTTAGTCCAACTGGAATCAAAGAAGGTCTTCAGAGGTATGCCTAAAATTAAATACCAACTTTACATAATTAATATTAATAATAATTAAAAAAAAAATTACTAAAATGTGTTTTCTCCATATTATGAGGAAAAAAAAATCTTAATATTATTATTTTTATTTGTTTAAAAAATATATATAGTTTTAAAGAAGGTGGCATTACTCCTAAGTTCTTGATCATAGACGATGGATGGCAAGAAACGACAAATGAATTTCAGAAAGAAGGAGAGCCGTTGATCGAAGGAACACAGTAAGTCCTTTAACTTTTAGGTATTGTTTGCCGAAGTTCGTGAAGCAGTTGAGAATCAGAAGTTGGTAGTGTTTGCAAATAGTAACAATAAGTTGAATGAGTTAAAAAAAAAAAGGAATGTTAGGTGAATAAGTTGTAAAAGTGTTTTATTTGTTAACATCTGAAAACACTAAAAACTACATTTTGAACAAAAAGTTGAAAAGTGCTTTTTTTAAGTCATTAATTATATTCATAACATACTTCCGTTATTACAGATTCGCCACCAGACTAACCGATATCAAAGAAAACACCAAGTTCAAGGTCTCGCCGAACGGTTCGACTACAAATCTCAAAGAGTTAATTCACGACATCAAAGACAATTACGGCTTAAAGTAAATATTCTTGATCAAGAATGCCTAATTTTTTTCGTCCAAAAAAAAAAGTGCGTAATATTAATTAACTTATTATTGTACAGATACGTATACATGTGGCACGCGTTAGCCGGTTACTGGGGCGGCGTTCTTGCCTCGTCCGAAACCCTAAAAAAATACAACCCGAAACTCGAATATCCCGTTCAATCTCCAGGAAGGCTCGGGAATATCCGAGACATCGCCATGGACAGCTTGGAAAAATACGGGGTCGGAGTTATCGACCCGGAAAAAATTCACGATTTTTACAACGACATGCATGGTTATCTTGCGAGTAGTGGGGTCGATGGCGTCAAAGTCGACGTGCAAAATTTGATCGAAACTTTGGGCGCCGGATATGGCGGACGAGTCAACATTGCTAAACAGTATCATGAGGCTCTTGATGAGTCTATAGAGAAAAATTTCATGGATAATAATTTGATTTGTTGCATGTGTCACAATTCGGACTCCATTTTTAGGTAATATTTTGCTGTCTTTGTTTTTATGCCTTTATTTATTTTTTTTATTTTTTTGGGAAATAATTTGTCTTATTTATTTTATTTTATTTTAATAGTTCAAAGAAGAGTGCAACTGCTAGAGCGTCTGAGGATTTTATGCCGAATGAGCCGACTTTTCAGACACTGCATATTGCATCGGTTTCTTTCAATAGTCTTTTGTTAGGAGAAGTTGTTGTGCCAGACTGGGATATGTTCCATGTGAGTATAACTACAAATTAGGGATAATTACAAAAAGACCCCTGAGGTTCAGTGTAATTTCAAAAAAAAGGAAAAAAGTTCTTTCAAAATTACAAATTAATATTCCCTCAATATTTTTTTTGATTTTACAAATTTAAATCAAATACAAAACTCAAAAATTGTATTGGGGTTTTTTTGTAATTACACCAAACCTCAGGGGGTGTGTTTGTAATTATCGTCATAAACTATTTTCGACACATGACTCGTATGATTTCTCATGTTACGAATTTTTTCTCGCAGAGCAACCATAGCACTGCTGAGTTTCACGGCGCAGCAAGAGCGTTAGGTGGATGCCCGGTCTACGTAAGGTAAAACGGCCAATAATCATCAAACCTCACAACACCACTAAAAACCGCTAATGTTAAGCTTTCGATTTTTGTTAACTCCATCATCAATGTGATTAAATGATTGATTGATTTTATTACAGTGACAAGCCAGGAAAACATGATTTCAAGATCCTCAAGAAACTCGTTTTGGCCGATGGATCCATCTTGAGGGCTAAATATGCCGGCAGGCCTACACGGGATTGCCTGTTTGTCGACCCGGTCATGGATGGCAAGAGGTATGTATTCTTTTTCGAGAAACGGATAATTACAAAAACTACCCCGGAGGTTAGGCCAAAAAAAAAAACTTTGAAAATTACAAAAAACAGCCTTGAGATTACATCCGTCTTACATTTCTCGCCTCACCATCAAATATGTTTGAAAATTACAATCAAATATTTTTACAATCACAACCCTCAACATTTTTAAATATTACAAATAAACCAAAATTTTCATTAAACTTTACATGTACATCCCACGGTCTTTCTGAATATTACAATTGGTCAGACCAAAAGCTAAACTATCTGAATATCAAACTTGAGGGTTCGAGTCCCTTGGGGGGCGGGTTGGGAAGGGATTTTTTTCTTTATTTTTATTGTAAGGCCAATTTATACGGCCAAACTTTTTGGGGAAAAAAAAAAGTCAGACCAAAAGTTAGGGCTATTCGTAATATTTTGGAAGTTGAGGGGTGTTATTATAAAATATTTGATGATGTCAGTAAATTCTATCAGGCCAACTAAAATGTAAGACGAAATCAAACCTCAGGGGTGGTGTTTATGATATTCATAGTTAACTGGGTCTTTTTGTAAACACACTAAATCTCAGGGGTAGTTTTGTAATTACCCTATATTTTAAACTAAGAAAACACATTCACCTAAAACTAGTGAATAACTTGTATCCTTTTTTTTAACAGCTTGCTCAAGATATGGAACTTGAATAAGCTAACCGGAGTTATTGGAGCATTCAACTGCCAAGGTGCTGGGAGTTGGCCTATGAAACAAGCGCCTGAATCGAACCAAACAGCACCGCGGGCTTCTATCACGGGCCGTGTTAATCCTCTTGATGTTGAATTTCTCGAGGAAATTGCCGGCGAATCTTGGAATGGAGACTGTGCTGTATATGCCTTCAACACAGGTTACTTCAGTTTCCCACCAAAAAAATAATAGGGTTAATTACAATTCCACCCCTGAGGTTTAACTTAATTACAAAAAAGACCCAACTATCTTTCAAAATTACAAACACCCCCAAAAAAAGGTTTCTAACAGTTTTATGGAGTGTTTGTAGTTTCGCAAGATATAAATCGTGTTTTATTGTAATTAGGCTAAACTTCAGGGGTTGTTTTATAATTATTCAAAAACCTGAACCGTTCAACGCTGCAGGATCGCTTTCCGTTGTGCCAAAGAACAAAACCGTCGAAGTGTCATTAGGCGTATTAGAGTGCGAAATATTTACTATCTCCCCAATAAAAGTAAGCAAAGTTAATCAAATTTACATTCTTGATCCATTATTCTTATTCATGACTAATAGGGACTCATTTATGATATTATGCAACAGTTATCCAACGAAAAAGTGCAATTTGCACCTATCGGGCTGATTAACATGTACAACTCGGGAGGAGCAGTCGAGGATTGTACCTTTGAGGATGTAATAAGAATCAAAGCAAGAGGGTCCGGATTATTTGGAGCGTATTCGAGCAAAAAACCGAGTTGCTGCAAAGTGGACAAGAAGGATGAGGAGTTTAGTTATAGTCCAGAGAATGGGTTGTTTACAGTCAACCTTAACAGTGATACCAGTTTTAAAGAGATTGAGATTGTGTATTGAGATTAATGATTGAAACAAATGATTGCATATTTTTTTTCCAAGAGAGAAATGATAGAGGAATTATAGGGTGGTTGTGTAGGAGAAAAGGCTGAGTTTGATTGTATTTTTCTTATCAAAATAAAATATAATGATCAAGTCTCATTAAGTGTTGTTTTCATCCATTGGGTTGAAGATTGTATTTGGGTTTATAATAATAGTTGTAAAAAAAAATCATGATTTGCAAAAATGTACCGTAACTATTAAAAATTCACGGTTTCAATCATTTGGCCACCAAAAATTAGAGGGAAATGTAAACAAAAAAAAAATTGTTTTACTTGGAGTAAAATTTAATTGAAGTTAAATTTGGGAATGTAAATGAATATGAAATAAAAATGTAATAATTGAGTTAAATTAATATAAAAATTGTAAAATAATGATTGAAAATAATTGGTAGTTATAGTTATGTGAGTGGGTAAATAGTAAAATTTATGAAAAATTGTACTCTCTCTATCTTATTTTAACTGTTGTGATTAACCATTTTCTTGAACATTATAAAGATGATTGGTGTTATAATTGTAGGTAGCAAATGACCACAATATTCTTTTGTTTAGAAGAATTAAAAGTGTGAAATAATAAAAGTAGAGGTAAAATTAGTAAAATGACATTTAATTCTTATTGTGAAAGTAAAAGATACTATTGAAAATGTAAATGTGACAGATAGAATGGAACAAAAGAAAATGCAACAAATAGAACGGGGTAGAAGGAGTAAATGATAATGAAAGTCCGTGGTCGTTATAAAATAAGTATAAATCAGCACTGTGACAAAAGTAAATTCACATAATATCAAAAAAAATATAAAAAAAATTGCGTGACAATGTTATTCCAATCTATTATCTAAAGAAATTGATTGAATTAATTCAATCCAAACTTGAAATACAGGACTCAAAAGAAATTCAATCCTATCATTGGTTGTTTGATGTAAAAACTGAAATAACCACATTTTCATGATCCAAAAAATCGTCGAACTAAATCTAAGTCAAAGCCTAAATGAATTTGAGGTTGCATAATGGGGTAAAATTAAATAAATAATATATATTTAATTCAAAATTAAAAAATTAAATCAGTTTCAAAAAAAATTAAAAAAATGTGGCGGGACGCGTTTGGCAAAAGCGTCCCACCCTTCGGGACGCTTCTGGAAAAAGCGTCCCGGACCTTATCCGTGTAATATCAAATCACTGTAATTTTTATTTTAATCTTCGTTGTGTTGTATCTTAATTTGATTGTATTTTTAATTTGAAATTAAAATTTCTTGTCATTTGGTTATTTATATTATTTTATTGTATTTTTTTATTTTCAAATTAACTTCTTTTAATTATAAGACATTATTTATAATATGTTTATTTATTTTAATTAATAATTTTTTTTAAATAAATTATAAATATAACTAAAATCTTAAATGTATATAATATAAATAAATAAATAATATGTGTATTAGGGTTAGGGTTAGGGTTTGCCCCGGGACGCTCTTGGGAGAAGCGTCCCGACCCCGGGGCTTTTTTTTTTTTTTCATTTTCGGTCGGGACGCGTTTGGGAGAAGCGTCCCGACCCCGAATTTTTTTTTTTTTCATTTTCGCCCCAAAAACTTTTGGGGACGTACCAGG
>BMAC01000168.1:294469-328225 GCA_014905375.1 Phtheirospermum japonicum
AATAATAATAATTCCAAACCCATACTAAACTCTTACCTACGCAGATTCATTTTCATCTTTGCTTTATCCGCCGCTTTGCTCCATCTTCCCCTTATCCTCTTCAAACTCCATTTTTCTTCTCTCTAAACACACACGATTATGTCTTTTGCTGTTAAAACCCTAGTGAACCCTATTTCAATGGCGACCAACGTCACCCCATCTTCAATCCCATCTCTCGTCGCCATATCCAAAGCTTCATACGCACACCCATGCCTCTCAATCCCATTCAAACCCCTTAAATTCCATCTCTCTTGCTCCTACTCCTCTTCAATCTCGCTCTCTAGCTTTCTCTCTCTAAAAAAGAAAGAACCCATTTCGAGAGTCTCCGTTATATCCGCCCAGTATGAAGAGAACAACCCCTTAGCTGTTGAGGAGCAAGGTCAAGAATTTCAAGGAAATTTAAACTGGGATGATTCGGAAAGTGAGGACGCATCTGATGAAGCTAAAGTGTATGTGGGGAATGTGCCATATGATATTGATAGTAATAAACTGGCTCAGATTTTTGAGGATGCTGGTGTTGTGGAAAAGGCTGAGGTAAAAAATAAATTGGTTTTTAGGGTTATAGATTTGAATT
The DNA here is from genome assembly GCA_014905375.1 of Phtheirospermum japonicum. Taxonomy (NCBI): domain Eukaryota; kingdom Viridiplantae; phylum Streptophyta; class Magnoliopsida; order Lamiales; family Orobanchaceae; genus Phtheirospermum; species Phtheirospermum japonicum. Next base: position 295,083 of record BMAC01000168.1, read on the forward strand.
TTTCATGTGGGCTTTATTGGAAAATTTGTTTTAGGTTTAATATTTACTTGTTTATTTTGGTTTGGGGTTTTGATTTTTGAGTTTGATGGTTGTAGTTTAATTATTGTTTTATGATAGGTTAAATTTTAGGTATTTCGATTTGGGGTTTTGATATTTGAGTGTGATGGTTGTAGTTTTGTTAAAATCTTATGATTGTATACTGTTTAGGTTGAATACTTATTTGTTTGTTTAGGATAGGGATTTTGGTTTTTTGAGTCTAATGGTTGGGTTCTTGGTAAGGTTTCATGATAGCCTAATAGCTTAGGTGTTTTAATTTATGGGTGTTTTGTTGCTTTGCAGATTATTTCCACCAAGGAGGACCCTGAGCAGAGCAGAGGGTTTGGATTTGTGACGATGAGTACTGTTGAGGAAGCTGAGAAGGCTATCGAAATGTTCCATCAATACGTAAGTTTCATTCTTATTAATATATGTTGCATTAAATTGTATTGATATTTTTGGTTTTTGTCTTTGGTTTTACTGTAATTGATTGATGACATTCATACTGTAGTAAGTTAAGAACATGGGCTACCTAAAGAAATTGATGGTTCTGTAAGTACCAAATCGTTATTTTTTTCACCATCTACTTTTGTACATAAGTTGGCTCAGTGTTAAGAATAATATTCCATTGTTTGTGTGCTGATGATAATTTCTTTTATTAGTCTTTGGCTAATTGCATGGGATTAATAATAGCAATTGTCCACTCAGATTGTCTGGTATAACATATATCTTGGCACGTCTCACGCAAAATGAGTCGGATTTTAAAGTTTACACAAAAACTTGTGTTAGGCCAGCCTAATGGTTCGATCCGTTAGGAAGGGCCAAATTTTAGTTTTTAAGTTTTTCCTTTTAGTTTTCCATTTTTTAGGGGTTTTATTTATTTATTTATTTATTTTTTTGGGTTTTTACGCTTTATAAGATTTTGGATTTAGTTTAGTTTTTCATTTTTAGAGTTTTTTATTTAGTTTAGTCCGTTTAGGGTTTCCTATTTTTTGGTATTTTTTTAATTTTAAAATTTAGTTTCAGGCTGCCTAACGGATTGAACCCTTAGGCTGGCCCGATAGGAGTGTGCCTCTAACGTTTTAAGCTTTTTTTTTCTTAATGGGTTTTCGTTTTTTATCCGTCCCTTTGAACAGGATTTGGGCGGCCGAACCTTGACTGTCAATAAAGCGGCTCCAAAAGGGTCGAGACCCGAACGTCCACCTCGTGTGTTTGAGTCGTCCTCTTCAAGAATATATGTCGGTAACCTGCCGTGGAGCATAGTTGATGCTGATCTCGAGGATCTTTTCAGTGATTATGGCAAAGTTGTGAGTGCTCGGGTAGTCTGTGATAGGGAAACCGGACGATCGCGCGGTTTTGGCTTTGTCGAGATGTCAAGCGAGTCTGAAACAAAGGATGCCATTGCTAACCTCGATGGACATGTAACACTTTTTATTTATTTCTTTTTATTTCTTGAAAATGCTTTATCCTCTTTTTTGCAAATACTACCCCTTGAGTATATATATTAAGGTGTAGTTTCTGTAATTATTTGTTGAAATATGAGTAGGATTTTTTAATATCGGATTATAATCTTGTTCAATGGCTTATTTTGTTGCAGAATGTGGATGGGAGACAAATCAGAGTAAATGTTGCTTCTTCAGACAGAAGGCGCTCGAGTTTTTGATTTTGATGATGAAGAACGACGCGAGGGCATTGTACTTTATGCTTTTTATGTGGAGTGAATTTGTTGGTTTTTATAACCAGCTATGCTATGCTATGCTATATCAACTAGTTTTAGAAATTTTGTTGTTGGTAATCATTTTTATTGAGATAGAACATGAAAATTGTGAGGATGATTCGAACCCACTCCCTTGACATTGCTGTTAATTTACGTGTGCTAATGGTAGCAATTGTTATTTATTTGTTTGTTGCATGCTAAAGCTTTATTTTGATTACCAAGGCAATGATTATAAATTATTGATGCAAGATTAAGTGTTACTATTCTTGAGGTTTAGTTTAATGGCAATTAATTAAATATAAATGCTCTCTTTTTTATATATAACAAATTGCATCCTCCAAATTAACACAAATCTCAAGGGATGCCTATAATTTGAAAATAATAAATGAATAATATATCGAAATCAAGTTTAAAAATAATTGCAGTTTTAATAATTATAACATCTCATCATTGTCCTTGGTTTCAATACAAGCAATTTTGCTTCAGTCTTGGACGTCAAGTCCAGTATTTATGTACAGTTTTACACAGCAAATTATGTCCAGTATTATTGGTTTCAATACAAGAAATGAATATGACACTATCAGCAGTTAGCGACCTCGCAGCTGAGCTTCTCGACTCGTGAGTGGAACATAACGAACAGAGAACTTGACTCGAACACTCAGTGAGCCATCCGAATTCTTGTCCACGACTTTCAAGTCCTGTGAGATTTTCCCAACTGGAATTACCAATCTGCCCCCCGGCTTCAATTGTTCGATAAGTGCTGGAGGTATTTCTGGTGCAGCTGCTCCAACATGAATCGCATCGTAAGGTGCAAATTCTGGCCATCCCAGTCGGCCATCTAGAAAAACAAGAAATAACATAAATAATAAATATACCCAAATGCAATAAATAAATAAATAATAAAAAATCATGAAAATAAACAAAGGATCAAAATACATGACTTACCACCAACATGAATTGAGAGTGATCCCTCTTTCAATAGTGTGGCTGCTTCGCTCTTTTCGATATTTTTAATTGAAGATTCAGACAATTCAGGAATATGTTCTACACCAACAGCACGACCTTGGGGCCCAACCATAACAGCAAAGCAAGAGGTCAAATACCCCGTTCCTAAAACAATAATTCACAAAATCTCAAAAATAAAATAAAATAAAATAAATTATGTTAAGTGTGCAAGAACGGAAGCTAGAATCGTGTTTCATAATCATACATACTAGCTTGTTTCGCAAATCCCGTTTCTGAAACTTACTCAATGCCCATAAATTCACCAATGGCACAATAAAGTAAACCGATAATATATAATTATAAAACCTCCCCTTCGTTCTGACCTAATCACGGAAAAAAACTAATTAGTTTTCAAAATTACAAATAACTTCTTACTCCCTCCGTCCCAGTTATATAGTCAAGTTTTGGCTTTCACACAAATTAAGAAAAAGTATTTGAAATGACAAATATATATTGTATTTCTTAATTTGCCCTTATTTAATGAAGGGTGATCGTTATAAAATTTATATTAAATAAGGTTTTAGTAGTAAAACAATGGTTAAATATTATAAAATATAGAAAGTGGACTATAAATTTGGGACATCCAAAAAGGAACAGTGGACTGTATATTTGGGGAGGGAGTAGATTATTACAAAACCCCATTTTAAGGTTTGAGGTTCCTTAACAAATAGCTCCCTATTATGGGTGTAACTTGTAAAATAGAAAGTATACTAAACAAGAATTTGTAATTTCCAAAGTAAATCAGAGTAAACGTGAATCCTGGTATTCAAAATCTTAGGTATTGCAAGTTATGTGAATAGTATGAATTCTCGTTTGTTGTAGGGTTTAAAATCTTGTACTTTTTACTATAGATGTCAAATCATGTCTGAAAAGTGGTTATGTGGTATTATTATATTGTACTTAGTTGTATAAATTCATAAAAATAGTATAATGATAATATTTTTTACGATTGATGTGAGATCATTTAAGAAAATGTTGGGTGGAGATTGAAAATTTGAATCTTAGAACAAAGTCGGGTATTGAGATTCAAAATCCAAGTCCAGAATTTTGAGTCCTAGAACAAACAAGTCCGAAGTTTTTTCTTTATTTTTATTTTTAAATTAACCCTAAAGTAAACTATCTCTGAGGAACTTGTGCACTGCAATGTTATTTCTTCAAAAAAATACTAAATTAAAAAAAAAAAAAAAAAAGGCACAAAGACAAAACGACGTGTTGTGTGCGAATATGACACTCCATACTAATTCTCGGACCTCCACGACATTTCAATAAGACGAAACGCAATAAATCTTACCAGAACCAACGTCCAAAACACGCATGCCAGGCTTCAAATAGTCCTCCAACAATTCAAGGCACGTGGCGTGCATATGAGGTGCAGAAATAGTAGCATTGTAGCCGATCTGCATGGGGCTGTCGACATATGGGGGTGCGCCATCTGGCACAAACAAAGCCCTGTCGATGGTTTCAATTACTTCTGCCACTTTCTTTGAATTTATCACTCCAGAGCTCAGCAAATGCTTAACCATTTCTTTGTTCTTTCTGACATCACGTCCACTCCAGAATTGCTGAAAAACCCAAAACAGCAACAAACTAACAAAAACCTCCAATAGTGGAAAAGCTTAATAATATTTCTTTTTTATTAAGAAAACAATATAAAATTTACTATTCAAACCAAAACTCATTTAAGTTAATAAAACTTTGTCTAAACGCCTCTAATGACTAATCACTAATATCCTAATATGATGTACAAAAGGTAAATATAGTGATTCAACTTTAAAAAATTATTAATTAATTTGATGGTTGGATGATGGTTACAAATTTCCAAAGAATGGTGAAAATCACATTAACTTGACATTACTTATTAAGATAAACAGACCATATTTAAAAAAAAAAAAAATCCTGAAAAAAGTTTACTAAAGCAACTCAAAAATCGATAATTCATCCAATTGAAGCAACCTAAGTCCGACCAAAACACTTAATTTGTTGTGTGTCGATGGCATGTATGAAATCTAGATTACTGCCAAAGAATGGTGTAAAATAATATGCATTTTTGATAATTTAAGTCAAAAACACTAATTTCTTAGAAGAACATTCCAAATAATAGTGAAAATCACACTATTTATGAAGATAAATAGACCATGTTTCAAAATTAAAAAATAAATCCTTAAAAAAAGACTAAATCAAGCTTCAAAACAGAAAACCCCAAAACCAAACTAGTGCCTCGGCTAGAGATTATTAGCGCCATCAAAATTCCAGTCAAGTCACATACAATAATTAGCATTAATCCACGCAATACAAAAGTGACTGATAATCGAATTAATGCAGCTCAACAACATCATTATATGTAAAAAAGACCCCCAAAAAAATTAGCACAGAACACTCAAATTCAATACCAATTGCTTCGAAAGAAAATGACAATAAATCTTCAAAATTCAACGTTAGCCAAGTCCATTAATCCTCAAAATCTCAATTTTGGCCAAAATAGATACACATAAATGGTTTGTGTGTGCGCGCGTGAAAGAGAGTGATATTACCTCCATGCGGTTAAACAGATGTAGCCAGCTGGACGATCGCGGTGGCGGAGTGATCGGCGAACGAGCACGGTGACGGTGGTGGTGAGGTGACTGAAGTAATAAAAGGTAAAATGGGTTCAAATCTGTTTCTATCTCCGTCGATCTAAACGTGCTCCTCACGTGCTGAACAGATAAATGGTTTGGGCTTTTGTTTATATTTATGGGCTCTTTTGTGGGCCAGTCCCTCTTCGGAGAACTTATAATGGACTCTACCTATATTTGATTGGGTCTGGAAGTATTTGGTTATCAATGTATATGACTTTCACTAAAAATAATCAGTTTGTAAAACAAGTAGATAACATTGTATCAGTTTGTCTTGTGATTAATTGGGTGTGACAAATTCAAAAGAGAAATTATCTACAACCTCATAATTCTGGAACATAATCTGTGTGTGGTAATTATTTACGGGTAACAAAGTCTTCAATTTAATACGAGGACTGTTGTAATTAATTAATTATCTTAATTATATATTATATGAATAATTATTTTACCTCTAAACTCTAATTTTGTATTTATAAAAGGGATTCTAGTCTTCATAATAAAATACACCTTTTGATCACTCTCTTCTCTCATTCTCTCACTCTCCTCTCCTTTTCTCTTAGTTTTACAACACGTTATCAGCACGAATATCTAACCAATTGAGATTGATCGAAAAATAATAGCTTTCAAAACCAAAACTTCATAAATCAAAATAATAAAAAAATTTCTGCGTGATAATTCTATGCGCAGAAAATTTGCAGAACCGGTTTATGAGGTTTTAACCGTTGGATCATTTTCAAAATTTTTCAATCTGTTTAAAACTTATCGAATTACGATCTGAACGGTGAAGATATTACTTTGATCCATATATAGTTCAATAATGAATTTTAAACAAAATAGCTTTTTGTTCATAGAATTGTCGGTGCATATTTTTTCAAAAGACGATTTCACACAATCTAATCATTGGATCAAGTTGATATTTGTATATATTGTTTAAGACATATAAAGGTTGATTTTGAACGGTGAAGATCGATTTTATTTATTTCTATCATTACCAAAAGGTCACGGATCTAAAGTTGTTTCCTGAAAAAACGCTATTAGAAATCGATTTCTTCCACCGTCGATATAACTATATCTCAATATATTCTTTGAATATTATGTATTCCTGAAGAATACTATGAGATCTAAATTGCTCGTCGATATATTATTGTAGTTTGTGGAGAAATACAACTATATCTCAATATATTCTTTGAATATTATGTATTCCTGAAGAATACTATGAGATCTACAATTGCTCGTCGATATATTATTGTAGTTTGTGGAGAAATACAACCATATATCAATATATTCTATTTGAATAGTATGTATTCTTGAAAAATACTATGAGATCTACAATTGCTCGTTACAACCATAGTCAATATGTGATCTATAATTACTCTTGAAGAAGCAATTTTTTTATTTAATTATTATTTTACTTTTTTATTTTTTTGTCATGTGTTTTAATTATATCAATTCAAGTTTTTTCTTCTGACGTAGAACAACTATATATAATTTCGAAAGAATATATTTATTTCATGTGATAATTCAATATTCCTAAAGAATATATATGTTTTTTTAAAAAAGAACCATTCATACTTGTACTTAAATTATATCATAATTCAATATTCCTGAAAAATAAAAAAATTTTAAAAAATCTAAATTAAATTATTGTGATCTTGAAGTATCGCATGTTATGATATATGATACTTATTCCTGAAGAAATTTTAATATTTATATCTTGTTGACATTATAGTTCTAGATCAGATATTTTTTTTCATGAGATTACCTTTATTTTCTTTCGGGCACTTGATTAAGGAGAGCTTGTCCACAATTTCATCAAATAGTTTTGAGGATCTAGCCACCGGCACATATTTTTCACGAAGAGACTATCCAATTAAGGTACATATTTCCACTTTTTATATAGATGTTAATCCAGATTTATGTGTTTCAACTATGATTTTTTTTTCTTATTCTTAGAGAGTTTTTAATGGATTATATCTTTTATTTTAAAAAAAGAATGGTGGATACAATAAGATAATTCTCTTGAAACTTTATCATGTATTTACATGCATGCCATTAGAAACTTTATCTTGTTGAATTGATAATCACGGGCAAGCATGAAGCCTAATCTATGTATTTTATGTATTTCTATTTTGAGACTTGAAAATTTTACCCCCATTTTTTTTGAATACATTGCATAGTTGTTAATGTGCATTATGTGGTAATTATAGTACTTTTTTGATGTGATTTTGGTTAGGAGGAGATGCATCCCAAATTTTATAGTTAATATGATTCTAATGGGATCTACTTATTAATATGAATTTAGAGTATTCATTTGGCTCAATTTTGTTATTGTCAATTAGTTAAATGACATAATTTCTGTGCAAGCAAGATAGATCAGAAATAACAAGTTGTGTTTTTCTTTTCTTGATAAAACATGTAATCATGTATATTTGCTCATTGTATGAGATTTATTTTCAACTCATATTTATCGTAGTATTTTTTTGCGAAATACGATTTCACGATTCTTAATAATCTTGAAGATTATTAAAATATAAATCATGGTTTTTGAAGAAATGTAATGGTATATATATTGTAATTTCATAGTTGAGTATGATATGTTCATGAAGAATATTATAAGACATATTATCCGTATTTTTCTGATGAAAAAAATATATAGTATTTCATAAGAATCTTAACAATGCTCTTGAAGAAGTATTTTTATTATATGTCCTATTTATTATTATAAATATTATTTACATGTCATTTTTGTATTATTTACATTATGATTAAGTTGTTGTTCCTGAAGTAGCACAACTAATAATAATATTTCTTACGAACATTATATACCCCAGGATATCATTTATATATTTATTTGCCAATTTAATATTCTTGAAGAATATTGATATATTACTCCCGAAGTAGTGCTATTTATGTCAAATATTCAATTGGATATTTCTTACTTTTGAAAAATAACACTTTGTCGTATGCAATATTAAAAACCAAGTATACTCACGAAGAATTAACACATCAAATCAATCATTACTACTTGATAATGTCCCAAAAAGCATATTTCTTATATAAAACTTATCATTTTTTGAAAAATATATACCATAAGTATTATTTATATGTTATGGATTCTTATAAATTTCAAAACTTTAAATTGGTTGTATTTTTGCAGTAGTACAAATTTCAATAATATTACACGTAAAGTTTTTGTAATTGTTATGATATGATTTAGAATATTATTTTAACCAGTTGGGTAAAGTGGTTAGAAAGTAAAGATAAACCTCAAAAAAAAAAATGAGAAGTCCAAGGTTTGAACCCTTTTCAACACCATTATACAAAGTTAGTGATACCACTTGAGTTACAAACTCGTGGTGATATAATTTTGAATATAAATCAACCAAAAGTTTGATTTTTACTTGAAATATCCATAAGAATTTGAGATAATTTTTTATCGAATTAATTTGTACTATAAACTAGTACTAACTCAAATATTTCTATATTGACCCGAAAGTTCAATAAAAGCTCTAAAAGAGTTAGAAACTACTTTTTCATTTTGAACCCAAAGTTCAGTATTATCATGATTTGGCATGACTGGTATGACCATCTCAGTTTATTAATTTATGAAGAGTATGAAGACTCTTCTATTTATTTTTAATGCTACATGTTCTCAATAAAATTAACCATTAAATTATTAATAGTTTAATTGGAATTAGGTTCCAATAATATTCATATTTTATATTATGGGGTGAGATCTTTTGGGCCCAATTCACCCTCCATGTTGACTTCTAGATATTTGGATCCACTAGAAGATTGCATGTGTTATTATCTCATAACCAGAAGTTTATGAGAATAATTGCTCTATTGGCTATGAGAGAAAAATACCATATGTATCTAATAAATACACCTATCATTTGCCAGTAAATTTATTTGCAAAATTTATGATGATTTATATTTTCTTGACTATAGTTGGCAAAAGCAATTGATATGCCTTATGATATTTGTTATATCATTTGATGAGAACAATTTTTGTAATTATGTGAAAAGAATATTTCACAAGTATGTCAAATATGAAAATATATGTGAAACCCCTGTTTATGACTTACAGTCAGAAGCCTCCATCAAAATTTAAACAAGTGCGATATTTGTAATCGCCCTACCATATGTCATGATGGATAGCGAATGCTGAGAACATATCAAATAAAGATACACTTTTCTCATAATTTGTTAATCATTGTATATTCTCAGCATTAGGGAGAGGATAGACGTATGTTATGGTAACAAAACATATGAAATGTATATGTCATGGTAACCAAAAAAAACATGGAATGCATAAATATAATTCTCGCAAAACTTAAAATAAACCTGAAGTTTGTAGCGAGAATTTGTATTTTAGATTCCTGACTATAAGGTTATCAATGGTTTTCAAGTTTAAAGACTCAAACTTGAAAGTTATATAAAATCCTATAAGAGGATTAAGATGGCATGCTTGAAGCATGGTAACGATTGATTCTAATATTTATCCTTTATATAGAGCAAATATTTGTGATGGTCTTCTCACTAAACTTTATACTCCAGTAGAGTAAATAGACATAACAAATTATAAACCCTTGAAGAGTTTCGGATACCTAATGAAATCTTAAAATAAAGAGATCTCGATAAGTTATGTCTATATAATTGGATCAAATAGAATCAATAAGAAAATTAGTCGACTATATTTATACTCATGAGCTCAATGATAGCGATGATGACATTTTGAATTAATTAAAAGTTATTGACGTAATTGTTTAGCCAAGATTGAATATGCAATCTTATAGATTGCTATATGTTTGAATAGAAGTTCATTCATATGAAATATTTTGTCAATAATATATAAATAAAGATTTATGCTATGAGAGCATTCTTTTACGTGGTGGATGATATTGAAACTTGAAGTTTCATTCAACCGACAATGTAGAACAATATCATGAATGAAATGAAATCTTGGAAGGGTTTTGATATGAAGCATTTGTAACATTGTCAGTTAATATAATGAGATATGCATTGCACTCTTTTTCCCTTAAACTGAGGTTTTGTTGGATTTTCCCACTAAGATTTTTAATGAGGCAATATTATGAGCATATTCAAAGAATAATGTACTCTTTTTCCTTCACTCAGATTTTTCCCATCGGGTTTTTCCTTGGAAGGTTTTGACGAGGCATATTATTTGGATAACAATGATGTATAAATATCAAAATATGGTATAAAACTCATGAAGAGTTTATAAATCTTATTATATTTTAAAGTCTGAATATAGATAGATGATAGACTCGAGAACTACTACTTATTGAAGTCATGGGGAGCAGCTGTACTCTTTTTCCTTCGATCAGTTTTTTGTCCCACAGGGTTTTTCTGACAAGATTTTAATGAGACAGCATTTGAACACTATGAGTGTGAAAATAAATATTTCGCACATGACACAACTCATTTGTGATTACATAAAAGGTGACAATACAAGATATATCTTTCTCGAACTTCTACACACAAGATTTCCAAAGAATGGCGATATCGATATCCAACAAATTCGCTCATATGATAATTTGATGGACTTATTCACGAAAGCATTGCCATCATCATCGTTTAGAAGATTGATAAACAAGATTGACATGTATCGATTCAAAGATCTACAGTGATGATTTACAGGGGGAGTAGGGCTGTACTCTTTTTCCTTCGACCAGGTTTTGTCCCATTGGGTTTTCCTGAAAAGGTTTTAACGAGGCAGTATTTTTAAGGTCATTCAAGGGGGAGTGTTGTAATTAATTAATTACCTTAATTATATATTATATGAATGACCATCCTACCCCTAAATCCTAATCTTGTACCTATAAAAGGGACTCTAGTCCTCATAATAAAATACACCTTTTGATCACTCTCTTCTCTCATTCTCTCACTCTCCTCTCCTTTTCTCTTAGTTTTACAACAAGGACCTAATTTATTTTTCTTGGTTTATAATAACAGGCGACCCCATAAATTACCATTTAAATGTGTGCAGGTTGATCATAATAATTTTTGAATTGTAATTTGCAAATCATAACCGTTAGGTAAATTATAGTGGATAAATCTTAAATGCAAAAGTTAAGTAAGTCGCACTAAATGAATATGGCAAAGACTTGCATTAGGCCAGATTGACGGGTCATGACCTGTTAGGCCATCTGACCTGATATTATAATGTATTGGTTTTTGAACTATGATATATTGATTTTTGTACTCAAGAGTATTGGTTTTTCATAAATATATGACCCGTGTTATGATGTATTGGTTTTTGTATTATGATTTATTAGTATTATGATGTATTGATTTTTTACTATAATGTAGTAGTATGAAATCCTGACCTAACAGATGATCCGTTAGTACGGCCTGACAAGAGTGTTGCCCAATGAATATTGTGCAATGTGTCGATCAGGTTGTATAAAGATAGGGATTCAAACAGATATTTGAGCTTGAGAAATTCATCTCATTCGATTTTATGTCATTCCATGAATGGGCACAAATTTAGTTGGATCATTATTGACATGACATGCACCCACCAACCCCCCCCCCCCCCCCCCCCCAAAACAAAAGGTTAATACTATTTATGATTTTCATTATTTGTAGTTATATACGATGGCCTCCTAGATTTTATAAGTATTTATGATTTTCGTTATCTGTAGTTATATATATGATGATCTCCAAAATTTTATAAGTTTGTATCTTGGTCTAGTGATATATTTACCTAATTTCTTCTCCAAGGTTCATAGTTTAATTGCCACTTGACCTTTTTTTTTCTTTCAATTTACTTTTTTTTTCTATTTCTATCTATCTCTTATTTTTCTATGTTTTTTTTTATCTTTTTTTTTATTTTACTCTTTCTCATTTCACTAAAAAAAATATGCGAATGCTGACGGGCCAAAAAAACGGCATATGCTGACGACGTGCTGAAGGGCAAAGGCCGTAAGCGAGAAGCCCATCAGCTACCCGTTAGCATATTAATTGTGGCGAGTTTGCTGACGGGTACCAGCCGTCAATAAAATTATATATATATGCTGACGGGTGTCGTGCCCGTCAGAATTTTTGTTTTGTAGCAGACTGGATTTGCTTTCACGAACAGAAAGAAGCAGAAGAAAAATAAAAGGAAAACTCTTCAAATGTTGTCTTGTATAAGTGGGTGAAAACTCTTCAATTTCTAGATAGATATACATCAAATCTAGGGGGTTGCGTTGATATGAAGGAATTGAGATTGTCTGGGATGATGGTTTACGACTGTCATGTGTTCATGCAAAGGTTGATACCAATTACCTTTCGAGAACTGCTTCCCTCATCCCGTGTGGAAGTCCCTCACAGAGTTGAGTTTGTTTTTCAAGCGCCTCAGCTGCAGAGTGGTTGGGACTGACGATATGAGTCGTGTAGAACATGATATTTCTCTAATTTTGTATCAGCTTGAAGATCTTTTTGCCTAGTTTTTTTTTGACTCCATGGAGCATTTGCCAGTTCACTTAGCATACGAGATGAGAATTGCATTCCAGTGCAATATAGGTGGATATATCCATTCGAGAGATTTTTTCACAAACTGAAGGACAACGTGAGCGAGTATTGAACAATGTTACTGACAAGTACATTAAGAATCTAACAGTAGGTCCATCACGATGTGTGATTACATATCATGGTTGTAAGATTAATGAATACAGATTTCACACAGTTGCATACGCATCAAATAGATCAACTTCAAGTATTGGCGTTTGTATAAAAGAAATAAATTACGGGGATGATGAGTATGATTACTATGGTCATCTCGTAAAAGTTGTTAGACTCGACTATACTGGCTCTCCTTACAAGAACACACTCATGTTCAATTGTGAGTGATTTGATCCAACTCCCGCAGACACAAAGTTTCATCCCCAGTATAAACTTGTCGATGTCAATTATAAGCGTAGATTCAATCTCCATGAGCCGTTTGTACTTAATTCCCAAGCTGTTCAAGTTTACTACTGCCCGTATCCAAGTTTGAAACGAGATAAGTTGGATTTGTTGGGAACGTGCAAAATTAAAGCGAGATCGACAATAAATTTTATCAAGCCGATGATGCCTCTCAACTCTTTCAAGAGGAGCAGATAGAAATGCACAATTCAATTGGAGGATGGAGATTTCTAACCGATGAGGCAGAGGAGGAGACAGAAGATGAGTTTATAACCGATGATCAAGATACGAACGAAGATGAATTTGATGATAACCTAAATAGTGAAAGTGTCGGTTCAGGTTAACTATAAAACTAATACATACATATATAGTTAAAATTATATTAGATTGATTGAATTGATAGTAGGTGGAGAAAAATATGATTATATACGATGATGGATATAATTACGGGGCTCTAGAAAGAATCTCATAATTAATTACTTTTTTCGATACAGTTAAAGAGGTAGAGGGCATGGACGTTCTTCTCTAGACCCGTCTTCAGGTCATGCTTCTCTTAGCTCATCATCATCATCTCATTGTCACTAAAATGATGAAAACACATCGATGATATGATTGACTTGTCGACAGGGACTCCGCCGATTGTTCCAGCCAACCCGTCCGATGCTAGTACATCGAGAGGCCTCATGCCACCATGTTCGGGTATGATCGAGATGTATGTCGTCCCCCCGAGGTAAGTAACTTTAATTTTAATTTTTGTAAGTAATAAATTATTTATTTCAATATACTGCACTAATAAACTCTATATTTTACCAGGATACGCAGTGACTCGACGGAGTTACCGACGATCCTTCACCTAATCCACGAGGCTCGTGTACACCCTGATGGGTGGAAATACGAGCATATTCCCGATTCTCATCGTCAGTTTTAGTGGTCCAAATCTTTGGTAATTAAACTAATATTATTTTTGAAAGTTATTATATATAATGGTTTTTATTAATCAAATTATTTATTTTGTTTTGTAGAGGCACTGTTATTGGGACCCCAGTGTATATTTTGAGGAGGTCGTATGGCGTAAATTCTACAGTTCTATGGCCGCCTCGTGGCGCAGCCGTCTCCACGAGTGGAAGGCGAAGTTGAGAACGGAGGGGAGGGTGCCCGCGTGCTTTGGAGGAGATGGGTGGTGGAGTTCGAAAAGCCAGAGATCAACGAAATAATCTGAGCAGACGAGCAGGAACATTATGAGCGAGCCCAGCGGACCTGGTACTGGAATAGCCAATCACAGAGGAGGGTCTCAGACTGCTATTGGTCATGCACGTCAGCTCATAAATAAAATTAAAATATATTTGTAAATTTAGCTCGTAATTAATTAATTCATTCATAACGAGTGATAAATTAAAAAATAACTTAAATATTTTATACAGCGTGAGGATCTTGGTAGGGAACCCAATGCATTCGAGTTTTTCTTGATTATGCACCAGAGACCCGACGACTCTTTCACTGATTTTCAATCGCAGCAGACTTTTGTAACTATTTTTTTATATGTAATTAATATAAATATATATCTTCATTTCTAATCCTCGTAACGGTAAATTATACATCAATCAAAATATCGTAAGAGGAGTAAGAGAGACGTTTGGAGGAGGCTCGTACTTCACCATCGGATCCTGCCACCGTTGATGAGAATACGGTCTATCTACAGACCGTCTGGGTAAAGAAGGGTCGCCGGTTTGGCACAGAATGTTTAAGAGCTCTTCTGGCTTCGAAGAGTTCCATAGGCGATACCTCCCCTATTCCTGATAGCCATGTCTCGGAGCTCCACACGCACATAGAGGTTTTGAAGAGCCTTGTTGAGAGTTAGCTCGAGGCAAGTCAGCGGGCACATCAGGAGCAGCTCCAGGCGAGCGAGCGTGCCATCAGGAGCAGCTCCAGCGAAGCGTGAGGAGCATGCACGTCAGCAGCTCCAGTACGAGGCGGCTCTCCATGACCTGATGATGCAGGAAGTCACCGCAGCGTGGCAGCGCGACGTCGGCAGTCGTCCTCTGATGCTCCACCTGATGATGATGATGATGCAGTGTAGTTAATTTACGAACAAATAATATTTATTTTTGAAAAATGTAAATTAGTTTTCGCATTTGATTATTGATTTGTGAAATAAATACAGGTAAGAATATCAAATAAAATAAAATAAAAATAATTTTGTTGAAAATGCATCATTTGAAAACGGGTGGAGCCTGTCAGCAAATGCTGACGGCTACGACCCGTTAGCATTATTTAAATTTGCTGACGGACGTTACCCGTCAGCATATGCTGATAGGTATCGAATTATGGTCAGGGGTTTGTTTGACGGGACTAACCCATCAACAAATGCTGACGAGTAGATTAATCCCGTCAGCAAAATATTTGCTGACGTCAATAATGCTGATGGGCGTGACCCGTCAGCAAATTGATGTTGACGGGTTTGCTGACGGTTTACGCTCGTTAGCAAACGACAGTTTTTTTGTAGTGTTTGTTATCATTTAGTTACCTTCTCTCTTCTTTCGTTTTATCTATTAATTTTCTATATTCTTTATCCTTCCTTTTCCTTTATTTTTTATTTTCCTATTTTCATTAAATAAATTTAAAAATAATAATATATAATTAAAAATATCACCCCTCTCTCGTTCTTTTTATTTCTTATTTTTAGGTATTTTTTATCCTTCTTCTTTCCTTTTATTTACCTTTTTCTCGTCAATTAACTATAAAAACAAAGATATAGAACTAAAGAAACACCATCTATTTATCTCTTTTTTCATCCATCTCTATTTCCTTTTTTTTCTTTTTTTAATTTCATATTTTTTCTAATTTATCGTAAAACTAAACAAATTAAAAATACATATTTTTTCTTGCTATAAATTCTGAATGCGGCCTGATTATTGATGAAAACTTTTCCTTCTGATGTGAAAGAAGATAACACGAAATTAAGTTTATGAAATAATTGAGATAACAGTCAAACAAGTGGGGTTTGTCGAAATACGGACGAAGATGAATAAAGAGGTTAAAGGGACACTAACTCTGGTTTCATGCATGTTTCCTGCTCTTTACTCTCAGGGTAGCTCTCTTGGGCTCCACCCATTAAAGTTTATGTTTCAAGTAAAATTGCAGTGGTGTCTAATAATATCAATATGAAATTCTTAAGAAACTTCTTAGCAGTTAGTTTAATTGGTTGAGGTGACATATATTGACCTCGTAGACTTTGATTATTCAATCTCTGCGAATTTTATAATGTGGTCAAGCCAATAGGGTTTTAGTCTTCTTACTTAGATTGACACAATTTTCTTTTTTCTATTTCTGTGTTTTTAATTATTTGGGTATGTATCCACAATTTATTACATGCACCTAGGTGCACTCGATAAAAATTTATTATCTTTCAGTTATATATATGATGATATATGATAGTTATACGTGGTAATATATGATAATTATACGTGAAGATATGTGATAAAAATTTAGAATTTAGGATTTATTTTTCCATTTTAGGATTTAGTTTTATATTTTAGAGTTTAGTTTTTCATTTATAGGGTTGAGTTTTTTATTTTTTTATTTAAATTTTTCATTTTACAATTCTGACAAAAATCTATCATTCTACTAATTGTATGTGATGACATGTGTTAGTTATATGTGATGATATGTGATAGAAATTTAGAATTTAGAATTTAATATTCAATTTCGGGGTTTGATTTTTCATTTTAGGGCTTAGGGTGCGATTACATATCTTTTCGTTCATTTTCGTTTCATTTCAATAGAAAATAGTGTAAATAAAATTTTAGAGAGATAAAAAGTTTTGGTGAGATAATGATTTGATATAATTTATGTTTTTTGAGTAAGTAATTGAATATAAAATTATTTGGTAAATAAAATTTCAAATGGTACCCACAAAAATTTTTGTGTGGTGGAAATTAATGATGGTGGAAAGATACGAAAAGGGAAATAAAATAAAGCTTTTGTGTGGTAGAAAATTAATGGTATTTGAGAGATAAGAGAGATGAGGGAAATAGATGAGAGAGAAAAGAGGAAAAACTGTTTTCAGGAAAAAAAATAAATTATATTTTTTGAGTTATAAACAATCATTTGTTTGACATTGTTTTTTTCTTTGCTAGTTGAGGGAAACCAAAAATTTTGGTTTCCAATCGCACTCTTAAATTTTCATTTTTAGGATTTAATTCTTCATTTTAGGTTTAGTTTTTTCATTTTAGGGTTTAGATTTTAGATTTAGATTTCAATTATTATGTATCAATTATATGTGATAATATGTAACAATTATATGTAATGATATATACTCACTCCGTCCCACAAAAATAGTCCAGTATTTCATTTTCGTCCGTCACACAAAGATAGTCCAGTTACCATATTTAACATATCATTAATTCTTCATTTCCACACATACCCTTAATTAATATTTTTGAAATACTAGTTTTCTACCTCGTAAGTTGAGAATTACTGATTACAATGCAAAATCTTACTATTCCAATAACATATATACTAATTCCAACACTGATTTTATAATTATTAATTGATATTAATAAATTCAAGAAGGGTATAATTGAAAAATACTAACTAAATTAATAACTTAACTATATAAACTATTCATTTCTTAATCTGTGTGAAACCAACCGCAGGACCATCATTTTGGGACGGAGGGAGTATTAGATATTTGAGATAATAAATTAAATTATTTAATACACAAGGTGTACCCAGGTCCACGGTATACTAACTCGGATTCATCTCATTCCAAAATTTATTTCAAGGCCAAAAATTGTTTGAGTTAATAATAACAAAAGTAATAATTAGTTATATTTATATCCATCATTAATGTTAACTCTACATGTAATACCGTATACTTATGAGAAAAACAAAAGTAAATATCATTGTTGATACTCAAAATATGGTGAAATTTCAGTTTCAATACTTCGGATTTGCAAATTATATTAGTACCCCAAGTTTAATGGTTTCACTTTTCATACCCGACGTTAACTTTTCCATTAAACTAACGAAAACATCAAATTTGGAGGGAAATAATTAATTTAATTCAAAAAAATAATCAAAAAAAATATTTAAATATTCAAAAATAAAAAAATATATATATAAATCAAAAAATTGGAAATTTATAAATTTGTATTTAATAAAATAAAATAAAATAACTAATCTAATTCAAGAAAAATGATAAAAATAAAAAAAAATGAAAAACAAATTCAAAAAAATAGGAAAGAAAAAAATGAAAAAAAATATAAATTTGTAATTCAGTAAATCAAATAATTAATTAAATTAAAACTTAAAAAATAGACAAAATATAATCCAAAACATAATTCATTTAATTTATATTTTGTAATTTCAAAAATAAAGTACAATAATTAATTAAATTCAAAAAAGATATATTTAGAAATACAAAATAAAAGTTATCTTTTAATAAAAATATTTCGTAAAGTTTTTAATTATTTAGTTATTTATTAATTTTTAATGTTTAGAATATTTTACTTATCATTTTTTTAATTAAAAACATAAAAAATAAAATAATAATTTATGTTAATTGACCTCAAATAATAGTTTTTATTTTATCATTTATTTTAATTAAATTAATTATTGTATTGTATTTTATTAAATACAAAATTATAATTTCCAATTTTAATTTATATATATATATATATTTTTTTTTTTTTGAATTTTAAAATATTTATTTTTTGATTGTTTTTTGAATTAAATTAAATATTTCCCTCCAAATTTTATGTTTCCGTTAACTTTAACAGATAAGTTAACGCCGGGTATGAAAAGTGAGACCGAAATTAAACCTGAAGTACTAATCTTGATAGTTTGCACACCTGGGGTACTGAAACTGAAATTTTGCCATACTTTGAATAACAAAAATTATATTTACCCGAAAAAAAAATATAATAATATTATGGTAGCGGGCCGAAAAAAAATTCGATGAAATTTTCTTTTTGACCACAATATTTCTTATTTAATATTAGAAAACTTCTACTTGATTTGTAAATGTTGTTATATATATATATATTTTATTACTTATTAAACACAATTTCTTTCCTTTTCTTTTTTTGCAAAATAAAAAAAAAATCTTACTTGATAGCAGAATAGTGATATGTATTTCTTACTTAATGATACCAAAAGTTTCTTATCCGTTTTAAAATAAATATCATTTTAGAGACTCAATTTTGTTACAAATTAAGCGTCGTTTTAGAATTCTTTACCACTTTATTCCAGTTTTATCCTCGCTTATTCTAAGAAATATAAACAAATTTATGGTAATAGAATAACTAAAAGGAAAGAATGGAAAGAATTAAATAGAATATTATTAATTGATTGAGGGTGTATTGGCCAAATATTTATATTTCTTAATTATGAATAAAAACTTTAAAATGACACTTAGTAAGAAACGAAAGGAGTACTTTACAGTGAAAATTTATTAATTAATATAAGAAAATTACTTACTTTATGTCCAAAAAGTAAGAAAATAACTTAATTTATTTTTCAAAAAAAATTTGGCAAAAAAAAAATATTGGTAGAATAAAAAACTTGTCGAAATTTTTTTCCGACGAGCAATCTTCAAAAAAATCGCTGACATTCTGGCAATCGTTGCTGACCAGCAGGGTGGTGGTGGTTATTATTATAATTATAGAGGGTAATATTGTAATTGTATATTTAGAGTTGAATTGAATTTAAAAGTTCAATAATTACTTGAAGTGTTTGACAAAACACATATTTTATTATGATTTATTTGACAATTTCCTCTAATAAATACATAAAACGGATTTAAAAAAAACTATATTTATGAATTTTACTAATGAAAATATTGAATGAAATGGGCAGTAAAAGAATTACTCATTCCAACTCTCACATCAAAAAAAAAATCATTTTAAATATGTAGGTTGTTTTAATTATTTTACTATTGAAAATTAATTAATATAAGTTTTAAAAAGAGCTCGTCCTATAGTGGAACTTTGTATTAGTTCATCAAGTATTAATGCAATATAATCGTTCACATTCATTGTATTTAGTGTGTCTACATTCGTTGTATTTAGCGATGACAATGTAGTTAGTCTACATTCATTGTATTTGCCTTGTCTACATTCATTGTATTTAGTTAGTCTGTAACTATATATACTTGTGAATAATGAATGGTTCTATTATCCCTTCAATCAATCTTCTATATGGTATCAATCAATCTTCCTAAAGCAAATATTAATTTACAGTCATCCTTCGAGAAACTATTTCACCGTTCTCACGATCTCACTCGTCTCCGTGTATTCGGTTGTCTTTGTTATCTTTGGCTTCGTCCATATACGTCTCATAAGCTTGAGTCTCGCTCAACTCCGTGTGTTTTCTTGGGATACTCGCTCACCCAAAGTGCTTATTTATGTTATGAGCCGGTTTTCCACCGCATCTTTACATCTCGACATGTCCATTTCGTCGAAAATATCTTCCCTCTTGCCAACTCCATCTCACAGTCACCCGTATCCCCTTCGTCTTTTGTTCCTACTGTGGCCTCCATGGACATTCCACTTCCTCATGT
Source organism: Phtheirospermum japonicum (assembly GCA_014905375.1). Lineage (NCBI taxonomy): Eukaryota > Viridiplantae > Streptophyta > Magnoliopsida > Lamiales > Orobanchaceae > Phtheirospermum > Phtheirospermum japonicum. The sequence continues at coordinate 315,928 of BMAC01000168.1, forward strand.
CTTCCCAGCACTTGTAGCACCTCCAAGTGGTCCATCTACCGTGCCATCACCGCCGGTGTCCCCTTGTCATCCTTCACCGCCTGCGCCAGTGCCACTTGCGTCTCCCCCGCGCAATAATCACCCTATGAGAACTCGTGGCAAAAATCACATTACAAAGCCAAACCTGAAGTATGGCTTGACCGTTGCTTCTTCGACTTTGGACCTCGAGCCGGCTACGGTCCGCCAAGCCTTAGCTGATCCCCGCTGGCGAGCGGCAATGGAATCTGAATTCGATGCTTTACTGCATAATGGGACTTAGGATTTAGTTCCAGCACATACTTCTCAGAATGTTGTTGGGTGTAAATGGGTCTTTCGTACCAAACGGAAACCTGATGGCTCGGTTTATAAATTCAAGGCTCGTCTTATTGCTAAAGGTTTCCATCACGGCCTGATATTGGTTTCTTTAACACCTACAGTCCTGTTGTCAAGCCAGTCACCATTCGACTTGTTCTTAGTTTAGCCATTTCTCAGGGTTGGGCGCTCCGACAACTTGATGTGAATAACACTTTCCTCCATGGTACTCTTAATGAGGACGTATTTATGACACAAGTTCTAGGTTTTGTTGATTTTAATTATCCATCTCATGTCTGTCAGCTTCGAAAAGCTCTTTATGGTCTTAAGCAAGCCCCCCGTGCATGGTACAATGAACTTCGTCGCTTCCTTCTTGATGCTGGTTTTACTAATACTACTTCTGATTCTTCATTGTTTGTTTATAATCGGGATGGTGTTCTTGCGTATTTCTTGATTTATGTGGATGATTTGGTCCTTACCGGCAGTGATTCTACTTTTATATCTTATATTGTTCGAGCTTTGGACATTCACTTCTCCATTAAGGATTTGGGCCCCTTAACGTATTTTTTGGGTGTTGAGGTATGTTCAACCGATTATGATTGTTTTCTTTCTTAGCGTAAATATGTTGTTGATCTTCTTAACCGCCACAAGATGCTTGATTGTAAACCAGTGCAAACGCCACTCTCCACCGATGTCCCTCTCACGATTTCTGCTGGGACTCCCATGGCCGATGCTTCAATTTACCGTCAGGTCCTTGGTGGTCTTCAATATCTTCTTCTTACTCGGCCTGATATTGCTTTCGCAGTCAACAAGCTTTCTCAGTTCATGCATGCACTGACTGAGCTTCATTGGACGGCTGTTAAGCGGCTCCTGTGCTACCTCAACGACACCCGTCACTTGGGGTTGTCTATTCGTTCTAGCCCTTCTCTTTCCTTACATTGCTTCACTGATGCTGATTGGGTTGAGAACCCTAATGATCGGACTTCTACTGGTGCTCATGTTCTCTTTCTCGTTCCGAATCCTATTTCATGGAGCTCTAAGAAGCAACGCACTATTGCTCGTTCTTCGACAGAGGCTGAATATAGAGCTATTGCTTCAGCTGCTTCCGAGATACAATGGGTCCGCTCTCTTCTAACCGAACTTGAAATCGTGCTTCCATCTCCTCCTGTTATTTACAGTGATGACATTGGTGCCACCAATCTTTGTGCTAATCTGGTTTTCCACTCGCGTAAAAGCACATCGCCATCGATTATCACTTTGTGAGCCATCTTGTACAAGGGGGTGCTCTTTGCGTTTCTTTTGTTTCATCCGCTGATCAGCTCGCGGATGCTCTCACTAAGCCTCTTTCTCGCCACAGATTACGGCAATTGATCTTCAAGATTGGAGTCTCTACTGACCCTCCACCTTGAGGGAGCGTATTATGGCAATATAATTAGTCCACATTCATTGTATTTAGTGTGTCTACATTCGTTGTATTTAGCTATGACAATGTGATTAGTCTACATTCATTGTATTTACCTTGTCTACATTCATTGTATTTAGTTAGTGTGTAACTATATATGTACTTGTGAATAATTAATGGTTCTATTATCCCTTTAATCAATCTTGTATATCAAGTATATATTAATTATCGGGGGTGGGTGGGGGGAACAACACGCATATATATGGAATTGTAGATACCACGTACACTTGATATATCATTAATTTACAATTCACATACTCTATTTCCAAGGAAGTGAGCTTTTAATCATTTTTTTTTTCTTTCCTTTTTTTCTTAAAGTATTCCATACACTGCATGTATATCATATTTTATATTGGTTATAACAAAAACTTAAAACATAGAGATTTATACATAATGACAAAAGAAAAGGGACAATATATATAGTATTTGTTATAAATTATAATAATAGGAAAGGGACACATATGCTCAACAGTTGGCAGAGAATAAAATGCAATTACTTTGTTTAAAAGTTTGTTGCAAATATATGTTTCATCCAATTTTTAAATATTTATAGAAATAAATATGAAACAACACAAATATAAACATGTAAACAACGTATAAAAACTACAAAATATGTGATCGTAAAAATGTGCAGAAAAAACGTCAATCTCTATGCGTCATGCTCTAGGCGTCATATCAAATTAATTTCTCGGTTATAATTCTAATATTAAAAAAATATTGCAATGTAATAATGGATCTATAAAAAGATTAGTGCAAAGTCTATGTCTGTACTTATTTTATATTTCTTATAAATATTGCAAATCAATATTTGTTTTTTAAATATGCACTTTCCCTAGACGTCAAAAGAATTACACTTGGTCGGCTCTCCCCATCTTTGCTTTCTTTACTATCAATTTGTGTTTTTCTATTTATTATCATAGCCATGATCGCGGTCTCAAAACTATCATAATTATGATCATTATTATAGTGATAAAAGCAAGACGACTAATTACATCACTTTAATCAATATTCTAATTTAAAATTCATCCAGTTGAAAATGATGTGCAGAGGTTTAAAATTGAAACACATCATTTACTTTTGATTGGTATGTCAACATTACTTAGAGGTTCACGAGAGAGTAGATGCGAAAAACTAATGGATTACTGTATACCAAATCAGTGGTTATTAGACTTTATAATACTATATAAGCTAGATTATGAAGCACTAATATCGGCACGGGACACTAGTACAATACGATACGAGTACAAAAATACATTATTTGTTGAAGTTTTAAAAATACGAGTACGGTAAATATATATATTATTGAAATATAGTAGTATTAACTAAATAAACTAAAATTTCATAAATATTTAAATTTCAATATGATAAGTTTCAAAAATATATAAAACAAGTAAATTATCTTTACAATAAGAAAATATATTGTTTTTTTCTTGAAACCTATAAATATTTGTACTATCTCTCTCAATTTGTGGTTTCATATTTGAATGAATTAAAATTCTTATTACGTTTTATTTATTAAATACAGTAGTCGAGGTCAAAATTTTCTCTAAAACACTGACACTTTATGGGTACGTATTGATACGTGTCCGCGGGAGAGTCGTATTCGGTAAGTACCCGTTACGGGTACGACATCCTCGTAGAAGTATCCACGCGTCATAGAAGTTGGGTAGTTAATAAATATTAATGTCGTAATATATTTATAGAAAATTTGCAAAATAGACATTGTAATTTAGAGGTGGTCTCAACTTAATACTACTAAATATATTAGGTGATAAATTTACTCGGTAATTTAATAAATAAAAAAAAACAATTAATCTCAATTTCGCCGGAAGAAAAGAAAGCTCACCGGATTCATTTTTAAATTTTAAATCGTTTTTATTTTTAAAACAATTTTTGCTTTTTTAATAATTATTATTTTTACCCCGTCAGCATTGACTAAGTAAAAATTAAATAAAATCACTAATTTTGATGGAAATTGAAATAATTTGACGAGCTTTTCTTTTTTAATAAAAAAATAGAATTAAATTAATTATTTTTATAAATTATTAAATAAATTAATCATCAAATATATTTAGCGATATTAAATAATCACCGTATTAAATTAGCTTAGCTCCGTGAAAAGTCTATCTACGTAAATAGGCCGACTCGACAACATGTTCATAATCCCATTTTTGTGGAAATTAACCTTAAAAACACTTTGAATTATTATTATTTGAAAAGGTCCCATTACATTATATATTTACTAGGATAAGATTTCATTCACACCTTTTTAATAGGAATCTTTTAGCCTCAAGAGCGAGTGAGGAGAAAACACATCCCTACATTAATATAATTAACGACTTTTCCTACACGGTTAAAATAAAAAATGATGAAAAGCCCCAAAGTCATTTCTTATTTAGTCTCTTTCTTGTGATTTCCCCTTTTGTATTTTCTATTTATATATATGTTGTGGGGAAAGAATATTTACTAAGAATAGTTTGGTTTCAACAAAATTATTTCTTTCACTTGATATAATTAAGAAAACAAGACCCTTTTCAGACGTTTTAATTCCGTAAGTCCATGACTAGTTTAAACCATTAATCTTTTGCAAATAGGAAGTGATATGTACCACTTAAAGTACAAGACTGTGGTAGTTTAATGGTTAAAAGTAATATATGAAAAAATTGAAGGCTATTCATGGATTTGTTTCAAAAGACTTTAGTGGAAAATTTCAAAATTTGAGAATTGAAAAGGAATATGTATTAAATAAAAATAAAGAAAGATATGTGGAATTATAATTTTCTTCTTCATTAAAAACCTATTTTAAATGGTATTACATACTGTTTTCATAAATTTATAAAAAGAAAAAAAATTTAAATTTTTTATCATCGGTTATTTGTTGATGACTGTTCAATAATTATGTTTTTCTTAAACATGAATAAATCATTAATCATGAAAATAGAATGCAGTTTGATTAGATAATTTGGCAATTTATATCACTCACTCGAGTGCGTGATTTTATCATACACACAATTTTATATTTATCATTCACAATTTGTATATTCATCATTTGTGTATTTATGACACAACTCTTGTATATTCATATTGTATGATATATATGTATACACACAACAAATGCATCTATGATAAATATGAATTTATAATTCAGCCGAGTCGAGTTTTACACTCTTTCCGCAAGTTGAAATTGCCCCGATAGTGCTCTTCGGTTTTGACAATTCATCCCCAAAGATAAAACGCTTCGTCTCTAGTATAACAGCACCGTAAACACTAGAGCTCCGACGAACTCGAAGAACTTGAACTGAGTTACGAGATAAAATGCAGAATGGCTTGTATGTTGTGTGTTGTGCTGAGTAGTGTTCTGTGTTTCTGAGGTGTGTTGTGAAGCAGGGACCTCTCACTTTTATATAGGAGTTCCACCTGAGGCGTAATAATGACGTCCATAAATGACAGTATTATGACGTTCAAAAAGGCGGCAAACATGGTCAGATGGAAACGTTCATGCATTAAGTTGCATGATGTTTTCGTATGTTGGAAACGTACCTGAACGGTAAAGAGCGTGTTTTCGTACGTTTGAAACGTTAGCCTGGGTTGAGACGGGACACCCAAATCGGACCAATTGCCAAAGGACCAAGGTTTGGGTCCGAGCTCGACTTCAAGGGCCCGCGTGAGTTTTGTTCACACAAAGTATACAATATCCGTTAGCCCACTTGATGTCCACTCATAAAATGTAAACACTTTTAAACTCCCTTCCACATTGATTATCATTCAATGTGGGATAAACAAATTACACATAAACAACCGTTCAACTACGAAGTACAATTTCTCACTCACTATTAAATGGATTTGAGAAATTTAAGATGCTAGGTAAATTTTTTACCTCCAAACTATTGTGTTTTTAATAATTTACCATACAAACTATTATTCGTGACAAATAATCATACGAACTATGCGCGATTCGTAACTGTCTCCTAAATCAGAATTTTTGTGGTTTTGTGTCCAAATTGAATGATGTGGCATAACTCGATTGTGCTACCCCATCCAATTTGAACACAAAACCACAAAAATTCTGATTTAGAGAATAAATTATAAATCGCCCATAGTTCATACGATGATTTGTCATAAATAATAATTCAGTTTGCTAAACTGTAAAAACTAAACAATTTATAGTTTGAAAGTCAAAAAGTTGTTTCCATAAAAGTAACTTTAAGCCATTAGTTAGCTAAGTAATAAAAAGCTAGACGCAACAATTCATCACAAACTTGGGTATGATTACAAATATACCAACATTTCACTTAATTTATCGATAAGTCATCTCATCTTCCAGAATTATAAATACTCTCTCGTATTTCTTTCTATTTTTCAAATTAACATCACGAGAAAGTAATTGCTAGATAAATAGAAATGTTAAATTGACTATTTGTAGTAACTTAAGGGCGTAATTAAAATATACCCGTAATTTAAAAAGATCATATTGGAATTTCTTGAAACTAGCTAAATCTCAGAGGTGATATTTGTAATTATTTTAAAATCTGGACGTCACCGTAAGTGAAAAAGAATTTTATAAATTCTTTACCAAAAAAAAAAAAAAACCAAACATGTAAAGGGCCAAAATAGAAAATCTACGAGTCAATCTCTGATAGGAACTTATTAAGGCTTGAGAAAAAAAAAACTTAAAATTTACCCAATTTGCCTGTTGAATTGTGTCTTCTATATTTTACTTTTTTTAGCATTTCTCTCTCAAAAATTATTATCGAAAATTATTTTTCATAGAAATTTTGCACCATTGAAAGGTAAAAATCGTCTGCATGCATAATTTTCGGCAGATCGTGAAGACGAGACGAATGGAAGGACGATTTTACTCTTAAATTGTCCAAAAATTCCATGAAAAATATTTTTAACAACAATATCTATCGAGAAAATGTTGAAGGGAATAAAGTGTAAAAAAAATATAGTTGAAGAGATTAAATATACAAAAAAGAAAAATTACGAGGCAAAGTGTCATATTGGACGAATGTTTTTTAGACGGAGGACAAAAACATCTTTTAATGTTCAGTCCTCAAATTATACCAAATTTCCCACCCCGAACCCCAAGGCAAAGCAAAGTAAGCATTCACACTTCCACAGTCAACGTCGCATTTCCACAATAAAGAAACGCCAGCCACCATTCAGAATCTTCAACCTCCAAACGCCACCACCGCCTCCGCCGCCGTAAAAACACTCTTCAAATGGCTAAAAACCCATTCAACCCCCACTTCACCCTGCTTTCTTGCTTCACCCTAATCCTCCTCATTCAATCACAAGCATTACCACTCCTCCCATCGGATTCCAACGCCCTCTTGCTCGTCCAAAGAGATATCGGCCTCCGCCGTCCGCCGCCGAGGAACCCCTGCAACTCCGCCGGAATATTCTGCGAACAGCGAATCGTGAACAGCTCCCAAATTCTCAGAATCACTCGCTTTGTCCTCGAATCCCAAAACCTCAGGGGCAAGCTCTCGCCCGCCATTGGCAAGCTATCGGAGCTCAAAGAACTTTCCCTACCAAACAACCACCTCGTTGACCAAATCCCACCTCAAATTGTTGACCTGCACAAACTCGAAACCCTAAACCTAGCCCGCAATCGCTTTTCCGGCGAAATCCCCTCAGGCCTATCATGGCTAATCCATCTCCGCGTCCTCGATTTATCCTCAAACCGATTCTCAGGCGATTTGAATTTCTTGAAATTTTTCCCCAACCTGGAAAAGCTCAACCTCGCCGACAACATGTTCGCCGGAAAAGTCCCCATGTCTTTGAAGTCCTTCCGAAATCTCAGATTCATAAACATGTCCGCCAACTGTTTGTTAGAAGTCCCAGCTCAATTAATGAACAATCACTTGGATCAGCTTTTACCCTCACAATTACAGATAAAATCAAAAATCCCAAAACGTTACTTTTTCGCCGAAACTAACCAAACGGCGTCGTCCTCGTCATCCGCCATGTCACCGTCTTCAAGTCCCAACCTAAACGCCACCGCCCCGGCCCCGGACCCGGCCCCACTCGCGGGCTGGGCCCACAACCACAAAAGGCACCATAAGAGGAGAATTACGGGCTGGGTCCTCGGGTTCATAGCCGGCACTCTAACGGGCTGTTTCTCCGGGCTGACATTCAGTTTGCTCTTCAAGTTCATCGTGGTTTTTTTCATCACCGGCCGCGGAGATTACACCAGCCTGAAGCTTTTCAGCCCTCTGATCAAAAAGCCCGAGGATTTAGCTTTCTTGGAAAAAGAAGACGGGTTAGAATCGCTCAAGGTGATCGGACGAGGCGGGTGCGGCGAAGTTTACAAAGCCGTCTTGCCAGGCGAAAACGGTAAAGAAATCGCGATCAAGAAAATAACCCAGCCCGCAATAGACGCCGACGAGCTCACCGACGAAGACAGCAAGCTTCTAACCAAGAAAATGAGACAAGTTAAGGCCGAAATTCAAACAGTGGGTCAAATCAGGCACAAAAACTTGCTTCCTTTGCTAGCCCATTTGCCCCGGCCCGATTGCCATTACTTGGTCTACGAGTACATGAGAAACGGGAGCTTGCAGGATTATCTCCAAGACGTTGCCGAGGGTAAACGGGAATTGGACTGGCCGGCCCGGTATAAAATTGCGCTGGGGATTGCTTCGGGCCTCGAGTATCTCCACATGAACCACACGCCGCGCATCATTCATCGCGACCTGAAGCCTGCGAACGTTTTGTTGGACGACGAGATGGAGGCCCGGATTGCGGATTTCGGGCTCGCGAAGGCGGTCCCTGACGCGCACACGCATATCACGACTTCGAATGTGGCGGGGACCATCGGGTACATTGCGCCCGAGTATCATCAGACGCTTAAGTTCACGGATAAGTGTGACGTGTATAGCTTTGGGGTGCTTTTAGGGGCGTTGGTGATGGGCAAATTGCCGTCCGATGAGTTTTTCCAGCGTACGGATGAGATGAGTTTGGTGAAGTGGTTGAGGAATGTGATGGTTTCGGGCGACCCGAAAAGAGCGATTGACTCGAAGTTGTTGGGGAGCGGGTTTGAGGAGCAAATGCTGTTGGTTCTTAAGATTGCGTGCTTTTGTACGTTGGATAATCCGAAGGAGAGGCCGAATAGCAAGGATGTGAGGGGGATGTTGTCTCAGATTAAACATTAGTGGTTTGTTGTGTTGCAACAAGTTTGTTTGTTTTTTGTATTTTGAGAATGCGTGTTGTTTGTTGTGTATGTAAGAAAGATATGCTTGTGATTCAAAGAATTGTAAGAAAGTTTGTAATTTTAAGATTTTGCCACTCAAAGTTGTTTGGTTGGTTTACCAAATATAAATGAGAATGTATGTTGTGATAAAAATACTTGTAATGATGTTTAGTTCAAAGAATTGTAAGAAAGTTGAATTTTTTAATTTTTTTTTAAAGATTTTGGCAATAAAAGTTGTTTTCTTGGTTTTCCATATACTTGGAGCAAGTATCTTCTTTAATCTATAAGGTTGTTCTCTTTCAAATGCACACAAAAAAAGCCCTTTGATGAAGTAAAAAGGCTTAAATTGTGAATGGGCGCAGAAGTGATTATATTCCGCTACTAAATTTCGGACTTACGATTTTCATAATTTATTCAATCAATACATAATCATCACATCTAATAATTCAAATAAACTTTACATTAATCAATAATTAATAAATTACTCCACGATGTCCCAACAAAGCCCCTATAGCTCAGTGGTAGAGCGTCAGTCTTGTAAACTGAAGGTCTGTAGTTCGATCCTGCATGGGGGCATTTGTTTTTATTATTTTTTCCAGTTCCGTGTACAACTTTTATCATATAACTTGGGGGCATTATTCTTTTTGAGGGGAATTAAAACATTTTTTTATTTCCCAAGTTATACATAAAAAAGGGGATTATTATTATTCTTTTTTTCGTGTACAACTTGGGGTGACGAGGCAATGGAGACTATTTTCTATGCCCCACGGCCAACATTCTGAGTGGAATTTAGTGGCACACGTGTTTAATTGTTTCAATTATTCATTCATTTAGTTTTTCGACTCGCGGAAATTTGTTTTTGTATTTATAAAATATAATTATTCCATTTATTTCCGAGCAATTCGTATATAAGTAATACCGGCTCCAGCACCGGCGAGCTTGGGCGGCCGCCCTACTTAGATCCGATGAAATTTTACCTATATATACCGAATATCTTTTATATAATTTCAGTAAAGAAATAATACTGCATAATTTTAACAAAAGAAGCTTAAAGTACACACGTACGTCACTTCCTTTGTAACCACAATAGTTAATACTTGTGTATTATACTAAATTTATAAAAATTAAATTTATTTGTGATACTTACATATATTTTGTTCCTAAATATGTGTCATTTTAGATATTTTTACCTTCCCCAACAGTTTTTACCTATGTCACTCACATCAAGAACTAAAAAATCTCCCTTTTTAGGGGAGAAAGGGTAGTTAATTAAGAGATATATTGGTCAATATATAGTGTCCTTAATTTTGACCACAATTATTATTATTAAATAATCTTATATTATAATATTAGATTAAATTCGTTAATAATTTTAAGTTAAACGTTCAAAACATTTCATGTTCTCATTATGTGTCATATTATACCAGTGTTTAATTACAATTGTTAATTATTGATAAATAATTTTATATTTTTTGGTTAGATTTAATTCGTTAATTATCTTATATGTAATTTGTGTTTTTAATTAAGACTTCTTTTTTGAAATTATTATTTATATTTTTATATAAGAGGAATAAAAAGAAATTAGTAAATTTGACAAAATAAATAAAAAAAATTATCAAATTAGATAAAAACAAAAAATAACAAGAGGAAAATATTGAATTATGCAAAATATTATAAAAGAATTAAATTAGGTATATATTAGACTCGAGTGACACATCTGACTCATATTGGCTGAATTAAAAAGTAGATAGCTATTGAGATGACTAATAGCTGGTAGCTAATAACTGATAGTTAGTAGTTGATAGCTGATTTTAAGTTAGTATGCATTAAATTAATTGATTAAATTAGTTGCTCAATTTTAATTTACAAACATAGATTGGATTGAATAATATACACATTATACATAACAAGTACTCGCTCGAGAAGTACTCGCTCGAGAATCAAAGAATAGACGAGGGATACGACGTCCGATTGCTGTTGAGTTGCGGGCAGGAGCTGAAAACCGAGCTGCTGGGGCCGGGCCGGGCCTGACAGTGAAGATAGAAGCTGTGGTGCTTCATTGGCTAACTACGGACAGAGTTGATCGTTGTCCGGGCCCTGAACAAGCTCGACGAAAAATTTAAAAAGGACAATTCTGCCCCTCCGTGATCTGCTGCACTCAAATAACCTGACCAACTATGCGTCTCCAACGGTCGGCTACGCCCAACAGTGGTATCAGAGCGTAGTCGACTGTCCGACGCTCCGGTGAATTGGGGCTACCTAGGGCCCCGCTCTGGTATATTGGCTTGACCTCTCCGTTTTGTTTATTTTACGTAGTTATATACCGCTGGTCGCGGGTTATTAACTGTTTGAGGCATTGCCGGGGTCTAAGTTGTCATCTGATGCTTTGTGTTGTTTTGTGTTAATCTGCATAATTCTGTTATTGTTTATTGTTCTTAACTGGTTGAGGCATTGCCCGGGTCTAAGTTGTCATCTGATGCTCTGTGCTGTTTTTTGTATCTAATCTGCTCTCGTTTTATGTTTATCTCTTTTGTACGTATTTATCTTGCTTTTCGACAGTCCACGCACGTCAAACCCTCTTGCCCGGGCCGCTCAGCGCCATAGGGGATCTTGAGGGGCGTGGGCTGTCGATCTTGTGATAAGGTCACCAACCGACTTATTTTATAAGTTAGTCAGTGTACCGACGAGCTTCCGTTGTGATCTAATCAATCCAGCGATTGATCGTCTCTGGTTTTACGTGCTTCGTGTGTGTTGCTATTTCAAGTTATTTGCTTACGTGTTCGCACTCTTCTGTCATTTTGTTGCTGCTGTGTTGCATGTGTGTAACTTGCTGTTGAGTGTCGTCTAACTTTTTCAAAAAACTTGTGTGTTTTTTTAAAATGTCTTCGACGTCTGCTTTTAACTTGCCTCCGTTTAACGGTAAAACAGATTTTTCCATTTGGCAACAAAAAATGAAAGGGATTTTAATTCAGCAAAAGGTTTTCAAAGCGATAAGTGGTTTTTCGGGAGAAATTACAGAAAAAAATCTTGAAATGGATGAGTATGCTTACTCTTCGATTATTTTAAGTTTGTCTGATTCTGTTTTGCGAAAAGTTGGTAAACTTGATACGGGCAAAAGAGCTATGGGAAAAACTTGAGGAGTTATATACCGAAACTTCTTTGCCGAACAAGTTGTTTTTGCTTGAAAAATTTTTTCGCTTCAAACTTGATTTGTCTCGAGACGTTGATGATAACCTTGATGAATTTACAAAACTTGTGCAAGATATTAAACAAACCGGTGATAAACATATTGATGATTACACTCCTATTGG
>BMAC01000168.1:331490-398719 GCA_014905375.1 Phtheirospermum japonicum
TTGTCGGTTACCGAAACTGAATATGTTGCGATTACTGTGGCGTTCAAAGAGGCCATTTGGCTAAAAGGTTTACTTTCTGAAATTTTCATGCTTGATGGTGATGTCGTAGTATTTTCTGATAGTCAGTCCGCTATCCAATTGGCTAAGAATCCTATTTTTCATGATCGAACTAACCACATTGATGTGAAGTACCACTATATCCGAGATGTGGTTGCAAAAGGTATAGTTCTTCTTGAAAAAATTCCTTCTGAATCGAATCCCGCTGATATGGGAACCAAGTGTCTGCCCGTGGAGAAATTTGAGTCATGCCTTGAAACCTTGAATTTTGATTCTTGTGATTAGGCTCTCTTGGGCTTGTGTTGTTTGTTATAGCCTGTCTGTTGGCTATAAGTTTGTATTTTTTCCTGTTACTAACTTGTGTGTTGAGAACAGGTTTGTTGGAGATGGCGAAGATGCTGAAAAGGAAATAAAAGGGGCATACGGCGATGATGAAATCCAAAGGCCACCCTAAGCAGTAAACCGATTTTGGGCCAAGGTGGAGATTGTTATATTTATGGCCCAAGTCCCCAATTAATTTGCCCGGCCCATTACTGCAGCCCATCAGCTGGCAGCCCAAGGCCTCGACCCAAATTCAGCCGGGTCGGGCGCTCCACCCGGATCCACCTTGCGACTTAATCTTGGCCACCCATTCTTAGGGTTTTAATCTGGGCCATTGATCTCCCCTTATATCTCCCTTTCACCCGAAACCCTACTGCACTTTGAATCCTCTGTCTCTCTCTCTTCGGCTGCTCTCTCTCTATCTATCTTTGGTCTTCTTCCTCTGGTTCTCCTTCCCTGCCGGAGAATTCGGACTGTGTTCGTGAAGATATCGTGATTACCCTGAGAGTGAGGTTTGTGTGAGAGGAGTGTTGGGGTTCGGGTCAACGGGAGTCGCCGGAGCGCCACCTTGGGTTGTTGTTCGAGGAGCTACCAACTGTCGACGGCGGTGGTCTTGAGTTTTCGGGAAGCTGCCGGTTTACTGATGTGTGTTAGGGGCTGCTTATGTTGGAGATCTGAGCCGGAGGGTTTCTCAGATCTACATTCCAGCCCTATTCCGGCGACTACGATGAGAAGGGGGTTTTCTCGTCCCTTAATTTTACTTTGTTTATCTTGTTAATTAATTGGTTCTCTATCGATTTTCCATTCTCCTGTTCTTCTCCGTTTTTTTTCTGATTCGTTTTACCGCACAACAGGTACTCGCTCGAGAATCAGAGAATAGACAAGGGATACGGCGTCCAATTGCTGTTGAGTTGCGGGCAGGAGCTGAAAACCGAGCTGCGGGGGCCGGGCCGGGCAGTGAAGATAGAAACTGTGGTGCTTCATTGGCTAACTACGGACAGAGTTGATCGCTGTCCGGGCCCTGAACAAGCTCGACAAAAAATTTAAAAAGGACAATTCTGCCCCTCCGTGATCTGCTGCGCTCAAATAACCCGACCAACTATGCGTCTCCGACGATCGGCTACACCCAACAAAAGAAAAACTAGAAACAAAATATCTTTGTTCAGGAAGTCACAAGCAATCATGGAAATAAAATATCTTTGTCAGATTCTTTAGCACTCATTGCTTCGAAATTTTTTGGATCGAATTAAACATTTTCTGATGAATACTATTTGATTTCCACAAAAAATGATTTTTTTTTTTTGTGTGTGCGCGCGTGTGTCTGTAATTTGGACTAAATAAACTGGTCCGATACATATGAAATATAAGGCATTATCTATTTTTATTATAAAGTGGCTATTTTCATTTTCTAGATATTCGTGAAAATGAGATCTTATTTATTTATAACATTATTTACTGAAATTATCATTTTTTATATTCAATTTCACATTATGAAATTTGAACTTATCAATCACATCTTTTATTTCAGGATTAACAATTATCACTATTACCACTGTCTACTTAAAATATCATTATTATCGAATTATCTCTAATAAATGGGGCTAAATATACCTACACTAATACGTCACTATCACGCGACGTGTCAAATTCACGCTATCGAGTGCGTGAAAACTCCAAATCTCTCGATCACGAGAGGAAACATAGGGTTTCAGAGAAATATATTATTTTTTTAAAACCAATAAATTTAATTAATAAACATACTAAAAAATAAATGCCTGGACCACTAAACAAAATCATGGAACATTTGAGGTGATTGTCGCACCCTCGCTGACGGGGCTCGGCGGATAGTGGGTGGAGATGAAGCTCTTGGCGTATCAACTTCCTCTCCCTCAAAAAGCACCTGGTCCTCAAGGTGAAAAACAGCAAAGTCATTGCGGAATGAAGCAAGCAATTCCCAAGTGGCCATTTCCGGCAGCTGGCCCTGCCATTGCACCAAGACCAGAGGCTCAATAATGTCATTCCTAAGTATTGAGCGAGTAGAGCAGACTGTTAGAGGTACTAAAGTGGATCTCCCATGTTCATCAAAAGAGTCGGAGAAACCGACGGGGGTGCCTCTCCCACATAAGGCTTGAGTAAAGAAATGTGAAAATCGGGTGCACCCGACTGGAATCGGGAAACTCTAATTTATACGCAACCTGCCCAATCTGTTATGCACACGGAAGCGACCAAAATATCGGTAAGATAACACAGGTGAATGCTGACGAACCACGGTCGACTGTCGATATGGTTGCACTTTGACCCAAACCCAATCACCAATCGCAAACTTCTTTTCCCGACGATGAAGGTTGGATTGTTGAGCCATGCGTTGTTGGACCGGCGTAAGTGCTCCTTGAGTTCTAGAAACAGCGCGTCACACTCGAGTAACAACTCGTCAAGTGAAACCACTTTAGCTGACCCCGGAACATGTAGCGGTACCACTAAAGGACAACGCCCATTGGCAGCTTAAAAAGGGCTCATGTTGATACATAAGTGAAAACTTGTGTTATAAGAAAATTCTGCCCAGCCTAATAGTCCACCCAATGCTCGGGCCGAGCTCCAGTCATGGATCGGAGATATTGTTCAAGTACTCGCTTTAAAGTCTCAAACGCTCGTCCTGCAAGTTCAGTCCAAGTGAATTCATTCTTGCGTAGTAGCTCCGTTAATGGACAGCGATAGTGGCGTACCCCTTGATAAATTTTTGATAGAAACCAGTGAGTTCCAAGAACCCATGTGACTGCTTCACCGTTCGTGGCTCCGACCAGCTCACCATTGCCTATATTTTTTTAGGATCCGTCCTCACGCCATCAACCCCTACAATATGGCCTAAATACTCCACCGAAGATTGATCAAGACTGCACTTGGATAATTTAAAATAACATTGGCTAGATTGAAGCACGTTAATATTAACCTCAAATGTTGCCTGTGGGATCCGATATCACCACTATAAATTAGAATGTCATCGAAGAAAACAACCACAAACTTCTGCAAAAAGGGCTGAAGAAGGTGAGACATAGTGGACTGAAAAGTGGACGGCACAAGGAACTCATAATGTCCCTCGTGAGTACGAAAGGTCATTTTGAATACATCTTTGTCGTGGACTCGAAGGTGGTGTTACCCAGCATGGAGGTCAAATTTGGTAAAAGTCGTAGAACCCCCTAAATTCACCTAGCAGCTCGTCTATAGTTGGAATTGGAAATTTATCTTTAATCATAACTGCATTCAGATAATTATATATATATTATTAAAACCTAATAACTTTAATAAATAAACATACTAAAAGATATATGCATGTGCAACTAAACAAAATCACGAAACCTTTGAAGTGACCGTCGCACCCTCACTGACGAGGCTAGGTGGATAGCGGATGGAGATGAAGCTCCTGGCGTATCACAATCTTATATGGACTTTACCTATCACATTTCTCAAAAGATTATATACATGAAGAATTGTTTCAAAACTACTCGTCTAAATATAATCTCAATTCTACATAAAAATATATAAATTCCCGAAATTCATTTTTCAACAATATAATTATTCTCCGGAATCATGACCGCCTTAACGAAGGCTTTAATTACCTCTGATCGAGCGCTCCCTCTCATGGAGTCTGCCAAGTCCAAACCAAATGATTCATTTGGAAGTAATGTGTGGATATAGTGGGATTTTATTCTGAATAATTGAGCTAAAAATCGAGCTTTAGGTAGATCAAAAAATAAAAATTAAAAAGGTTCAAATCAATGTCATATTCTCAAAGTCACAATCTTGAGCAGTAAACAAATATTGAGCAAATGTACAAAGCCATACTAACAACGGGTATGGAATATGGATCAAGTACATCATCGTGGTTGGAATGAAACTTTGAAGAATGTGGACAGAAGCCCAATAGGTTTATTTGTGAAGATCACGATAAACTAAAGCCCAAATGCCAAGGAGCCCATAGGTTTGCTTGAGAGGCTCTCGGGAAAAAGTAAATTGCAAATTCTAGGGCCCGGTGCGATTTGATATTCTTTCGTTCATTTTTATTTCGTTTCATAAGAAAATAGTAAAAATAAAAATTTTAGAAAAACAAATTTTTTGGGTAAGATAATGATTGAATATAATTTGTATTTTTTGAGTAAGTGGTTGAATATAAAATTATTTGGTAAATAAAATTTCAAATGGAACCACAAAATTTTTTGTGTGGTGGGAAATAATGGTGGTGGAAAGATGATACAGAGGAAATAAAATAAAGTTTTTATATGGTAGAAAATTAATTGTAATCGAGAGATAAGAGAGATGGGGGAAATAAATGAGAGAGAAATACTGAAAAAAAAATTGAGAAAAAAAGTGAAATATATTTTTTAAGCTATAAACAATCATTGTTTTGCCATTTTTTTCTTTTGGTAGTTGAGGGAAATCAAAATTTTTGATTTCCAATCACACCCTAAGACTCTCGAGTGTTTTCTATGGTATAGATATCTAACAAATCATTTAGGGCTCGTTTAAAACACTACAACAAAACTATCAAATTCCAACGAAAAATATCCGTTGGAATTCAATACAAATTTCCGTTGGAATGTCTAATTCCAACTGAATTTCTCAACGGCTATTAGAACTTGCGTTGGAATTTCTAAAGATTGACAATTCCAACGAAAATTAACTAATGGAACTTCCATCAAGTTTTCCAACGATAAATTATATTCCGTTGGAATTTTTGTTCATTTCAACGGAAATTTGTATTGAATTCCAACGGATATTTTCCATTGAAATTTGACAGTTTTGTTGTAGTAAAATAGCATTCGTTAAAATTTTAAATATTGGTATTTAGAATTCTGAGGTATTCAGTCTTGTTTGTTATAAAATTTTGAATCTTTTACTTTTTACTATAGATGTCAAATTATGTTTGAAAAGTGGATGATAATATAATATTATATTGTATTGATGTCAAATAATAATGTCGAACAAGTGAGTGATAATGTATTATTATATTGTATTTATTAATATTTAATTATTTAGTTGTAAGATATTGCTGTTTGATTTGATTTTTGAGTATTAGAAAAACGAGTATTTGGTATTTCGAATCCCGAATCCTAGCCCAAACAGGCCGTTAGGGCATGTTTGGATTAGGATTTATTGAGATTTTGAATCATGTTTGTGTGAATAATAAGAATTCTTATTTATTTTATAATTTATAATTCTTTATTTTTATTGTATATGCAAATCATATTTGGAAAATGGATGAAATTGTATTTCTTATATTGTATTTAATGTCAAATTATGTCTAAAATGTGGGGATATTTTATTTTTATATTGTATTTAGCATATATAATTATTTAAATGTAATGATGATGGAATTGAAAAGGATTGAGTGTAAGGTTAAGTGTAGTTGAATATTGAAAATTTTGAGTTTTATAGCAAATAGGATTAAGATTCAAAATCTAAATTCAATTATTGGTAGTCTAAAATCAACATGACATTAAGTACACTCTATTTGTATGATGTACCGTACACTCATGCACTGCGTGATATATGTTCTTATATAGGAAAACTCTATGATGCCTTTAAGGGCACCATACCCCACCCCCTGCATTTACGATCATAGATATATTAATTTAAAAAATTTAAAATTGATCTAATGGTTGTAAATACACCCCATTAAGTGGGGAATGGTGGGTGTCATGAAGGCACCGTAAAAGTCCCCTCTTCGTATATACTAATAGAGATACATTTGTGAATATTTACAAAAGAGATATTCATATTTGTTTCTGATAAAAACATTATTATGATAAATGCTCATATATTAATTATAATTATCAATATCATTTTCTATGATAAATGAATAATTTAATGGAGATAAACACATATATATCAATCTTCGTATATTTATTATAATCATTTTCACCATGTACAATATCAACTTTTGTGTAATAAAGTAAATACTTTTCATAATGGAGTATGTACAATGTAAATCTTAGTTGTGGTAAATATTGCACACGAGTTTCGTAATAATAACTATTATCCAGATGGCATGGTCTATATTATTCCATCATCAATTCCCCATAATAAATCATTTTGAATTGTTTTGCACAAACACTCGCAAAGGGGACAATTTTTTCATAACAAAATGAAAAATTCCAATAGACACAAACTCTAACAATGGGAGACAAATAAGAATAAAATAAGAAAATTTAGTAAAATTCCCTATCTTCTTGACTATATATATAGGATTCTTATAGTGTAAACTTTGCTATTTATAATGATTAATTAATTAATGCACTCACTCAAGAAGAATATTTTGGGAAAATGCATGGACAACAAGAATTGCCAAAGGACATGTTGAAATTCTGTTTATTCATAAATTAATTAATCGGAGGAATGTGTCACTAGATGTGAAGGATATTTTCTCAGCATAGATTATATAGCTGTGGATTATTTATAATAATAAAAGATAATCAATAATTTTATCATACTTAATCTTATCCTCTGCAGATCTGCTGAATCTAATAATAAATTATTGATTACGGATAATCAAGTGTCAACAATAAGTTACTAACGGATGAAGAAAAATGATTAATTAATTTGTAGCAGATCTCGAAGATATAATGTGGTGCTGGTTTTACAATAGTAGTATTTGTTTTGTCACTGTAATTAATTAACTAAATGTAAAGTAATTATATTTGTCTTGTCGGATTAGAAAACATTCGACGATCTAATCCCATCATGGAATTTTGTTTTCGCGATTCCCAATTCACAATTTTCGATGATAATGATAATGATAGCGATTAGATTATTTTGCAAGAATTTAAGAAGACTTGATTGGATTAAGGTTTAATTTAACATAATACACTTCTTAGTTGCATGATATGTTACTTATGAATAATGAAATATGATAAAAACTTTAGTGTTTAAGATTTAATTTTTTATTTTTAGGATTTAGTGGGCCTATTTTTCATTATACGGTTCGACAAAAAATTATCATCATACTAATTATATGCGATAATATATGTCTGTTATGTATGATACATGACATAAATTTAAGGTTTACGGTTAGTTTTTTATTTTAGGGTTTTTTAACTTTTCATTTTAGGATTTTAGATTTTAAATTTAGGATTTTAATTATTTGTGATGATATATATTATCAGTTATATGTAATAATATGTATTAGTTAAACATGATAGTTATATGTAATGATAAATTAATTATTGGGTGCATTATGTAAAGTGCACTCAAATCCACGTTATAATAACTCATCCACGTTATAATAACTCATCCGTTGTGCCTTTAAATTTAATTAGTTTCTAATTAAATGTTGTTATATATAGCATTTCACTTTTTTTCTTCAATTGTATCACTAACATCTTAAAAACCTCTTATTATTCAATTGATTTTTCACTTATAATTATCGAGTTTAATGGATTGTGAAGATTTACTTAAGGGTGTTATAGTAAAGATATTTAATTTTTAATTTTTTAGTTTGAATCTAACATGTCAAAACAGAGGAAGTATATATTTATATATTGAAATTGGCTTCATCTTGCTAGTGTGGCCAGAACGTGTCTTACTATCGCCTAATAAAAATAGTTTAATATTTTACTTGGTCTATTTCAAAAAAATAATTCAATTATCATACTTAATATATTATTAATTCTTTATTTCAATGCATAACCTTTACGACACTAACTTTTTGAATTATTAATTAAAATTAATAAATTTTAGAGGGAAATTATTTGAAAATAATATGTAAATTAACGTATTAATTGTGTAAACTACTAATTTCTTAATATATGTTAAATTAACCTCAAAACTATCAATATATGACGGAGAGAAAGTAATATTTAATGATAGTATAAGTTTTATTTTTAAAATGAGTTTAAATGATTGCTAAAAAATAAAGAGAAAGTGAATGAATTGTGTAACTCAAGAAAAAAAAAACTAAAAGTAATAAATAAAATCAATTTCAAAATAAAAATTCTCAAAAGTTTTAGGCAAATGATTTTTGCTAAATAAATTGTATTTATAATTATTAATTTTACGGAAAATAAAATTAAGGTTTGCATTTGATTGCGTAAGCTCTTGCGTATGGATGATAATTTATAAACAACTCACACTCTTTAGTTGCATTTTACATCATGCCATTGTATAGCTTGTCTAGCTACTACTTGCTGACAAAAAAAACTCAATTTTTTTGTAAATTCTGATATTTAAATTTGTCCTTAAACTTAGTAAGCACATGAGGTCCCACTTAGGATACGATCCCTTAGTCTGAATTCAAATAACTTAAATTAAACAACAACTTTGACAATTTTGTCGAGTATTTGGTATGCTTTCCTATTTATTATCATTTTAACTTTGTACATAAGTCAAAGAAATAGCAAATAAAGTGGATGATTTTAGTTTTTCGTACAATCGCCGTTGATTCAAATTTATCACACTAATTTCGAGCATGAATTATGTTCTTTTTTTGTTTTTTATATATAAAATCTAGAAAAATAAAATAAAATGTCATTTACCATATGATGGATTGGTGTGCATCTATAATATACTATATGTATGTAGCTTGATATTCTAGAATTTTAATTTTCACTTTTGTTTTTGCCTAGGTTCCTATTTTTTCCACTTTCTGCGCAATCAAGGATTGTGTCATGTGTGTGCATGATTGCAAATGTTAAAAACGCAGACATTAATTTCTTCACAACAATTACAACCTATGAATCTATAATTAATTTTTTTTTTCTTTAAAAAAATTTAGTTACCTTCCACTATGCTCATTCCAGGAAGGAGCCCTATGCTCTCTCATGGCGGTTGGTGGTGGTCTGTGCTCAATTTTTTTTTTTCCTTTTTTAAAATTAATTTATTTATAATTATTAGTATTATTTTTTGGGCCAAAGGAAGAATGAAAAATTTAAAATTTAAAATCTTAAAATTCAAAAGTAAACCTAAAACGAAAAACTAAATCCTGAAAATGGAAAATTAAACCCTAAAATGAAAAATTAAAACCCTAAAATTGAATATTAAACTCTAAACTCTAAATTTCTATCATATCTCATTACATGTAATTGGTAGAATGATAGTTTTTGTCGGGACACTAAAATGGAAACTTAAATTAAAAAAATAAAAAAATAAATCCTAAAATAGAAAAGTAAACTATAGACTCTAAATTTTTGACACACATATATCAATACGTATAACGTATAACGAATGATAATAGATTTTTTGGACCTTGCATTCAGGTGCATGTAATAAATTGCCCTAAATGCACACAGTTTACAAAAAAGAAAAAAATTACCGACGGATTATCGTTAGAATAAAATATATTATCGTTAGAATAAAATATAAGTTTTCTCACATATACACACTAATTACCAACAAATCAATGATAATTTTTCAATATATCGACATCAAATACTATATATATTTACTTATAATATTTTATTTTATTGGATTATATTTATCAAAATCTGGGGTTCCTATATAACTGCCATTGGTTGTTTAGGGGACTTAACTCTTCGTATACTAGTACTACTACTATTATTATTATACTCAACTCTATTGACTATTGCAATTACATTAACAACTTAATTACTCAATTCTTGACAATATCACACTTGCAATTGTGATTTGTSAAWWKTAYGWTRYTWKWTYRGTAGTTGGTAATGTAAAAGTTACWWAAWWMKTSATYGWYGATAATTTTAATGATGWAMYATATATATATATATATATATATATATATATATATATATATATATATATATATWKCGTCGTAAATAATTAGTGAGTGATATTTTGATCAAGGAGCAAAAAAGAAAATAAAAAAAATTGGTATTAAACTTGGACAGTTTGTCATTATTATAAATATAGCTGAACAAAGTGATCATCATGCACAGATTAAAAAATTAAGTAATTTATATAATTAAACTATTAATTAAGGTGGCGTGTAAAAAAATTAATGATAGTAATTATTTTTTTCAAATAACGACTCAATAAATCTATGATGAAATGTCTAAAATAGTGCTAAGCTACCATTAATTTTAATTAATTAAGGAATTATATGTAACCATAAATCAATGACAAAGCTTTAAAATGCATCACTTGACTACTGGCTAGTATCACATCAATATTAAAACCTGAGATGGATAAATGTGCACATGGCAAACAACTCTTAAATACAAATCAAATTTGTCCTCTACACTTATATATCTATTCATAAATTAAAAAAAAAACAAACAAAAAAAAAAACTCAATTAAATACTGGCATGAGAAATATTAAATTTCCATGCCCTAATATCTCCATCCAAGCTCCCACTAAAAACTGACAAACTTTCATCCAAATCATCATCATTTGCAACCAGGGCCTTCACAGGGTTACAATGACCTTCGAAAATTGCCAAACAGCCCCTAAAATTATCCTTTCCCAATCCCCATATCCTCACCGTTCTATCCGATGACCCACTAATCAACACACCTTTCACATGCACTAAACACAAAACCGCCCCTTTATGCCCTTCCAAACAACAATCAACGAAATAACCACTTTTTACATTATTATTATTATTATTATTATTATTATTATTTCTTTCCCAAACAAGAATAACCCCATCTCCACCCGCGGAGCACAAACCCGACCCGTTATCCGCCAACGCCAACGCGTTCACACTGGACACGTGTTTATTCAGGGTCGTTACCAACTTATACCCTTTCGAATCACCGCACCCGGCCCAAATCTTTATTTCCCCGTCGGCCGAGCCGGTGTAGACCGTCCGGTCCACCGGACTGACGACAATAGCATTGACGGCGTCGGAATGGGCTTTAACGGACTCCAAACACCGCGGGCCGGACGATATTCTCCATATCTTGAAACACTTATCCCACGAAACCGAGTACATGAGCCCGACATCGCTGTCAACCGCTAGGCCCGAAACAGCGTCCGCATGCTCGATCCACAGCCTCTGCTCGTGCCGCCGGACCCGGACGTAGTTTCTCGGCAGCATGCAGTTGAAAGCCCGGTCTTTGAACGTGGGCAGCGTCGATACCAGCCGGTGCTTCTGTCGTTCGTCCGATGATGACGTGGCCGCCGGCTTCCAAACCCTAATCTTGCGGTCCTGGTGGGCCGTGAAGATCCTCTCCCCGCAGAACGCGATGGACTTGGCGAGGCCCGAGCCCGGCCCGAATGTGCCGGTGAGCGCGAGGGTTTTCGGGTCGTAGACTTTTATTTCTCGGGCCGTGGCGGCGTAGAGGGCGTTGTTTCGGAGGGCGAGGCAGTTGATCTGCGGCGTGTTTGTCTTGGTGGATAATATGCAGGGATGGGATATTATGAGTTTTGGGATTAATGACGAGTTATTATTATTATTTTTATTATTAATATTGGATTCGAGACTGTTAAAGCTGCTCGTGTCTTCACACAGTGTGGGTGTACTGCGTGTTTCTTCTTCTTGGCTGATTGTGGGAGAAAATGAAGATGATGATGATGATGAAGATGGAGATGATAGTGATAGGGAACTTGAGAGGACTGGATTGTAATTAGTGAAACTTGATGGCCATGATTGGAATTCCTCCATTGATGATATTGTTCTTGGATGAATAAAATGATGAGAAATAAAAACACACACATACACGCAAAAAAGTTGGGTTTTTTCTAGACTTAGGTGAAAATGAGAGTTTGTACGATGAAAGGGTTGAAGGGGTTGTATTAATAGAAAGACTTGGGATAATTAGTGTTTTATCATCGATTAATGATGTCATTTGAGACCTGGACGAATGTTTGTTTAGATTAGTGTATGTATTATTCTTGTTGTGGGACAAGTACCAAGTTTATTGGTTGGCTAGGCATTGGTTAATGAGCCCATTTGTTTAATGTCTATTATTAATTAGTGCTAATTAAACTAATCCGAATTGGAAAATGCTGCTTCGAATAATTGTGTCTACACTTTTTTTAAGCGCCCTAAAGTTGGTATGGTTAGTTTGATTAATAGCCCTTTTATTTAAAAATTAAAACATGCAAAGTCAAAAAGAGAGAGAGGAAAAAACCAAAAAGAAACAAAAAATTGCCCTACGTTAATCATAATTATGGTAACAGTAATTTTCTTTTTTCTTTTTCTTAATTGTCGAAGAAAAAAAAATCATATGTATTACGTATAATTATTGTACTAAAAAAAACTAGCACTCAACTAAGAAACTTCATTCCTACTCCAAATATATTGATCAAAATACATAATTAAAGAATATAATTAATTTAATTTGTAATATCTTTGGAGAAATAAACAATTGAGCCAAACAGGGTTTAACAACTATCCCAGCACGTGCTTTTGGAAAATTTATTGGGCAAAAGTTCAACCAATGAGGTTCCCTTTCGGCTTTTATGGTTTCTTGAGATTTGTCTGAAAAAGTGCCTTGGTCTTATTGCTTTGTATCTTACTACACACTTATAAGAAATTGTGATTTGAGCTTCTTTTGATGTGAAATGGTTTAATTATAATATTAAATATTGTAAGCATATAGTAATAAACTAGCTACAACTTATATTAATTAACAATTATTGGAAAATGTTACACAACCGATTTTTTAGAACCTACCTTAATTATAATGGGGAGGAGATTAGATACGTTTGTCCAATTTTAAAAATTTTTACTTTTCATTCTATTTATCATATTTACATTTTCAAAAAAAAAAATTAATATTACTTTTTATTTTTTTATTAAAAATTAACTCTTATTTTGATTATTTCAAACTTTAAGTTTTTCTAAATAAAATAATTTTATAATTATTTGATACCTATTATTATAATACTAATTATTTTTTTTATTTGCATTAAATGATGATCACGACAGATAAAAATGAGACGTAAAGAATACTTGTTAGCAAAGTTTTGCAATAACCAAGTGAAGTTATTGAGATTTGATGTGTGCATAGATAGAATATTCGATAAAACCAAGTACTCCAATCTGTTGCATTTTTTTTTGTCTCATTCTGTCACATTTATTTTTTGAGAGAGAATTAATTTTACTTTTCTTTTACAAATTATTATTACTTTACTAATTTTATTTATAATTATTTTAAATAAAATAATATTATGATTATTTGATACTTATAATATTAATTATTATTTTTTTATAATTTTCATGAAAATCATGACATATACAGAATGAGACGGAGAGAGTTAGTTTTTTAACCCGTTGAAAATCAGTGGAATGGTGTTCAAGAAAGTTAATGGATTAATTCAAATGATTATCTGATTTTTTTAAAATTTTATTTATTTATTTGTTTTATTAAAGAAGTTTAATTATTTAGTTATAACATTTTTGCACCTATCATTTCTCTTTTAATCCACGTGGGCGTCCAAGTATGAGAAGATTGGGTCCAACTTCTGCACCAATCACATGCAATATTTTTATCAACAGTTTCAAATTACGATGAGAAATATCTTCAACATTACATTAAATTAGATAAGATATGATAGAAAAAAATAATATTAGATTACTTATGCGCATAAAAATCGAAGAACAAATACTCCATTTGTCCAATAAAAATAGCCCAGTATTTTATTTTCGTCCGTCCACAAAAATAGTCCAGTTACTATATTTAACGTATCATTATATTTTTATTTCCACATATACCCTTAGTTAATATTCTTGAAACACTAGTATTCTACATAAAGCCAATATAATCTTACTATTCCAATAACAAATATACTAATTTCAACACTGATTTTTATAAGCATTAATTGACATTAATAAATTTAAGAAGGGTATAATTAAAAAATACAATTAAATTAATGACTTAATTATATAAACTATCCATTTTTTAATCTGTGTGAAATCAACCGCATTACTATCATTTTGGGACGGAGGGATTACTATTTTTCTTAGAAGAAATAAAATAGGGATAAATATGATTTATTTAACCTACTAAATATCTTTTAATAAAAAAATGGAAAAAATGCATGGAAAAGTTGGTTGAGATATGCTTCTTTCAATAATTTGGCTTTCAACCTCGTCAATGGCTTTCAATTAAGGTGGGCTCTAAATGCATTACAGCCACGGAAAAAGCTTTAATTACTTTTCTTTAGTTAAGTGTTTAGTTAAGATTAAACAGTGTTTTTCAATCTCTTTTACATTATTTATATATTGGGCTTAAAAACAAACCAAATTATTTGATATATGACTGAGTTCGATCAAAAAAAATAAATAAATTAATTGAGCTCGATTCATTAGCATAATAATGATCCAAACTTGAGTTCCATATCATAAAAATATGAAGCATAATAATGATCCAAACTTGAGTTCCATATCATAAAAATATGAAGCTCGACTCGAGTTTGGATCGATTAGAATTATATTTTTAAAATTATCTAATTACTTGAAATTTGTAGTTAGATTAGACTCAAATATCATTCAAGAACAACTTGAATAATAATTAAATTAAAACACAATCTATAAACTTGAATTGTCTCGACTCAATTCATTTACACAATGCTCTTTTATCAAGCTCTTTCTTGCATTTCATTCTTGCATTTTCATTTTAGTTGTTTATAAATTTGAAGTAGCACATTCAATTTCAACTTACTTATACCCCACAAGCAAATGGGTCTTCCCAATTTCATGGCTTACATTGGATCTCGAACTAGGGCAATTTATTACACGCATTTGTTTGTTATTATTTAGTTATACGTGATGATATATATCAATTATACATGATGATATATGGTAGTTATACGTGATGATATGTGAAAAAAATTTAGAGTTTAGGATTTACTTTTTTATTTTAGGGTTTAGTTTTACATTTTCAGGGTTTATTTTTTCAATTTATTTTATTTAATTTTCCGTTTTAGGGTCCCGGTAAAAATCTATTATTCTACCAGTTATATGTGATGATATGTGTCAGTTATATGTAATGATATATGATAAAGAATTAAGATTTAGTGTTTAATATTCAATCTCGGGGTGTAGTTTTTCGTTTTAGGGTTTAGTTTTCCATTTTTTGGTTTAGCCTTTTGTTTTAGGTTTATTTTTTTCATTTTAAGATTTTAGATTTAGAACTTTAATTAATTGTGATGATATGTATCAGTTATATGTGATGATATGTATAAATTATATGAAGATATATGTCAGTTGTATGCGATGATAAATTAAATTATTGGATGCACCTTGCAAGGTGCACCCAGGTACACGGTAAGGACTCCGAAATTATTATTATTATTATTATTATTATTATTATTATTATTATTATTATTATTATTATTATTATTATTATTATTATTATTATTATTATTATTATCATCACCCTTTTGTCCTTTCTTAAGTTTGAAATAGCAATGTATATTTTTTTTCTTTTACAACAAATATTACTATATAATTTAATAATTTGACTAAAGAGTAAAAAGATAAACTACTTCCCAAAATAACGGGTAAATAGCCTAGAAGCCCATGGACTTTCCAGTCTCGACTTGCTGTGGATCAAGACAAGGCCTCCTTGTAAATATGGCCCAAGTCCATGGGTTAATCATGGATTTAGAGAAAAAAAATAATTTCAAATTCCACATATAAGATAATTTTTAAAATCAAGTAAAAATAGAAATCAAGAACTTGAAACCGGAAAATGATTAGTTATATTAAGTTTAACATCCGTGTGATATTAAAAATTAAATATAAGAATATCTATGATAATTATAAAGTTTTTAAATTTAAAAATAAAAAGTTAAAAAATATTGTATTCTCAATTAGTATCTTCTACTAATGTATAATTATTATTTAACTATTATTATTTATAATTAAATAGTTTTATATTTTAATATTTAGACTAAATAATTCTCAACCCGTATCTAATTTTTATTAATTAATTATTATTATCATCAAATATATTTATATATTAATATTTAGATTGAACTTTCACACTTAGAAAAACTCAAAATACGTCATATTATTAACTCGTACATACCGATGTCTAATTAATATTCATTCATTATTATTACTTTATAAGTTTATGATTTTTATGTTTATGTTGAATTCATTAAAAAATTTAAGTTACATACTTACATAATTGCAAATAACTCAAAATTAACTTATATATTACATGTCAAATTCTAAGAATAAAATTATTCTAATTTTTATTTCAACATTATAATTTGTCTTTTAATTAAGATAACTAATTTAGATTTTTTTAATTATATATAAGTTTTCATATTTTTATATTGAAAGAATAAAAGGAACCAATGAACTAGAGAAAATAGAACAAAAGAAAATATATTAATTATATTAAGTAGATATTAGAATTTTAGTAAGTTTTCAAACCTTGCTACATAACCATCCAAAGTATCATAAAATTATACGTTATTCTGAAACTTTCTAAACAAACACACGTAAAATACAAATTTTTTCATTTAGTATATAGGTGGGATACGAAGAAAAGCGGTACAAATAATTATTCATATACTCAATCAGGTAATTGTTCAATATCTCTTCTATTAAAACATAAAAGAAAATTCTCTCGGCTTGAAATAGTGAACTTTATATAATTTAAATATTATTGCATTAACTTAATTGGAAAACTCTCGATTCTATTATCTCACACGATAGTTTTTTCTAAAGACATTCAATATAAATTTCATTGATAATTCAACTTTTTTTTTTTATCATACTTTGTAGTTCCTGATTGTTTTCATTATCTAACGATTCATTCACGTTCTTCAAAGCCATACCAATTGACTCAAATTCATATCGACAAACATAATCATATTTTTCTTACGGGAATAATTAAGCAATTATATATTCATTGAGAGAGTAATATTATTTTGAGAAATTAATAAGCTAATTGATCAATATATAAATTAATAAATTATTAATTATCGATTATTTAATATCTCGCTATATTAATAAATCTTATCTGTCCCAAGACTATTAATTTATAGAGATTTAGTTGTATTTATGAATATGTTAACTAGAAGTGAGAAAAAAATCGAAAACCCGAAATAATCGACCTAACCGAACCGAAATTTTCGATTCAGTTCGGTTTTATGTAAATTCAGTTCGATTTCAGTTGGAGAATTCTAAAAATTCAGTTAATTCGGTTCGGTTTTATAAATATATTTTGGTTCTGTTTTAACCGGAATATAATTAAAAAATAAAAAATATATATAATTTTTATATTACTTATTGTTATTTTTTATCAGTTCGGTTCGGTTAATTCGGTTTTAAATATATTTTCGATTTAGTTCGGTTTGCAATTTTATAAATATTTCGGTTTTTGATTTTTTCGATTTTAGACCGAATTTCGGTTCGGTTCGGTTCGATTTGAGATTTTATGTAAATTTCGGCTTTGGTTATTTCGGTTCGGTTTTCGTTCGAATCGATCGAATGCTCACCCCTAATGTTGACTCACTAAAAATAGTTACCTAAGCACGCATGCAAAGGAAACAAGCAAATGAGTCAATAATTTGCATAGAGAAGTACACGACGAGTTGTCAATAAAAACACATCAAGAAAATTACGAATGAAATGAAATATTGAATTTTGAACAACACACAACTTCCTTAATAGTTTTGGATAGCTTGAAAAATAACAAGGAAGACATTCTTTGATTATGTGACAGGTGGAACGAGAAAGAGATTTATATATTGTGCATTGTTCGCTCATTTGAAATTGTTGTTACGATAATGCTGGCGAAAACAACACATTCACATTTAGAAACACCAGTAGATATGTAAATGATTTAAGTCAGTGCAGTGTGTCTAAACATAGTTGTGTAGCTGAGCTATTACGTAATGGTGCTTGATAATATAGGTTGAAGCACCGCGATGGCAAAATGATGGGCTATCATAATGTTAAATCACTTATTGAAAGATATAATGAGAAATTTTTGAATATTTTTGTTAAAAAGTGATCATTTTTTTGT
This sequence comes from Phtheirospermum japonicum, assembly GCA_014905375.1. NCBI lineage: Eukaryota > Viridiplantae > Streptophyta > Magnoliopsida > Lamiales > Orobanchaceae > Phtheirospermum > Phtheirospermum japonicum. Next base: position 349,767 of record BMAC01000168.1, read on the forward strand.
GGATTGTTAGTTAGAGTTAGAAATGGTGAGAATCCAACTCATAGTGAAGGAAATATCGAAATTCTAAAACAGATGATTATTGGTTATGACAATGAAGATGGCTCAATACAATGACTCATGAGGGTTATCTTTTCGAGTTGAGTAAAAATGCAAATTATGCTCATTACATGGCAAGTCGTGCAATACTAGCAGCTAGAAATGAGTATGCTGATAGATTGAACGATAAACTAATTTCTATATTTCCCGCAGAAGAAAGAACATCGCGTAGTTTTGATTATGCAATTGACGAGTCAAACAACTACTATATATAAAAATGACATTTTAGCACTTTGACTATAAATGGCTTTGCCCATCCACATAAATTGGTGCTTAAAAAAGATTTCCCTCTTTAGAAAATATATTTCTCAAATTTTAAATGTTATACCAACTAGTTATTACATAACTAATTAGTTCATGCAAGTGTATTTTACTAGTAAATACTAAATAGAACAATATTGAAATTAATTATAGAAACACAACTTTCTCGATATACTTTAGTTTATTTAATACTCGTTTATCTTTTTAGACGGTAATATTATAAGCTAAGGTATATGAGAAACTTCATTGCTACTCCAAATCGAACAATATGCAGACATTGAGTATAAAGTGTCGAATAATAAACAATTGAGTTAAAGGTCCAGACAATTATTAATGGAATATCTTTGGAGAAATAAACAATTACGAACCAAACACGTTATAACAACCGTCCTCCTAAAAATGCCCACCAATGAGGCTTAGCCCATTTTTCTTGAGATTTGTCTCAAAAAAGTAAGAGTATTTGAGCTTTTCATTTGAGAAATTGTTGGTTTAATGTTAGTCCGATAAGTTTTAATCTTTGTGCAATTTTAGTTCATATATTATGAATTTGTGCAATTTTGATCACTAGTGTACGTTTCAATAATTTATTTATTCAAAATATTATATATGGAATGCCAAAATACTCAAAATATCTTTGACCAGATCACTTCTCAAAGTAGAAAATAGACTAAAATTTAGAATAAAAGAGGACTAAAATTCATACATGAATTTATGTATAGGAGTGAAAAATACAATTTAGAATAAAAGAAATAGACTTAAATAGTGCTTAATTAATGGTCTTCAACTGTGATGTGCTGATTTAATAATATGGCGTGCAGTTAAGCTGGCTCTAAAGTGCATTATAGCCACGAAAGAGCGCTTTAATTTATTGATTTTCTTAATTTAAGTGTGGTTAGTTAAGATTAATGAGTGTTTTCAATTAGTAACTAAGCTTTCAAAATCCTGTACATTGTTATTATTATATATCTATATTGTTTCTCTCCTTTTTTGTTCCTTCTTCTTTTTTAAATAATGAATTTGAAATCGTACTATGTTACTTATTCAACTTAGTGACAAGGATGATCCACTAAAGGCCCACAAGCCCAAGGGCTTTCACACTTTTAGCATGCAGTGGGCCAAGAGTAGGCCTGCTCGTAATCATCAAGTAGCCCAAAACTCATACAGTTATTCTATCAATTTATATGCATTATTATATACACTCGGTTGTATATTGTACTATACGTTCGGGTGTGAAAAATATATTTTAAATGTGATAAATTTTTATCACTGTCAAAATAAGTTATTATTTGTTGTGATGTATTTTTATTTTTATTGTGATAAATGTAAACTTATGAACACATATCAGACATAAAAATATTCATATTTGCTGTAATAAAAATATTTATTACTGTAAATAACAAGATATATTTTAATAAATATATATAATGTAAATTGTCTGCAATGTAATAAATATGAATCTCAATATGATAAATCTACAACTTTTTTAGAATATAGATGAACACGTAACGGTAGTACGATCAATCGTAAACATGTACATATTCATTGTATTAAATATTTATTTTCATTATATTAAATATTTATGTTTGAACGTTTCTAAAGAATAGTTTAATTTAATTTAGTTATATAAATTTATTGTCTTACTCAAAAAGCTATAAAATTAAGTTGGCACAAGTATGATTGAGTTCTAAAACATTCTCTAAATTTTAGAAATTTTTTAAGGAATTGTGCTATTTTACCATGTTAACTCAATTTTCAAGCATGTGTAGACATATCCCATTTCGTACAGTGGGAATCATTTTGTCCTCTGCAATTTCTTTTCCGGGATTTACAATAAACTACTCGAGGTTTGGGATAATTACAAAAACATCCAAAAAGTTTCAAAATTACATAAATTCATGTAAGTTGTACTTATGCCTTACATTTTTACCCTAATACGAAACTTAACTTTTGCAACACAATTAATCACATCCCTCAATTTTCTTAAATAACAAAAATGACCAAATTTGAGAATAGTTTAATTATACACGAAATCAAACCTTTTGGGGGGTTTCTGTAAATTTTTCAACTTCTACGGGTTTTGTCGCAATTACTCCAAACCTCAAGGGTAGGTATTGTAATTATCCCTTAATTTCATAATCGAAACCATTGTTCTCGAAGCATATATGTTTCCTCTTTTGTGTACTTTGTACCAAAAATCTCATAATATTATCCAAAAATATACGAAGGAATATTTGTCCTAATACTTAAAAGGAATACTACTATAGTAGTATAGTCCAATAATAATAATAATAATAATAATAATAATAATATATCAAAGTATTTTTCGTATCATTATCCAAAATCATCACTCATAACTTTCATATATCTCTCCATCCATTTTCCAAACCTCTAATTTTTCCAACTATTGAGTTCTTGCATGCAATACTTTCAAGCAATCACAAAAAAAGTAGTAATAATAATAAATAAATAAATAATGGAGCCTCCACGACAGATTTTGCCGCCACCTCCCCCTGAAATTCCTCCAAATGTGGTCCCAATCCGAGTCGAACCAGCTAAAATTTCATCTTCGGTCGTAAATGTAAAGCCACTTGTCGTCCCGGTGATCACCCCTAAACCGGGCTCTAACGGAAAACGAGTACCTCTATTGACGAACCACTTCAAAGTTACCATTTCGAGTGCTATTAGTGACTTTTATCACTATGATGTAATTATTTACTAGTCTCCCCTTTTCTTGCTCTGTATAATTTTGCATTTTGTCACATTCAGAAAAAAAAAAAAAGAAGAAATAACTTTTTTTTTTTAAATGAAGGTGTTAATATCTTATGAAGATGGCCTTGAAGTTACTAAGAAAAATACTAAGATGGATGTGATTGAAAAACTGTACGAGACGTATAAATCCGAGCTAGACGCGGTTAATGCGAAAACACTCATTTATGATGGATATCAAAACTTATTCACGCCCGGTCGACTACCACAAAACAACTTAGAATTTTCGGTCGTGCTAAATCCTGTTTCGGCAAAAGGGTAATTAGTGTTTTTAGCTTTGTAATTTTTTTATTTTAGAAATAAAAAAAATTATTTACTCTGTTTAATCAATGGTTCATCTCTAGAAATAATGGGAATGATCAGAAGAGGCAGAGGATCGCGTCTCGTTCCAAAATATTTAAAGTGCAGATGAAATTCGTCTCGATTATCCCAATGAAGTCCCTCAATGACACGAAATCTGGAAAAAGATTAACTGATTGTAGTAGCTTGAGAGTGTTGAATACAATTCTGCAGCAACGAGCATTAAAACGGTATGCATGCATGCATAAAAATTAATAATTTTCGGATTATTTGGTAATATTAATGATCACAAATGTTTAATTAATGTGCAATTGTTTAGGGGATGTCTCGTTGTTCGCCAGTCGTTTTTTCAGAACGAGCCGAGCAACTTTTTAGACTTAGGTGGCGGTGTTCTTGCATGTCGAGGTTTGTTTTCGAGCTTTAAAGCTCTTCAAGGTGGATTGTATTTGAACCATGGTAATGTTATTCTTTTTCTTTTTTTCTTTTTAAATTCATAATTGATCTTTATTCATTTGAGGTTTATTGAGATGTTTTTTTTTTTTTTTTTTTTTTTTTTTTAATTTTATTTGAATTTGTCTGTTTAGATGTATCCATGACAACAATCATACACCCGGGCCCAGTCATTGATTTTCTTGTTAAAAACCAAAATGTGAAAAGTCCCTCCAAAATAAACTGGAAAGAGGTAAAGTAAATAAATAAATAAAAATACTTGAAATCATTTTTCTTGAACAAATGATTTAGTTTTTTTATAATAATAATAATTATTATTATTTTTTAGGCTGGCCGAACGTTGAAAAATCTGAGGATGAAGGCGAATCACTTGCACTACAAGTTGAAAATCATTGGACTTAGTGAAAAGTCTTGCAAAGAACAAAAGTGAGTCCTAAGTCCTTAATATGTTTGAATAAATATATAAAACATTTTCTTGTATGCTTGTGTTTATTTTTCATTTTGTTTATTTTCTTGACAGATTTTCACTTAAAGTAGGAGGAGGAGGAGCAAGTGATAGTGTTCGAACTATTGAGACGACAGTTTATGACTATTTTGTGAAAACGCGTGGAATTGAGCTGACTGTTAGCGCGGATATGCCTTGCATCAATGCTGGCAAACCTAATAATCCGACCTTCTTTCCGATTGAGGTCATAATATATTTTTTATTTTATTTTCAGTGTCTTTTAAAGTGTTGAAGTTTTTGAAACACATATCACTTAACTTAATTTTCTCTTATTTTTATGAATTTTTTTATGCAGCTTTGTTCTTTGATTCCTTTACAGCGTTACAAAAAGGAATTAAACGTTTATCAGGTATCCGCAATGGTGACGAAATGCAAACTAAAACCAGAGGACATGATTAAGGTTTTGGATAATGTACGTTGGTTTATGAACTTGTCGTCGAATTCAAATAGAAAAAGTAGTTTCACATATATTTATAGATCAACTTGAATTTATTATTATTATATATTTTTTTTTTTGGATAGGATGTGAAACGAATTATGCGTGAAGATGAACCATTGTTGCGATCTTGTGGCATATCGATCAACGGCTCTTTTGCTCAAGCTGAAGGCCGTATTCTTACAGCCCCACGGGTACGTACATCTAGAAATATTCGATTTTTTGATTTCTGCATTTTTTTTCTTGAATTATAATAATAAGTCCATTTTAAGTTTTAAATTCGACTTGTTATTGATATTTAACAGTTAAAAATGGGAAATGGAGAAGATATCGTTCCTAGAAATGGCTGGTGGAACATCAAAGATAAGGTGAAATAATAATATAAAATTTATGATTGTTAATTTCCTTTTTTTTTAATTTTTATTTTTTACAAATGTGATGTCTCATACAGAAATTCGTGGAGCCAAAAAGACTCGAAAATTGGGCTATAGTGAAATTCTCGACTGAGTGTAATGTGAAAAGAATGTGCGATGATTTAGCAAAGATTAGCTCGGCTAAAGGAATGGTGAGGCTTTCTTTTCTTTTCGTATAATTCAATTTATCGCATTATGGTACTTACATGTCGTGACATTACATTGCACTTCCTTTTTTTTTTTTTTTGATTTTCAGGTTATAAATCCTCCGTTGTGTGTTATTGAAGAAAATCCGAAAAACAAAAAGAAACCACCTTCTGTAAGAGTGAATATGATGTTTGAACAAATGCATTCGAAATTTCGGAAAAAACCGCCTCAGTTTATTCTTTGCCTTCTTGCTGATAAGAAGTATACAGAGTTATATGGTTTGTACATTATTCTTTTAAACCATGGAGCCTTTTTTTTTAGTATATATTTTAACTGATAACTGATGAATTATTCAATTAAGGTCCATGGAAAAGGAAGACTATTATAGAGTTTGGAATTCTTGATCAATGCATTGCAAATAGTAAAATCGATGAGTATTATCTGCTGAACATTCTCCTAAAGATAAATGCTAAGGTAATCTTTATTTTTTATTATTTTTTAAATATGCTAAAGGTTTAGTCTAATTACAAAAAAACCCCAACCATCTTTAAAAATTACAAAAACACCCCCCACATTTCAAAATTACAAATAAGTGGGCTGTTTGGTAATTAGGTCAAACTCAAGGGTAGTTTTTGTAATTACTCATTTCTGTTCTGTTTATACAGTTGTAATTACTCACTTTGTGCCATTTTTTTTTTAAATTTCAGCTTGGAGGATTTAATCATACTATTAATTCGGAATTTACACGAACCATTCCTTTGGTTAGTAATATTCCAACGATGATTCTTGCAATGGAAGTTTCACATGGTCGAGCAAACGCGCCTTCCATTGCTTCAGTAAGCATTCTTTAGCTCATTATTCGTATCACTGTGTATCCAATCATGTCGTCGTTTTTATCTTTTTTCCTTCTTTTTTTTAAAGGTTGTTGGCTCAAGGGGGTGGCCAAGAATTTCGAGTTACAAAGTGTCTCTTCGCGCGATGCCACCAAAAACTCATTTGATTGATTCACTTTTTAAGCCGGTGTCTCAACACGAGGATGCAGGCATAATAAGGTAACAATATTTTTAGTTAAAAATCACAAAAACCCATAAATTTGATTTTTAATTGTTATGGTAATTTTTTGCATTGAAAGGGAGTTGCTGTTGGAGTTTTATTCAAGCTCCGGACATACAAAGCCAGCTCAATTAGTGATATTTAGGTTAGAATCTTGCTTGTCTTCATTAGTTTTCAGTTTTTCTGCAAATATAAAGATCATGCTATTATCAATCTTCAAGAAAATATAAACCATACTCAAAATTCTAAAAACAAGCCCTTTTTTCTTTTTTTTTTTCCTTTTTTTTATGGTGACGGGCCGTTACTCGTTAGGCATGGAATAAGCACAACACAGTTTGCTGACATTCTCAACATAGAAATGGATCAAATTCTCAAGGTTTGTCTCTTTTTCTAGCCGAATACCATAATTTAATTATTTAGATCACATTTATTTTATTTTATTGTTTTCTTAATGCATATAATCAGGCTTGTAATTTTCTTGAGGAAAACTGGCGTCCGAAATTAACAGTGATCGTCTCCCAGAGACGACACCACACTAAATTCTTCAATGCGACTTCAGGAGTCAACGTCACCCCAGGTAAGCCCGTTTCACCGGATTAACGCTCTTTCACAGCCATTGGATCGCATAATTCATTCCGATTATTCTGTATGTGCAGGAACTATAGTTGACAGCAAAGTTTGTGATCTTGAATATAATAATTTCTATATGTGCCCTCATGCTGCCAGGATGGTAAGTAGATAACTAGACTTAACTTCAGGAGTTCTTTTTTTTTTTTAATAAATTAAACTTTAATTAATGATTGTTCTTCTTATTTGATCTTCAGGGGACTCTGAGGCCAACACATTACCATGTCCTGTTAAATGAAATAGGCTTCTCATCAGATGAACTTCAGGAACTTATTCATTCTTTATCATATGTGTAAGTGATTCTTGATCAATTTTCTAATTTCAGACAAAAACTCATCGAACTTATAACGAACAACCTTTTAACGACGTGCAGTTTCCAGAGAAGCAACAACGCCATCTCTGAAGGTAACGATGCATATCAAGTTTTCAGTCAAGATTATCTTCATTCGTCATTAGAAAAAAATAAAAAAAATTCACTTTTTCTGTGCTGCATCTTGCAGTTGCACCTGTTCGCTACGCACGATTAGCAGCTGCTAAGATATCGCAACTAGTCGAACATGACAAAATGCTGAACGCGGGATTTCAACTGCCGAAAGTGCACAAAAATGTGTCGTCTTCGATGTTCTTCATCTGATTTCGTGTGTAAAACTCAAAGCTACGAAACACTTTTAAGTGAACTTTTCTTACAATAGGTTTCGCAAATTTGAACGTATCTGTCTTAAATTTGAATGTAAAATGCATATTTAGGGATTAAATGTATTAATATTAATACATACGTATGCAGCCATCCAATGCAGTCAAATTGAGTTGTCTTAGATTTAAAGTGATATTATTTAAGTCAAGTCCATACTAAACAGAGGCGCGACAATACAAAACGAAGCATATTATTCGAGATTCGCATTATTTGCCTGCTCACAACACAAGTCGTTTAGTCTAATGAGACAAAGTGCTAAGAAGCTTTGTAAGTGAGGCAATTATATAATCAATTAATATTGAAACACGTCGATGTTTAAATGATAATTGTGCAATGACTATATCCTAGTTGATAATTAGATTAGTTAGAACATCTTCAATGCTAAAATGAAACGTGCATATTTAATATCCACCTAGCATATTCTAACCCACCAAGAATAGATAGAGAATATATTTAATTTATTATTCCAAGTTTTTTCATTCGCTAAGAGATGCCGATGGAGTATTCAAAAACAGGCCTGCAGAGTTGTCACTACGGTGCTCATGTTTGGCCGGTGATCGGCTTTATTTTGCAGGCACAGGGCAGCAAGTGCAGACATCTGATTTAAGCAATCGGTCATTTTAGTCATGAAACAAACACGAGGTCATTCAGCGAAACAACACTATTCACCTTAACAACTGCCTCTAAAGGGTAGTTTCCGTTCAGTCTAGGATCGACGCACTGGTTCACCTTGTCCCCGGTGAGCATTGGCATTGCCTGGGTGTTATATAGTTTATCATTTAGTGCACTTAAAAACTCGGGTATGTACTACTAGATGCGACACGCATTAAATTAAGGAAAATTGTAAAGTGTATACCCATATCACGAGCGAATGCTGTCCAACTGGCAGTGTATGATCGATTGGTTTACGGCCGGTCAAGAGTTCAAGGAGTACCACACCGAATCTGTAAACATCACTCCTCCAGCTTTGCTTACCAGTCATTACACATCTATCACAAGAAACAAAAATAAAATAAAATAACTAGTTTTATGAAAGAGACTCGGTAAAGACCGTACTCAGGGGCTTCATAACCAGACGTCCGAACAGGAAGACGACCTGCCATCTCAGTGGTTTGACTTGATAGGCCAAAATCAGCTATTTTAGCAACACTATAATCATCAAAAAGTAAGACATTGGTGGACTTAATGTCATAGTGAATCTGTGCCTGCTCATGAATGTATTCTAGTCCTTTTGCAGCATTCACTGCAATTTTCACTCTTTGAGCCCATGACAGAACCAGAGCTGGCCTAAACCGTTGGATGCCTTTTTTTCCTGTATTAACAACTAAATCAAATATATGCCTATGATGAAAGAACTCCAACGGCATAAATGGATATAGACTAGTCATAAGTTCAGCCAAACCACATAGAAGTTTGCAGCAAATTAATCAACAGCTCTATAGTACATATCAACAAATTATCTTTGGATATTCTCCCTGAAAGGTCAATTTTAATGTCGACGGACCAATACATATAGAAAAATCTTATCATCATCAGCCTAAAGATCCAAAATAATAATAATAATAATAATAACAACAACAACAAAAAAAAAAAAAAAAAAGCTAGCTATACAGTAAATTGTGTCAAACTCACCGTGAAGAATCTCATGAAGGGATCCATGTAGAGCATACTCATAAACCAAGACTTGCAGACCACCATCCACACAATAACCAAGCAGCTCAACCATGTTTTCGTGCTTTAGCCTGTATACCATTGGTACCTGCTCAACCATACATCAAATAACACACCTATATGAAAGCCTATGCAGCTATATCAAAGCACATGGTGTTCAAACCTGTTTGAGAAAATCTGACATGTTCGTAGACTTTGCCTTTTTAACTGCTGCAGCCTGTCCATTTCTCAGGACTCCATAGTATACCATTCCATATTTTCCCTCACCAATCAAACAATTTAAACCAAAACTGTCAGTAATGTCAAGTAATTCATCTAGTGGAATGGCATGGGCAGCACGTGGATGCTCATCCACAGTTTTATCGTCTCCTTGCACGGCTTCCATGTTAGATAGCCTGAAGAAAATCTCAAAGTTATAGTAGACCATGAAAGTTTGAGCACCAAAATATGAAACAGAAAGTAATTCTGCATTAAATGTTTTGACATATAGTTTGTACATGAATGTTGCAACTCCTTTTTATCGGATGGTTTAACTCGGTTCCAAAATGCATCCCATGACCAAAGTCGTGATGCTTTCTGTGCTGGGGATTCTCTCCCATCTTTTCTTCCAGATGGAGGCTCAGGATCAACAGTTGTGTTAGTTTGCGCTCCTGGAGGGGGCGTAAGTTTCTGCACATCTGTGGATGCCATTGTGAGTTGCTCGGTGCTAACAGATGAATCAGTTTCATCATTAGATGGCTGAACATCATTCACACCACTTCTTATAACATTTGGCATGGAGGGAGACTTTGAGCTCTCCTGCTGCTCAAGTGCAAACTCAAGTTGTATCACAACTTGAGCCATTGTTGGTCGTTTCTTTGATTCATCAAGCAAGCATCTTTCAGCTACCGAAACAAATGTCATCAGGCTATCGCCTGAGATTTCACCCCTTAGATTTGGAGCCACAGTCTGGTAAGCTTTTCCGCTGCTAATGTTTTCGCGAGCCCACCTGGTTAGAACCCTCTGTTTCTCTGGAACAGATGGATCCACTGCTGGTCTCCGCTCAATACTTCAAACAACACCACCCCAAAGGCATATGTGTCACTTTCCCTAGTCAATTTACCTGTGGTGAAATAACTTGGGTCTAAGTACCCCAACGTGCCCTTGACTTTCGTGCTAACATGGCTCTGCCACTTACTTATGCTCAAATGTTTGGCCAAGCCAAAATCTGAAACCTTAGCTATGAAATTCATCCAGCAGGATATTTGAGGCCTTCACATCGCGGTGTATGAGCGAGTGGCCAGTGTGAAGATAGTCCAGCCCTCGACCAGCTCCGATGCATATACTAAGGCATTGCTTCCAGGTTAGAGGCAAACATTTATTGTTGCTATTCCTCGCAAATTTGTAAAGATGATTGGCTAGAGTCCCATTACCCATGTACTCATAAACAATAATCATTTCCCCACACTCATTGCAATAGCCAATCAGAGGGACTAGATTAACATGTCGGAGCTCAGTCAGTGTTTCAATCTCTGTCAAGAATTCACGTGACCCTTGCCTAGAATTCGACTTTTGCCGCTTTATGGCCACAGTCTCTCGCCCATTGTCAATAAGGCCTTTGTAAACCTTGCCAAATCCACCCCTTCCAATGAGATATGCATCACTAAAATCTCTAGTGGCTATTCGAATCTCAGCTAGTGAAAATCGGCGACAAAGTCGTTCAGCCCTGGCTGAAGGCTTGTTTTTCTCCTGTGTATCGCTAGCTTCCCAAACCTGTCGAATCATATAAACGGTGATGTTAAGCAGAGCAAGTAATGCTATTGCAACAGTAGCAATCATATTTCTTTGACCGAGAAAGTTTTGGACAGTCCGATATGATGAATCTTGGGCTGAAGAGAAGGGTTTGGACTAGCAAGACTATTGTCAGTGTTGCTTAACTTCAGTATTTCAAATCCTTTAACAGGCCCGTGTTCATCCAAGAACCCATCATTTGATTGCAAGCGAATCAAGATATCACGTTTGCCTTCTTTTTTATTCCCATTCATCATCACCACGTAGTCTCTATACCAGTACCGGATGTTATTTTCGCCGTTCCTTTCTCGGACTTGGACTAAGTCCATATTAATATTCAAGATCATTTCATTAATATGAACTTCGAAAATATAGCCACCAATCTCTGCCATCTTGAATCCGACTTCGGATAAACAAAGCCTGACCAAGTACCTAAATCCAACATCCACAGATATTTTCCAATTAATATTGTTGACATTAACTCCAAACATGTCACCAATATCTCCAGCCGACGAAACCGAATCCTGTTTGATATTTATTCGGCGGATTAGTTCAAGTGCAGTGCTATTATCAATATAAACCAAAGACTCTCCAACCACTTGGACTCCAAAACCTCGTTTTTGAAAGTAAGAAAGACTGGCAGGCACTGAGATAATCTCGATGCCATTTATGAAAGCATATGTTTCCAACGATTGACTCCTTTCCGGAGAGAAAATTAAGTTCAACTGTTGTTGACTTTCTTCCATGTTCAAACAGAATTCCTTGACAAAAGAACTCACACCAAGAGCCTTAGCAGTAAGCGACGCACTAAAGTTGCTTAGCAAGGTGAAAGGACCGGCTTCGACAGAGAATAAGTCCTTGGACTTAATGAAATCTCTGTACGGAGCCGGGTTAAAGTGAAGACGGATGATTTTCTGACCTGGCTCATTCACTTGAAATGCGTACGAGAATCGAGAACGAGAGAGGCGTGCGGTTTGATATGGAACTGGATCATCAGTAATAATCGACTTATGGATGATGACACTCGAGGAGATTGATAAGCCCTTTACTTGTATCAAGGACGAGAATTCATCTCCGAGCCATTCTCTACCGTCGCGCGCTGCTGTAGAAGTGTCACTTGAGCCACAATTAACTGAAAATTTGCCTGTGGAATGAGGAGCTGGTTTACTACTAGCAGTTAAGAATGTGTTGAGGAAGAAGTATAGAAATAGCATCAAGGGAACTGGAGGAGGATATAGATTCATGTTTCAATCTGTTTTCTTTTTTTTTTTCTTTTTTTTTTCTGTCAAAAATAAATAAATAAATCTGTTATCTACTTTCTCATCCATTTGGTCTTCTTTGGTGGACTAATTCTGAAGATTTTTTTTCAAGTCTAGAGGGCCCTCTTAAGACAGGATATGTCTAATGTAAAAAGCTTCACAACAAGAAGGCAAAATTCACTTTTACCTTAGCACTATCTACTACCAAGCCGTTCAAATCAGCCCCTGAAACAAACAATACAGATCATGTTCATGGACAAATCAAAGTATTAAAGCTAAATAACAGCCTCTATAATTAACTACCAATTATGTTAATATCTCAAAATTATATGCAAAAATAATAAACTTTTCACCTTTTGCCGTAACAGCCTTTAGCCTCTATGGCGACGCCGGTGAGTTTCATCGGGCCACAAAAAGTTCTCTGCACAAAATTCCAACCATAATCTCCCCCGCCTGATTCGCAAACACGACGATTACGTCTTCACGCGCCACTTCCTGAACCTGCTCCATCAATTGTTCGCGCAATCTCTGAGAAACGCTTTGAATTTGAAGAGACGAGTATATTTCTACAGGATCTCGAACTGATTTTTGGCGCCGAGGATCAAATTGGCATTGTGGAGCAAAACACGCTTCAGATTTTCCGAATGGAATAATACAGCTATCGATTTTTCTGGATTTCTGAGTTTTTTTGCGGGTGAACAAATAAACGCTGATTAGAGTGAGAAGTTTGAGGGGAAACAGTAGATTCTGCTTCATAGCTGTGTGTAATTTGTGTGTGATAATACTCATTATAAGCTGTGTTCGTGGATGCGATTAATACTTACAATTTTTCAAAGAAGAAGAAGAATATTTACAGAAGACTGAAGGTGATGATTAATACGTACGTTCCCCTCAACTTTGGCATATATGTACAAAAAACCCCATTTTTATTGAAACATGTCAAATATACCTCACATCTTCGTGAATTTTGTACTTGTCACACCCAAACATTTAGTTTATCTACTCAAAAGTATTTTTAAACCATATCTTTTTCTTTGGAAAAAGTTCTTATCAAATTTACATCTGCAATATAATTTTTCTTTTTAATAAGCAATTTCCAATATAAATTAAAAATATTCGTAAACTAAAATTTAAGCTATACAATTTTATTTTTTTCACTTTGCAACTTCTAATTGACCATGTGAATAGAAATATTACAGTAGAGGATTTTTTTTTTTTTACTTCCTGAACTATGCTTATTTTGACATTTTGCTTTCTAAACTTTTTTTTTCATGCTAATTACCTCCTAAATTGTACGAATTTTGCACTTAACTTCTTGAACTCCTGTTTTTGGTGGAAATTCTAGCCGGATCTCACTCGTGTGACATACACGCTAACATGTAAGGGGTAAAATTGACTTTCAATCTCCTCCTCATGACTCCCGCTCAAAATAATGGCACGTGAGCACTACGTAGGTTCCAAATTCTACATATATACATATATTAATGTGAACATTATCTTAACAGGTCACACGAGTGCTCACGTGTTATTATTTTGAGCAGGAGTCATAAGTAAGAGATGGAAATCGATTTTACGTCTTAGATGTAAGCGTGCATGTCACACGAATGAGATCCGACCAAAAGTTCCACCAAAAATGGAAGTTCATGAGGTTAAGTGCAAAATTCATACATTTTAGGAGATAATTTGCACGAAAAAAAATTTAGGAGGCAAAGTGTTAAAATGACCATAATTTAATATGTAATTTTTTTTTCTCATAGTCATATTTCAACTCTAACCGGATGCAAAATGAAAAATCCACTTACATTAGATTATAAGTTGAAAAATAAAATAATTTAAATTGTAAAGTGAAAAAAGTTCCAAAATTCAGCTTGCTATTTTCCCTCATTTTTTATTTTCTCCCTTTACTATGGGAGATAAAGTTGGAAACCCAACTTATTATTATCATCAAATAATTATGAAAATTATGTATTCTCTTCAGTGTTTAAAATTGAGTTGTCTTATTACTAATAAATATTTCTCATTAACTGAAACATCTGAAATCAAAAAATTAAGCTCCCATTAAAATCGCAGAAAACTCAGAGTACTATAATGTGAAGCTTAACAATTATGTAGACACAGAGATCTTCAAAGATTGAAAAATTTCTAAAGCGTGTATGGCGATTCGAATTAGTAGCCGCCGAACATTACAACAATTGGAGGCTCGGTATATCGGCCAGCCCGATCAGGATTTCTCAAAGGTCGTCGTCACAATTCCTCAGCTCGAGCCGTCTAAGTCTCGGGAAACGATGGTGCGAATCTACCAACACAGCCAAATTCGTCCGTCCGATGTGCAAAACCTCCGGACGACGAAAGCCTCCGTCAATCCTCTCCCAGCATTTCCCCATGAAAGCTCTCTTTCAGCTTCAGCACCTCGAGATTATCGAGCAATCCTAAAATAGACATACGGCTCTAGTCGAGATAAGTCTCGGACAACGTCAGGCTCTTGAGCTTCGGCAGCAACTTATAGTGTTGAGGAAGCCTGGCGAATAATATACCATTAGCCATGTACTCATAAACAATAATCATTTACCCACGCTCATTGCAATAGCCAATCAGAGAGACCAGATTTGTATGTCGGTGCTCAGTCAGTCTTTCAATCTCTGTCAATAACTCACGTGCCCCTTGCCTAGAACTTGACTTTTGCCGCTTTATGGCCACAGTGTCTCGCCCATTATCAATAAGGCCTTTGTAAACATTACCAAATCCGCCTCTTCCAATGAGATACGCATCACTGAAACTTCTGGTGGCTTTTTGGATCTCAGATAGTGAAAATCGGCGACAAAGTCGTTCAGCCCTAGCTGAAGCCTTGTTTTCCTCCTGTGTACTACGTTTAGCAGATCAACTAACGCTATTGCAACAGTAGCAACCATATTTCTAAGACCTAGAGCTTGCCGTAAGTTTCGGATAGTCCAATATGATGAATCTTGTGCTGACAGCAATGAATTTGGACTAGCAAGACTGACTGTTCCCTTTCATCATAACGACATAGTCCTTGAACCACCGGATGTTATTTTTCTCGTTCTTTTCTCTGACTTTGTCCAAATTAATATTTAAGACCAATTCGTTAATGTGGACTTCGAAAATAACACCACCAATCTCTGCCATCTTGAATCCGACTTCGGAGAAACGAATCCTGACCAGGTGCCTGAATCCAACATCCACAGATATTTTCCAAATAATATCGCTTGCTTTCTGGTTATGAACCATTTCCCAGTTTCCAAACATGTGCACAATATCTCCAGCCGAATCCGAATCCTGTCTGAATCCAATATCTCGTTTTTGAAAGTAAGAAAGACCGGCAGGCACAAAGATAATCTCAATGCCATTTATGAAAGCATAAGTTTCCAACAATTGACTACTTGCAGGAGAGAAAATTAAGTTCAACTGTTGTTGACTTTCTTCTAAGTTTATACAGCAATCCAAGCACTAAAGTTGCTTAGCAAGGTAAAAGGACCAGCTTCAACAGAGAATTTTAAAGCCTTTGTATGCAAACCAGAAGAATGAGATGCTTTGGCTTTCCTATGAACTCGAAAGGTTAAATTTCCAGTTTCATACTAAGTCCTCGTTGAACCATTCTATGCTGTTGCTTGAGGGTTTATTTTATATTAAAATTTAAAATACATGCAAAGAAACTGAAAAACAGATTAGAGACTTCGAAATACGAACAAATTTCAGATTTCTTCAAGGTCTCAGCACATTTTTTTCAGGAATTTACACGAAATGCTGAATTTTTCATAACCCTATCTCACCTAATCCAGATTAATCACAATCAACTAAGCAAACTAAAATCAATTACTACATAATGCAAATCCAGATTAATCACAATCAACTAAGCAAACTAAAATCAATTACTACATAATGCAAATCACTATTTAAAGTCAAACCTAGAAAAAATGTGTATCCTCCTCCGCCGCCGTCGCCGCACCGATCCTCCGATTGGCGGAGAAAACCCTACTCTCGTCATATATTATCTTCACCTT
This sequence comes from Phtheirospermum japonicum, assembly GCA_014905375.1. Classification (NCBI taxonomy): domain Eukaryota; kingdom Viridiplantae; phylum Streptophyta; class Magnoliopsida; order Lamiales; family Orobanchaceae; genus Phtheirospermum; species Phtheirospermum japonicum. The sequence goes on from BMAC01000168.1 coordinate 366,234, forward strand.
TGCCCTAACAGCGCTAACCTCTTTGGCGACGCCGATAAGCTTCACCGGACCGCAGAAAGCTCTCTGCACGAAATTCGAAACCCTAATTTCCTCCTCCTGATTCGCGAACGCGGCGATTAAATCTTCACCCTCACGCACCACGCCCTGAATGTGCTCCACCAATTCTGCCAGGTCCTCACCTAGGTCGGCGATATTCGCGCAGTCTCTGAGAAACGCTTTGAGGAGACGGATATCGTTCTCCAGGATCTCGACCTGACTTTTGGCGCCGCGGATCAAGTTGGCGTTGTGGACCAAAAATCGCTTCAGGTTTTCCAAAACGAATAATACAGCTATTGCTTTTTCTGGATTTCTAAGTTTGCTTTCGGGTGTGCGCGAGCGCGTGAACAGGTAAGCGCCGGTTATAGTGACAAGTTTGAGGGCAAATAGTAGCTGCGGCTTCATAGCTGTGTGTTTGTGTGTGTGATTAAAGACGAAAGCGATTTTTTTTTAGAAGTGTGTCAACTTTACTGGTTGACTAGCACGATGATGATGATGTGATTATACGCGTCCGACTCAACTTTTGCGAGAGTGTTGCACTTTTAGCCCCCAAACTTTTCAAATTTCTATATTTGACCGCTCATAAGTATTTTTACATCTTAATCCATACGTCCCCAAAAAAACTCAAAAAATCAGGCTTACATTATATGTTGTTTAAAAAAATTGTTAGATTAATATTTAAAATATTATATCTTATGTTCATATAGTTAATTAATTATTTGTAATAAAAACTAATATAGGTGAATAGAGTATTGTGATTTTAATATATTTTTAAATATAAATGTACATGAAAGTTAAAAGTAATCACATACTAATGTCATAACAGAATTATCTTTTTGGATACCCAAAATAATTAACGTGGTCTATTAATTCGGGACAAAAAAAGAGATTTTATCTTTTTGTATTTTGAAATGTTTTTAATTTTTTGTAATCACACTTTGAACTGTATGTTTTTCGGTTGCAACTTTTAATCAACCGAAGGTGGAGTATTCAACATGTGAAATGAGATATTCGTTAATTATCTTAACCCTAGCTAGTTGAATGATGATCACAATGTGAAATTCTTAAGTTATTATTGTGAAAAAAAAAATAGATTGCAAAGAGTAAAAAGAAGGTCCATCTTGAAAATAAAATATATTCCCTCATTTTATTCCCCCTATTAGTTGAAACGGAAGTTGGATTTTTGTCGCAATAATTTATGTATGTAGTCATTCAGTCAAATTGAGTTATCTTATTTCTTGAATTGTTCCTCAATGTCATAGATTTAAAGTGACAATATTTAAGTGATAAAATATATTTTGATACTATTGAATTTGATAACCAGTGTGCGAGTGGAAATTCTTTCATTCATTCTCGTTTTGTTTCACTAGAAACTAGTGAAAATAAAAATCTTAGGGAGATGAAATTTTTTGTTAAGATAATGATTGGATATAATTTGTATTTTTTGAGTAAGTGATTGGAAATAAAATTATTTGGTAAATAAAATTTCAAATGGGACCCACAAAAATTTTTGTGTTGTGAGAATTAATAATGGTGGAAAGATGAGAGAGGGGAAATAAAATAAAGCTTTTTTGTGGTAGAAAATTAATGGTAAATAAGAGACATGAGGGAAATAGATGAGAGATAAATGAGGAAAAACATTTTTGAGAAAACACGTGAATTATATTTTTTGAGTTATAAACAATCATTTGTTTGTCATTCTTTTTCTTTTGCTAGTTGAAGGAAATCAAAATTTTGGTTTCCAATCGCATCCAGTTTGTCATGATTTTCTTTCTTTCTTCATAATAGCAGAAACAATTTGACCATTGCAACAATCGCACTTTTGTCTTACTATGGGAACATGTTCTTTCTTTCTTTCTTTATTGAGAAACTAATACCCTATTATTTTTTCCGCATCGTAAACCCACCGCATATTTTTTTGTCTTACAATGGGAGCATGTTCGAAAGAATCTCGAGGCTAGATTAATAAAACAAGAACTCTAGTGTTTACAAGAAGAAAGAAAAAAGAAAACCATAAAAAAAACATTAGAAATGAAAAGGTAATTGTAGAACTATAGTTATCTTATTTATTAAATATCCCTTTATATAAAATATCAAATACATATTAATACATAAAGATAATAAATATCTAAATTGCCCATCAAGACTTCTTGTTAACGAAAACACACTAATTGTATTTTTCATTCAACACTTTCCATTTTGTCAAGTCAAATGGTGGAATAGTGTTTAATTGTTGCATTGTTAAAATCTTGCCCAGTAACAAAGTCCAATAAAAAAATATAACACTTGGTGGGAGGAAGAGAGTATAACACATTTATGTTGAGATTCCCCTCACCCTTTCTCTTGCTTGTTGTCGAGTGTCAACTACAACTATGGAAAAGCAGGCGAAGCATGGTCACCGCTAACTCCTTTTGGTCCCAAATCTTTGGGCTTCCGTTTTTGTTTACTCCGAAAACTACATAAATTGTAGGTAAAGTCTACACCCATCTCTGATATGTACGTCTATCAAGAGAATTTTGAAAGTGTATATACATTCATCAACGGAGCTCTGAAAGCCTCCACTTTCTCAATTTACTTTGAGAAATCCATAATTACTTGTTGTAGAAGAGTTGTGGTGATATGTTTCGTATTATCACCTTGCACGTATCCTACTTTCTTTTATTCGTTGCAATTACATTATTTTCATACTACAAGTGAATTCCTTAATGGTAGGACTTAAGTCACTATTTTCAAAGATATATATGATTATAACATTTACTATAGATACTCACGAACTAGTACACGTATAATAATGATCTCTTTACATGAATTTAGTGGGTAACCAACAACACCAATAATATTTGGTATTTTGGGGTAGGAAGTAAATTCAACATTTCTTTAAGGTTAAAAGACCATCTGCAATCCCAATAATTTTATGAATGGGAAGACTAAATCCATATCAATGTTTGTTGTTTTTTTTTTTGATCAAAATAAGTTTTGATTCCATTCCATCGATATTGCGCTTTATAGAGTTAAATCAAGATAACAAGTCATTGAAAAAGTAATATCAAGTTAAGTGTAGAGTAATAGTACAATAATGCGCATATTATATGTAGGGAGTTCAGCTCTCACCAGGCCTTCGTCATTTCCTTAACGAAATTGATCTTTCCCTACATCCTCACTTTGATTAATCATAGGAGTGTTAACATATTGTAATTATCCATGTTTAACCATCTGATCATCTTTTAAATATATGCAAACTGTAGAATTTAATATTTCACAAACTCAGGTTTTAAGTTAAAGTTTTGACAAGACCGAGTTTTCACATAATTCATTATCTCAAATCAAAATTCAAGTAGCTAAAAATTTCTAGAGTACATATTATATTCATATCTTTGACATATACTACCACAATTGCAAACTTGAAACTTATTTTCTTTATAAATATGTGAGGACATAAATTATATTTTTTCGATCAAGTAGCCACTTAGACGGTTATATTACATCCTTTTGAATTGTTTCAATCCATAAAATGAGCGTTTCAATTTAATTGCAAATACACTATGTGGTTCTGAGCTCCTTGCATTGATAATGAAACGCCATATATATCTCTAAATCATGATCCCCATAGAAATATGATGCAACCATGTGTATAAGTTTTATTCTCAATTCTTCAAAATTATAACATTTATTATGGGATAATACATATCCTCATAATCAATTGCAGGGCATTGTAAGAAACATTGTGCTTCTACTCTGTTTTTGCATCTCATGCCTTTATTTTTCTCATTACACTTTCTAACAAAACTTTGTATATGTCATATCATGGCTTTATATTCCTCATTATGATTTCTGACAAACTTTCTTTATATTTTATAGGCTTTACACTTGGTGATGTTACCACTATCAGACCAAATACACGTTTTATTATCAGTGAATCAAGTTCTACCTGAATTGATTATTTTCATTTAAGAGCCTCATTCTGTCTAGAGGAAATTGCTAAAGAGTGGTTCGATAACGTTGTATTTTATGATTTTTTGAGCAACAGTGTATCACCATCAATGTACGAAAATATTCCTATCAACTCGTATATATTCACATAAGTCATTGGAATATTTTGTATTCTCTGGAATCATATTAAACAATAGAGCGTCCTCCAATAATGATTCATGAACATAAATATAATTAGAGATAATATCACGAGGGGAATTGTCATCATTGATGATTAATTGAAGTCATGTTATACCTGTCCTCTTATAGATTAAATGGTGTTATTCTCGAAAGATATCACTTTGTATTGCATATGGCCTCCCAGTAAAAAGCATTTTATCAGATACAGTAATTGGTAGTAAGTAAACGAAGAAATAAGCTATGGTTAAATATCCAGCAAATTCAGACTTTATGTGGCTTATTTAAATCATCATACATATCACACACTAAGAGTGAAGGGGCACGCCCTCGCCTCACTGGAGCAAAACATCTCAAACACGACTCGCGAAATTCAAAACATTGATTTCAAAAACCCAAATTTAAAAGCTCAGCATAAATTAGGATAAATCAAAAAAAAAAAAAAAAAAAAAAAAAAAAAAAAAAAGGTCAGCTCAAATTCTTCAGGTCCGCCAGGAACTCCGCTGGTGTATACGGAGCGGGCAAATGCCCAAGTGTTGAGTCACTTTCATCATCAGTTATTCCAATTATTCGCGTTGAGTTACTTTCAGCATCGGTTAAAGAAGAGTTGGAGCTCTCCTGCTGCTCAAGTGCAAACTCAAGTTGACGCACAACTTGAGCCATTGTTGGCCGTTTCTGAGGCTCATAGCTCAAACAACTTTCAGCTACCTCAACAAATGCCATTAGGCTACCTTCTGAGATTTCACCGATCAGATTCGAATCCACAATCCGGTCAGCTTTTCCATTACTAATATTTTCACGGGCCCACGCGGTCAGAACCTGCTCATCCTCCGGAACACATCGGTTCACTGCTGGTCTCCCACACAATACTTCAAACAACACAACCCCAAATCCATACACGTCGCTTTTCCTAGTCAGTTTACGCGTGGTGAGATAATTCGGGTCCAAGTAGTAATACGTGCCCTTGACTTTCGTGCTAACATGGCTCTGTAACTTGCTTGGGCTCAAATGTCTGGCCAAGCCAAAATCTGAAACCTTAGCTGTAAAATTCTCATCCAGAAGGATATTTGAGGGCTTGACATCGCGATGTATGAGTCGGTGGTCGGTGTGAAGATAGTCGAGCCCTCGAGCAGCTCCGATGCATATATCAAGGCGTTGCTTCCAAGTGAGAGACGGATGGTTATCATCACTATTCCTAGCGAGTTTATTGTAAAGATGATCGGATAGAGTCCCATTAGCCATGTACGCGTAAACAAGAATCATTTCCCTATGCTCATTGCAGTATCCAATCAGAGAGACTAGATTAACATGTCGGAGCTGAGTCAGTGTTTCAATCTCCGTCAAGAACTCACGTGCCCCTTGCCCAGAATCTGATTTTTTCTGCTTTATGGCTACAGTTTGTCGCCCGTTATCAATAACACCTATGTAAACTTTACCAAACCCACCCTTTCCAATGAGACACGCATCACTGAAATTTCTAGTGGCTGATTGGATCTCAGCTAATGAAAACCGGCGACAAAGTTTTTCAAACCTGGCCGGAGGTTTGTTTTCCTCCTTTGTATCCCAATTTTGTACCAATGCATAGGCAATGACATTTAGCAGAACAAGTAATGCTATTGCAACAGAAGCAAACATATTTCTTTGACCGAGAAAGCTTTGGACAGTCCAATGTGATGAATCTTGGGCTGAAGAGAAGGGATTTGGACTAGCAAGACTATTGTCAGGGTTGCTTAACTTCAGTATTTCAAATCCTTTAAGAGGCCCATGTCCATCCAAGAACCCATCATTTGATTGCAGGCGAATCAAGATATCGCGTTTGCCTTCTTTTTTATTCCCATTCATCATCACCACATAGTCTCTATACCAGTACCGGATGTTATTTCCGTCGACGTTCCTTTCTCGGACTCGGACTACGTCCATATTAATATTCAAGACCATTCCATTAATATGGACTTCGAGAATAACGCCACCAATCTCCGCCATCTTGAGTCCGACTTCGGAAAAACGAAGCCTGACCAAGTACCTAAATCCAACATCCACGGATATTTTCCAATTAACACCAGCCGACGAAACCGAATCCTGTTTGATATTTATCCGCCGGATTATTTCAAGTGCAGTGCTGTTATCAATACAAACCAAAGACTCTCCAACCACTTGGACTCCAACACCTCGTTTTTGAAAGTAAGAAAGACTGGCAGGCACCGAGATAATCTCGATGCCATTTATGAAAGCAAAAGTTTCCAACGATTGACTCCTTTCCGGAGAGAAAATTAAGTTCAACTTTTGTTGACTTTCTTCCATGTTCAAACAGAATTCCTTGACAAAAGAACTCACACCAAGAGCCTTAGCAGTAAGCGAAGCACTAAAGTTGCTTAGCAAGGTGAAAGGCCCGGCCTCGACAGAGAATAAGTCCTTGGACTTTACGAAACCTCTGTACGAAACCGGATTAAAGTGAAGACGGATGATTTTCTGACCTGGCTCATTCACTTGAAATGCGTACGAAAATTGAGAACGAGAGAGGCGCGCGGTGTCATAGGGAACTGGATCATCAGTAACAGCCGACTTACGGATGACGACACTCGAGGAGATGGATGAGCCCTTTACTTGTATCAAGGAAGAGAATTCATCTCCGAGCCATTTTCGGCCGTCAAGCGCTGCTATAGAAGTGCCACTTGAGCCGCAATTAACTGAAAATTTGTCCGTGGAATGAGGAGCTGGCAATGTGTTGAAGTATAAGTATAGAAATAGTATCAGGGGAACTAGAAGAGGATATAGATTCATACTTCAATCTTTTTTTTTTTCCCTTTTTTTTTCTGTGTAATTATATAGAGATGAAAAGGATGAGAGGCATTTGTTTTCACTTCTAAGCTAAGCAGCTCAAGTCGGTCATTGAGCATTTAATAGTCAATACTACTGTTAGGTTAGGTCTTCTTTGGTGGAGATATTTTCTAAGTCTAGAGGGACTTCATACGACAGTACATGTCTAATGTAAAAAAGCTTTAAAAAATGAAGAAGGTAAAATTAAATTTACCTTGGTACTATCTACTGCCAAACCCTCAAATCAGCCCCTAAAACAAACAACACAGATCATATTCAATTGTTCATGGGCAAAATCAACCATCGGTTTAAGTAAAATATCAAAGCTAAATTACAGCCTCTATAATTAACTACCGATTATGTTAATATCTCAAAATTATATGCAAAAATAATAAATTCTTCACCTTTTGCCGTAACTTTAGCCTTTAGCCACAATGACGACGCCGATGAGTTTCATCGGACCACAAACACAAAATCCCAACCCTAATCTCCTCCGCCTGCTTCGCAAACACGGCGATTACATCTTCACGCGCCACTTCCTGAATCAGCTCCATCAATTGTGGAGCAAAACACGCTTCAGATTTTCCAATAGGAATAATACAGCTCTCGGTTTTTCTGGGTTTCTGAGCTTGTTTGCGGGTGAACAAACAAACGCTGATTAGAGTGAGAAATTTGAAGGTAAACAGTAGCTATGCTTCATAGCTGTGTGTAAAATGTGGATTAAACCACGTAATTAATCATTGTTATGGTAATTGAGAACTGGGGTCCAATTGGTTACCACACCACCAAGATGTCCATTTATGTAATTTCCCGTTTAAATTTTACCATACACTATACTCCCTCCGTAACATCATATTTGATCGATATATCGTCAATTAATTAATAATATTTTCATTTAATTATTTTTATTCTTTTCTTTTAGTTATTCTATTACTATATTCTTGTTTATATTTTTTAAATTAAGTAGGAATAAAACTGAACTAAATTGGTAAAAAATTTTACTTAATTTGTAATAAAATTGAGTCTCTAAACGTCAAACTCCATAGTTCCCACTCCTTGAGATTATTCTCTCTATATTTTTAGATTCTTTATCACACTTTACTTTATCAGACTTTTCACCTTCATAATGTAGAGACTTCCTATTTTAGTTTTATTCCAACAACTCCCTATTTAAAAACTATTCATCATATATTTACAGGGAGTATATTTAAAAAAATAATAATAATAGGGAGTTTGAAAAAAAATGTAGGGAGCTCTTAATTTAAAAAGTCCTTGTAAGGCGGCTATTGAAGCAAATCTCAATATGTTGACTCCCCAAATTGGCTAAGGAGTCATTATAGTAAATTTCTTGGAGATAGTTTAAGAGTGTTCATGGATCGTGTCCTCGGTTTATGAGCTCTTTTTTTTTCTTTTTTCTTTTTCTTTTTTTAACCCTAACTTGTAGAATTGGCTCAATAAAAGTTCGAATTGTGAACCAATCCACAATTAGGGTTGGGAACATTAACACTCGAGTATTTGTCAAATTAGTAATTACCTTATAGAAAAATCATACTCAAACAATAACAACTCAAAAAACTAACAAATAACAAATTAGTATTTGTGTGACTAAATAGTGAATGAGTGGAGGGGGTAAAAATAAGAACCAATAAGAGCCTTAGGATTTTTTTGCACCTATGTAATATACAAAATTATAAAATTGTCCCCTTTAGTGTACCGATTCGGGTACCATACAGTTTACATAATTACGAACCACGACCCGCCATTTTATTTGCCCGGTGTCTCCAATCGGTTCGATTACCCTCTCTTTTAGTCTGGGGTATTCCAGTTTTCCCGATTTTCCTTTTTTTTTTGTCATTATGTTTTTTTTTAATAATAATTATTGTCTAATGCAATTCATATCACTGATAATGTCAAATAAATTAATTTTGAATTGTTAAGTTCACATTACTGCAAAATATTAAAATTGCTAATAACTTTTTGTAATTAAGATATAAATATATGGATATCTTATAGTATCTTACATTAAATAATATTATGGTGTAGAAAAATATAGCATTTTTTTTATCAAGAAACAAATTATAAATATTTTGTTATTTTATTTAAATTGTTTTTTATTTTTGGCTTTTAATAGCATGTTTTCTTGTATAAATTACGAGTTTTAGAGTATCTCCAATGCAATAGTGTTAATTGTACTTATGTGACAAAAGACATTGATATTTTATAAAAAAGATTTTCAATGCATCAATATTAATGTTATATAAGTGATAAATTATTTTTTATTTTTAGAAAAATAAAGAGAGAAACATGATTGGATGATAAAATTTAAATTAATTGTAGATATCGTCAACATCAATGATATTAAGCATTTATTGTGCCATATAATCATCCTGATATCATGCGTTAAACCTTTTACTTTCAACATTGTTGTATCGATGATACTTTTAAAAAGGAAAAATTACATTTATTGTCCTTTAAGTTTGATCCCTTTTAATTTTTGTCTTGTAAATATAGACAATTCGAAAATTGTCTTGTATCTTTAAAATTTTCGCGTTTTATGTCCTCTAAATATAGGCGGTTCGAAATTTGTCCTATATCTTAAAAAATCTTCACATTTTTTGTCCTCTAAATATTCTTATTTTATGATTTTAAAAAATAATTTTCGAACTACCTATATTTACAGGACATACTTTAAAAGGAGTCAAACTTACGTACAAAAATTATGATTTTCCCTTTAAAAGATAATTTACTACAACAATATAATATGATATATGGATCCATGGAAAAAAGTTAGTTTACATTCAATCCATGATATATGGCAAAAATATATTGGTTTTGAATCGAGGTAATGGTACATTTTAGAGCAGATGCAATGCGCGACCTTTTCCCACATGCGCGATGCGCTCCACCGCGTGGGGTCACTTGTGGGGCCCATTGTCAAATGGTGGGCCCGGTAAGCATATTTTCCTCCTTCTGGACCGATACCTGACATTAAATGTCAGCTGAAAATCCTACGACCCATATTAATCCCAATCTCAATTTTTAAAATTGTAAAAATTCCAAAAATAAATAGAAAGTAATAAAGAAAAGAAAATATATTAGATAGCTAGGATTAAATGATGGTTAGAGATCTAACGATACACATTTAATCTCAATTTTTTTTTCCAAATCAGAAAAAATAAGAAAAATATAATTTAAGAATAGAAATTTAAATATAAATTTTTGATTGAAAAAATATAATAACATATTTTAAATAAAATAAAATAATAATAAAAGGATATGATTGAACATATTTGGGATTTCCATTGAAACTCCTAAGTTTGAAATTGTTTTTAATGTTTTTATTTATTGAAGTATATTTAATTGTTTAAATTGTTTGTGATGTTTTTAATTATTAAAACTATTTAAATGATTAATTATCTAAGAATTTGTAATGCTTTTAATTATTTAATTATATTTAGTATTTTTTTATTCTCAATTATTGATTATTCATATTTTTAAAAATTATTTGTAGGTTTTTTTAATTATTTTAATATTCTCATCATTTTTATTAAGAAACAAAAAAATAAAATAAAATAATAATTTCTACAATATCACGTCACATTTCATCCGATCACTTTTAACATTACTTTTTCTTATGTAACCTCTCAAATCCAACTTTAGTAATGTACATACAATGGCTCCTCAATTTGGCATGTACGTACAAATAACACCAGTTTATTTAAACAAGTCAAATATCTTACGACTCCTTTGTTGTTGTTTGCCAATTTTGTACTTGTCACCCCCAAATTTTTGGTTTATGTATTAACTATTAATCCACTCAATAGTATTTTTAAACCATATCTTTTTCTTTGGAACAAAACAATATATGTTTTTAACTAACAATTTGCAGTATAAATTAAAAAAACTCTTTACTAACAATTTAAGCTATACATTTTTTTTTTCTTTTTTTCACTTTTGCAACTTCCGATCGACCATGTGAAAAGATATAGTCAAGAGATGTTATTCTAAATTTTTTTTAAACTCTACCCGGTCAAAAGATGCAAAATGAAACACACATGTATATTAGATTATTAGTTGAAAAATAAAATAACTTAAATTACGCAGTGTAGAAAAGTCCAAAATTCAGCTGCAAATAGTATTTTACCCTCTTTTTTCTTTTTTCTCCTTTATTTATTATGTGAGATAAATTTGGAAACGCAACTTATTATATCATCAAATTATTATATATACCATTCAGTTTATTAAAACTAAGTTGTCTTATTACTATGAAATATTTCTCAATTTCATTTAGATTTATGAAATATTTCTCAATTTCATTTAGATTTCCTAATGGGTTTCTGCGTTTCGCACAGGTTTCGTCTGGATTTCTGAGTTTGCTTTCGGGTGTGCGCGAGCGTGTGAACAAGTAAGCGCCGGTTATAGTAATTATGACATTAAAATACCACAACATTCTTACTAAGAAAATAATAATAATAATAATAATAATAATAATAATACAATGGAAGATTTTTTCGGTCAACGGAAAATATTTTATGGCGAGAATTACCTTTTTCTATTTTGCTAAAGAGAATTCTTAATATATGTTGATCGCAAAAAATTCTTACTTAATATGCAAATATTGTCATGTATTTCTTCTTATTATTATCAATATATACTTATATTAGTATTATTATTTTAATAATGGGTAAACTTCGTCTACTTAAATTTGGACTAAGTGGGAAGTTAGATAATTACTTAATATTTGACAAAAACATATTTTTCTGATGGTGTATTTGGAATTACACCTGAACTTTTCTGGTTTGGAGTTTGGACTTGGAGCTTGACTGGCAGGATGATGCTATTAAATGCATTTCTGCCTCAAACTTTTGCGAGTGTTGCACTTTTCACCCCCAAGTTTTTCAAATTTCTGTATGTGACCGCTCATAAGTATTTTTACATTCATCCTCCCGCCGTCCAAACACTGTCTTATATTTTACACTGTTTGAGAAAATGTTGGTTAAAAACTCAAAAAGTAAAATAATGTATTTTCCTCTATGCTCACCTGATTAATTTATTATTTATTCATTGTCTACCGATCTACTAATGTTATAACAACCCTACATTTTTGGGACAAACAAATAATAACGTGGTCTATTGACAAAAAAAGGAACTTTCGCCATTTTAAAATTCTCAACAATTTTATTTTTATTTTTTGCAATTACACCCTAAACTATGTATGTTTTCCAAATTGCAACTTTTGACTGACTGAAAGTCGAATATTCGGCATGTGAGCAATGACATACTTCATAAACATAATTTTCTTCAGGCCACAAATTCATAAAAGAGAAAAAAGTCACCTCAAATTCTTCAGGCCTGCCGTCTTCGTTGGTAAAGACGTAGCTGCTTGATGTTTTCCCGCAGGAACTTCACTGCCGCATACGAAACGGGCACTGTGAGTTGCCATCTGCTCATTCCAAGTGTTGAGTTACTTTCATCATCGGTTGAAGAAGAGTTTGAGCTCTCCTGCTGCTCAAGTGCAAACTCAAGCTGTAGCACAGCTTGAGCCATCGTTGGCCGTTTCTGAGGCTCATAGTGCAAGCATTTTTCAGCTATCGCCACAAATGCCATGAGGCTACCCTTTGAGATTTCACCCCTCAAACTCGGGGCGACAATCAGTTCGGCTTTTCCATTACTAATATTTTCACGGGCCCACGCGGTCAGAACCCGCTCATCCTCCGGAACACGTAAGTCCTCTGCGGGCCTCCCACTCAATACTTCCAACAACACCACCCCAAATGCATACACGTCGCTTTTCCTAGTAAGTTTACCGGTGATGAAATAATTTGGGTCTAAGTACCAAAACGTGCCCTTGACTTTCGTGCTAACATGGCTCTGTAACTTGCTTCGGCTCAAATGTCTGGCCAAGCCGAAATCTGAAACCTTAGCTGTAAAATTCTCATCCAGAAGGATATTTGAGGGCTTGACATCGCGATGTATGAGTCCATGGCCAGAATGAAGATAGTCGAGCCCTCGAGCAGCTCCGATGCATATATCAAGGCGTTGCTTCCAAGTGAGAGACGGGTGGTTATCATCACTATTCCTAGCGAGTTTTTTGTAAAGATGATCGGATAGAGTCCCATTAGCCATGTACGCATAAACGAGAATCATTTCCCCATGCTCATTGCAGTACCCAATCAGAGAGACTAGATTAACATGTCGTAGCTCAGTCAGTGTTTCAATCTCAGTCAAGAACTCGCGTGCCCCTTGTCCAGAATCTGATTTTTTCCGCTTTATGGCTACAGTCTGTCCCCCATTATCAATAAGGCCTCTGTAAACCTCACCAAACCCACCCCTTCCAATGAGACACGCATCACTGAAATTTCTAGTGGCTGATTGGATCTCAGCTAACGAAAACCGGCGACAAAGTTTTTCAGCTCTGGCCGAAGGCTTGATTACCTCCTCTGTAACGCTAGCTTCCCAAGCCTGCCGCAATGTATGAACGACGATGTTTAGGAGAGCGAGTAGCGCTACTACAGCAGTAGCAAACATATTTCTCGGACCAAGAACTTGGTGTAACTTCTTGATGATAGTCCGATATTGACGAGCCTCGTGCCGAAGGCTAGAGATTCGGACTAGCAAGCATAAGTTTGCAACAATTGACTAATTGCAGGTCAGGGGAACTGGAAGAGGATACAGATTCATGCTTCAATCTGTTTTCTTTTTCTGTTGAAAAAATTAAATAAATAAATCTGTTTTCTACTTTCTCATCACATTTGCTGTAATTAATATAGAATTGAGAGAGAAGATAAGATGGGTACTTCATTTCTAGTGGTCGCTGAACATTCAATACTAGTGTTTGGTCTTCTTTGGTTGGCTAAGTTTTTTCAAAGGTTTGTTTCCATTTGGTCTGAGGTCAAAGATTTAGAAAAATAAAGAAAAGGAAAAAGGAAAAGGGTCAAATTCATTTTACCCTTTTACTATCTACTACCAAAACCTTCACCCCTAAAACTATACAGATCATGTTCATGGAAATAAACCATCGATTTAAACACAACAATAAAGTTAAATTACTGCCTCTACAATTAATTTTAGGTAAATACAGAGGAGCTAGATGTAACTTTAATATTATACTATAAAAGCCACATTGATTATTATTTGTTTTATATAAAAAAAAAAGTTTTGAATAGCCAAAAAGAAAAAAGGGAATAACCTTTAGCCTAGCAGCCTTAGCCTCTTTGGCGACGCCGACGAGTTTCAAGCCCTAATTTCCTCCGTCTGATTCGGAAACACGACGATTATATCTTCACCTTCACGCCCCACTCCTGAGTCTGCTCCACCAATTGTTCGCGCAATCTCTGAGAAACGCTTTGAAGAGACGAATATATTTCTCCAGGATCTCGAACTGATTTTTTGGCGTACGCGAATCATATTGGCACGCTTCAGATTTCCCAAAAGGAATAACACAGCTATCGGATTTCCTGGATTTCTGAGCTTTTTTGCGGGTGAACAAATAAACGCTGATCAGAGTGAGAAATTTGAGGGCGAACAGTAGCTTTTGCTTCATAGAGCTTGAGTTGAAGGGATGATGATAATACGTTTCCCCAGTGTAGTAAAAAAAGCATCGAAACAATATAAAAGAAGAACTCCAAAATTTGGTTTATTTAATTAAATAAATAATATAAATTTAAATAAGAATTAAAAAAATGTTACTTTCAAAAAAAACTTAAACAAAATAAGTGGGATGCTACTGGGACGCTATTGTTAAAAGTGTCCCGAACTAAAATTTGTGCCCCCAAAATTTTTGGGGTCGAAATGTAAAAAAGAAAAATACACGGAGGGTCGGGACGTTTTTCGTAATAGCGTCTCGATAGATTTTGAAAAAAAAAAAAGGCTGGGGGTCAGGACGCCTTTGAGAATGGCATCCCGGGGCATTTTGCAAAAAATAAAAATTTGAAAACAACAAAACCCTAACAAACTCACGCAGAACACACACAACACAAATCACTTACCTTTTCGGAACCAGCGGCTGCGTGAAGAAGGAGAGGAGCCCTTGAAGAAGCTGCCAAACAAGCAAAAAAAAAAGGTAAGTTAATCCTAGTATTTATGTATTATATTGTTATTGTTATTTTTAATTTTAATGAATTGCAATTAGATTTATTTTTTGCTTGTATATATTAAATTTAGATGTTTTTGAGTTTTAGTTATTTATTTTTATTTGGTTTGTTTGTGAATCTTTTAGTTAATTGTTAATTGATTAGGGAAATTGTTAATTTTTTCTGAATTGTTCGTTGAAATTGATTATGAAAATTCTTGACCTTATATTATTACCTTCTATTTAATTGCTTGTGAATATTTACAAAATTTTATCTATGAACATCTATGAAAATGTATTAGGTTTGTTGGTGAATTGTTAATTGTTTATGGAAATTTTAATTTTTTTTGCAAATTGTTAATTTTTTTGTGAATTGTCATGGAAATTGATTATGGAAAATATTGACCTTCTATCGTTACCTTCTATTTAATTGCTTGTAAATATTCACGAAATTTTAGTTATGAACATTTACGAAAATGTATTAGGTTTGTTTGTGAATTGTTTTGCTAATTGTTAATTGTTTATGAAAATTGTTATTTTTTATGCAAATTGTTATTATTTTTTTTGTGTGTGTGTGTGAATTGTTCATGGAAATTGATTATGGAAAATATTGACCTTCTATTGTTACCTTTTATTTAATTGCTTATGAAAAAACTATTAATTATGGGAATATGTGAATTTATTTATTTTGTGAGAAATGATTAATTATGTGAAAATTTGAATTTATTTGTTTGTGATGTAATTATCAATTATGTGAATATTTGATTTTATTTACTTTGTGAGAAATGATTAATATGCGAATATTTGAATTTATAAGAAATTATTACTTATGTGGATATATGAATTTATTTATATTTTTAGAAGTAAGCGCACATATGGCGAATATGCCTTCCGGCAATGAATATGACATGTATGCATCAATTCTACGAGACAATAGTGGATATAAAAATGTAGATTCCATTGAGCATCATCCCCCACCGTCGATCCCCCGCCGATTGCTTCGGATCAGATGAAGGAAGCGATTCTGAAAATGGTTTAGATGAACTAGGTGATGATGATCATGAAACTGACGAGAAATTCTTTCAGTTGGGGGGTAGCCTACCAGATGAAAATCCTTTTGAACCTACTTTGAATGAACTTGCCCCTACAACCCATAAATGAGCGGATAGAGGCTCGACACTGTACAAAAACATACCATTTTTCGACCGTGTATACGAAGACGTTCCTATTGATTCTATTGGTGTCCCTCAACCGAACTTGTACTACAATAAAGACGAAGGAGTGTTGAGAATAGGCATGATATTTAGAGAAAAGACATTTGATGTGAGATGTCAAAGATTACTTCGTGCGCGTCGCCAAGTGTTCGTATAGAGTGGTAGAAAGCAATCCTGTGATGTAGAAAGTTGTTTGCATGTCGAGTTCACTTGGTGAGACTCATGTAGATATGAACGAATCATTCGAATGCGGATGGTGGCTCCGTGCTAGTTTTTGGAAATGGAAGGGTGCTTAGGTAATCACAAGATTGGGTTCTGAGCACAGATGTCTCGCATCGTTTACACATAAAGATCACCCCAATTTGTGTAAAAATATGATTGCTATGCTCATTACCAGCCACGTCGAGCAGGATCCGTTATATAGCACCTTACATGTCCAGCAGGCTGTCAAACAAGAATATGATTACCTTGTGCCGTATCACAAGGCGTGACAAGGTTTGCAGCGGGCTCGTGAAAATGTGTACGGGGCGTGGGAGCAGTCGGTCCAATATTTACCAAAATACATGGAGGCCTTGCAGATGTATAACCCGGGGACCGTAGTCGAGTGGCGACACAAATCTTCTGGCATACCCGATGTGCACATGTTAATATTTGTATTTTGGGCATTTCGACCTTGTATCGAGGCTTTTAAACATTGTCGCAAGGTGATCAGTGTTGATGGAACCTTTTTGGTTGGAAAGTACAAGCACACGTTGCTGATGGCAGTTACAGTTGACGCCAACCAACAAGTCGTGCCTCTAGCGTACGCAGTTGTTGATTCAGAGAGTTACAGCTCGTGGCATTGGTTCCTTCACATGGTTGCAAAATATAATGTTCGCAACATAGAAGGAGTTTGTCTTAAATCTGACTGGAATGCCTGGATACTCAGTGCACTAGAACAAGTTCCGGCATTCTCTTCTAATATTTTTTGTCTGCGACATGTCTCTTCTAACTTCAACACGCATGCCAAATCTGTGAAATTGAAGGATATGTGTTCCAAATCTCTTACTTCAACACGCATTGGTGGAAGGCAAGATTTTTTGAGAATGGTATTTTTCTGGATAAAGAACGTGGGTTGATCTGTATTGATACCACTATCAATAACAATTTCTCTCTAGCCTATGTAAAGTCCACACATCTGTCTACAACTAATTATGTGGTTTGTGTTGGTTTCATTTCAATTACTAACTTTTTTTTTTGTTAATAAAGGAATACGGTGATGATGGATCACAGAGGTATTATTTGTATGACGTCCCACCATTATGGAAGAAGATGGAAGCAGCTTTCAATTGATGCGTTCTCAATGTATTAGGACTCGAATGTGTAATAAAATGGGATCGGAAACGCCCTTAGTTCAAGTGTGCAACTATGCACTATGTTTAATTTGTAATGTTTGAATTTGTCACGTCATCTACTTTCTTATTTAATCAAATGTGTAATCTTTTATTTTTTCTTATTCAATAAAATTATTTCTTTAATATTTTATCTAAAATTGCTGATGACAATACTACACATGTATCAATAGGTTTTTCAACTTTTTATGTGACAAGACCTGACATTATTCCACACGTTTTTCAATTTTGTTTGTGACAAGACTACACCATAAGCATTAYGTTTTCATCTTTAGTTGTGACAACAACAACACATTCAATACAACTGTCTTGTGAGATTGTAACTCATCTATAAATTTGGGACATTAGACTACATTCTTTACAACCAATTAACTCCCTCACATCTTTGGTTTTCTCCATCATCTAAGCATTCTCATAACAAAAAGAAAAAGTGAGTTCAAATCATTCTAACAATGTACCATATTTTGAATACGAAGAAGATTTCTTTTTCTATGATACGAATTCAACCGAATGGAGCATCCATATGGATACTAAGCTTGTTAATGACCTCCGTGAGAGTAAGCTCAATGGTGTCTACGATCCCAAAAGAGGATTACGCAACAATATCACGTGGATCTTGTTGGACAAAATCAATGGTGCGTTCGGGAAAGACTTCACAATGGACGACATAACCGCTCGAGTTCAACTTCTGGAAAAACGATACAGGCATTTTCATATGATGTTGGAAAACGAACATTGCACTTGGGATCATGAGACCAACAAAGTGCTAGCGCCAGATTGGCTAGTACGATTTTGGAACGACGTCGCAGGCGATACTGAGTTTACTGCTGCATATCTAAAGTATGGAGAACCTTTATTCGGTTTGATGGATTTGGTATTCAATAAAAACTATCTAAATTGCAATTGTCAATACCACAATCTCATTGGAAATCCGCCATTACGAATGTGATCGCATCCGTGTAATATCAAATTACTGTAATTTTTATTTTAATCTTCGTTATTGTTGTATCTTAATTTTATTGTATTTTTAATTTGGAATTAAAATTTCTTGTCATTTGGTTATTTATATTATTTTATTATATTTTTTATTTTCAAATAAACTTCTTGTAATTTTAAGACATTATTATGATATGTTTATTTATTTTAATTAATAAATTTTTAAATAAATTATAAATATAAAAAAATCTAAAAACTAGATAATATAAATAAATAAATAATATGTGTGTTAGGGTTAGGGTTAGATAGCCGATTTTTTTTTTTTGGCAAAAATGCCCCGGGACGACATTCCCAAAGGCGTCCCGACCCCCAACCATTTTTTTTTTCAAAATCTATCGGGACACTATTTCGAAAAGCGACCCGACCCCCCGTGTATTTTTTTTTTCATCTCGGCCCCAAAAGTTTGGGGACACAAATTTAGGTTCGGGACGCTTTTGGGAATAGCGTCCCGGTGGGCGGGACGCTTTTGACAATATCGTCCCGCCTTATTTTTTAAAAACTTTTTGAAAGTAACATATTTTTTTAATTCTTATTTAAATTTATATTATATATTTAACTAAGCCCCAAAATTTTGTATGGTGCAAGTATATATCCAGACTTATGGTGATTTTTGTAGTGCTAAAATTAGTCATATGCGATACTTTTACTAGTCAGGTTTTTAAATTAATTATATTTAATTTATTTTTACGTTTTAAAACATGCAATATGTATATTAAATCGTAAATCTGAGAATGCGATTAATTTGATATATATTTAATTTAAAACGAATAAAAATTGAGAAAGTTATGGTTCGTTGAAAATTTGACTTTTATTTTAAAATCTTGAATTTGTCTACGTGACAGTAGTTATAGACGAAATTTGTAATGTTTTTTGTATACAATCGTAGTATTTTTTTTTATTTATCCGTTGTACTTTCTAAATAGCAATATAGTGCTTTTATAAACTGATATATGCCCAAAATACCATTTTTATTAATTTAATGAAGTAATTTACAATATTACCCCGATGATATGTCATGTTCTCAACCATCCAAATATTCAATCTAACAGTCAAAATGAGTCCCTAGTTTCACGTATAAGGACGAGTTTTCATTTGAATCCAACCATATATATATATATATATATATATATATATCCCATCTGTCTTTCTTAAGGTAGTTTTCACTCACTAACTGTTTTTCAATGACTATAAATAAGAGTTATGGTCAAACTTTCTTAAATTTTGAGACAACTAATGTATTCAGAAAAGTTTTTTTTTAAAATAAATATATAAATTGATCGATTTTCTCGCATTTTAGACTAAAAAAATTATCATGATTATCATATTTGTTAAGTTATACCCATTTGGATGATGGATATTAACAAAATAATGTATTTTTATTGATGATTAATTTATTATCCATAAATATGCAATTGCTTGATTTTCTCCCATTTGAAAGTTTATCTTTTAAGTGATTGATTTTTATTAAAATTAGAAAATCTAAAACTTTTTTATATTTAAAATTTTATACTCAAAAACATTAATGCTTCATTATATATATATATATATATATATATATATAGACACATACGATGGAAACATGACAATTTATTAGGTGCACCTAGTGCACCTTGCTAGGTGCACCCTATTTTACGTGATGATATATGATAGTTATACGTGATGATATATGGTAATTATACGTGATGATATGTGTCAAAAGTTTAGAGTTTGGGGTTTACTTTTCCATTTTAGGGTTTAGTTTTCCATTTTTAGGGTTTAATATTTCACTTAAAGTTTATTTTTTTTATTTTTTTATTTAATTCTCCATTTTAGGGTCACGACAAAAATCTATCATTCTGCCAGTTATATGTGATGATATGTGGTAGTTATATGTGATGATATGTGGTAATTATATTTGATGATATGTGTCAGTTACATGTGATGATATATAATACAAACTTAGGATTTAGAGTTTAATATTCAATTTCAAGATTTAGTTTTTTATTTTAAGGATTAGTTTTCCATTTTTAGGGTTCCATTTTTTGTTTTAGGTTTATTTTTTTAATTATACGATTTTAAATTTTAGATTTAGAATTTCAATTACTAGTGATGATATCTATCAGTTATATGTGATGATATGTAACAGTTATATGTGATGATAAATTAAATTATAGGGTGCACCTTACAAGGTGCACCTGGGTCCATGGTATACTCTCCCGGAAAACATAGTTGTTGGAAATCAATTTATTTGAATTAATTATATGGAAATATTTTTCATGAAAGAGATTATGAAACAAAAATTAGACTTGACATATATATTTTTTGTATTTTACAATATTGTTACCTTACTATTGACAAATCACTAAATTTGGTTTAATCAATTATCAAAAGTCGAGTTTAGCTACATACTATAAATATAAAAAATAAACAAATAGATTTTACTCAAAATCAATCAATTTTTATATAAACAAATAGATTTTACTCAAAATCAATCAATTTTTATCGTCAATCGATGGAAATGTGATTATAATTAGGGAAAGAAATTTGTGCCTACAGAAGAAATGCATAAAAATAATAATAAAAAAATTATTATAATTTTTTGAACTTTCTCTTCCAAATTATTTATCTTCCAAATTTGTGCCAAAAAAGTTACACCAGATTATTTTTAGGTCTTGCTTGATTGTGTTTATTGAAAGTGCTTATACCTTATTCCATCACAATAAGCTCTTTTAGGCTGCTTTATAAGAACAAAGAATAAGCTCCTGATAGCTTATTCTACCTAATAAGCTTCTGTTCAGAAAAAGTTACAAATCGTAGCTTTTTCTAATAAGCTCCTACATTATTTGGTAAAATTATTTTTTTTATCCTTTTATATTGTAAAAAATATATTATTTATAAACCAATATATTACTTTATATTTTACGAAAATATTTTTATTAGTCATAATTAAAGTTTTATTTATTATTATAATTATTTTTCAAGTATATGTCTTTTTTTAAAATAATCTTTTGGGAAATTTTCATTAATTATTATAATTTTATTTCTTTTATTCTTTATATTTTTATTTTTTTTATGTATAATATTTTATATTTTTTAATCATGTCTATATTGGTAAATTAACCTTCAATCGGCTACTTTAATCAACTAATTTACTAAGCACTAATTGAAAATTAGCTACCAGCTATTAGTTATCAGCCGTTTGAATTAGCTCAATCAACCGAGTCTTAATTGCCTTCTTAGGCGCAGGGGTGTACACGCGAGTTCCACACCAAATTCCACAAATTTATCTTTTCAAATCTCCTACCAAACTCCAATCTCAAACTCACTAAAAAAATGTCAATAATAGAAATTTGATCTTTTACACATTTTATATTTATATTCAATAATTTCTTTTGTTGTATTAGTAATCTCACTTTATATTTATATTCAATGAATTTTTTTTTCCGTTGTATCAGTAATCTCACTTTCTGAAGGTAACAATTTTTTTATTTTTATAAATTTTACTTTTTATGCAATTTTTTCGATATGCGAGTATCTAAACAAGTATATATATAAAGAAAATATATCATCATAGGTATTTAATGAAGTAATATTGACATTTACTATAAGTAGGTATAAGCATTTACTTACGTAAGTCCATGTATTTATAACAAAACCCACATATATTAAATTACCAGTTGAAGAATAAATAATTTAAATTGTAAAGTGCTAAAAAGCTCCAAAATTCAGCTTGCTATTTCCCCTCATTTTTTTATTCTCCCTTATTTTATGTGAGATAAAGTTGGAAACCCAACTTTTATTATCATCACTTGATTTTCAGTGTATTAAAATTGAGTTGTCTTATTAATTATGAAACATTTCTCATTCTTCAAACATCTGAAATCAAAACATTACACTTCCTTGTATCTGCAAAAAAACTCAGTATACTATAATGTGAAGCTTAACAATTATTTAGTCACAGAAATCTTGATTGAGAAATTTTCGTGGTAACAAACAGAAGCGCAATAGAAAAGAGTTCAAAATAATCCGAACAGAATGATCAAAATGAAGCATTTATTCAAGCATGATATCGACTACAAGCCGCTTAGTAGTGTTAACAAGCTTTTAAGTAAGGCAATTGATACAAAAGTTTTACTTACGCGTATCATTTCATTCATCCGGAGGAAAAATGGTCAGCTTGAATACCGCGCCGACCTTGGCAGTCTGCTCCTCCTCCCTCTGCTTCATCTGTATCGCATCGCGTATTTTCTTGGCAGAGGCAGCTGCATATTTAGAACGGAACACATCCAGCAATTGGAGGCTCGGTATATCGGCCAGCCCGATTGGGATTTCTCGAAGGTCGTCACAATTCCTCAGCTCGAGCCGTCTAAGTCTCGGGAAATGATGGTGCGAAGCTACCCACACAACCAAATTCGTCCTTCCGATGTGCAAAACCTCCAGACGACGAAAGCCTCCGTCAATCCCCTCCCAGCTTTTCCCCATGAAAGCTTTCTCTTTCAGCTTCAGCACCTCGAGATTATCGAGCAATCCTAGGATAGACATATGGCTCCAGTCGAGATAAGTCTCGGACAACGTCAGGCTCTTGAGCTTCGGCGGGAACTTATAGTGTTGAGGAAGCCCGTGCAGTTTGCCTTCCGAAGGCGCCATAGGAAACGCGTCGTTCAGTAGCTTCAGCTTTTCGAGACCGCTCAGCTTCACCAAACTATCGAACGATCCACTCTTTCCATCTAGAAGGAAGGCCAGGCGCCCGCGGATGCCTAGCCTTTTCAGATTGCGGGCCCGGTCGAAAACCTCTTCCGTGCAGCTCTGCGGCGAGATTGTGCCGAGGGTTTGTAGCTTCTCGCCTTCTTTGCCGCTTTTGCCCGCCTTGGGCAAAGTGGCGGCTGCGTTCGTCTTCAGATGCCTTAACTGGATCATCTTCCAGATATCCGCTTTGATCTCGAGGGTACGAGACGGTGCCGTTTCGACTACAAGCGTTTGCAAGTTCCAAAGCTTGGAGAAGTGTGACGGGAGGATGGCTAAATTGAAGGACAACGTGATGTACCTCAAATGAACCAACTGGTAGATGTTGCTAGGAAGTTTAGTGAACTTCATCGGCTTGGCTTCTAAAACCCTAAGGAGCTTAAAAGCGTCGGGAATATCTGAAACGTACTGTGGCCCCAGCGTGATTTCCTCTTTGGAGAAGCACGCGAACGAGCGGACACGAGGGCCGTAAGGCTTCGAGGATACAAAGGTCAAGACGTTGGAGTGAATACAGAGACGGCGATAATTTTGCACCTCACTAACCGGAGGCTCGAACCCTCCGTCGCTAGACTTCTTCATCTCTTGAAGGAAATTCTCCCTATCGTTCCCTCCCTCGATTTTGCAAAACTCACGGAGCATGTCGTGAATACGGCACGTTTTGGCTTTACCATCGGGCTTCTTCTTGTCGACCCTAACTAAGTTCCGATTGATAAGATCGTCCAAATAGCTCTCCGCAGTTTCCTCGAGGGTGCTACCGACCTTCTGCTGTATGAACCCCTCTGCAATCCACATCCGGATCAACTTCCAGACGGGGATCTCGAAATCTTCAGGAAAGATACCGAAATAAAGAAAACACGCTCTCAGGTGATACGGCAGTTTATCGTAACTCAGCGCAATGATCTTCTCCATGCGCCTCTCCGGGTCCTCGTCACTGAGATACGCGCTCACGTTCTCCGACACTTTCTTCCACGCGTTCCTCTTCGCACTCATCTCATCCGACGCCGAGAACTTCTTGACGAGAATGCCCCCGATGACCACGATCGCCAGCGGCAGGCACCGGCACTGGTCCACGATCAGCTTCCCGTAAATCTCCAAATCGTAAGGGCACCCGGGCTTACCGAAGACCTCTAGCTGGAGCAGCAACCAACTCTCGTCCGGGGTCAAGAAACGCAGTCTGTGGGGACGTCGATCTCGGTTAGCAAAGTGGGCCACCTCCACGTGGCGGCTAGTGATGAGGACTTTACCCATCTTGTTGCTCTTGGGCAAGGCGATTTGGAGCTTATCCCAGTCCTCGGCGGTCCACACGTCGTCCATGACGATCAAGAATTTTCCTCTCTCGAGATGAGAGGCGACGAGACGAGCCAAGTCCTGGTCGCTCTTGCGATACATGTCGTCGGTGATCCTTGTGAACTCTCGGAGGATGGCTAGAAAGATGTCCTTTTTCGTGAACTCTTGAGAGATGTAAACCCATATGCGGGTTGGGAACTCGTATTGGATTGCTGGGTCGCGGAATATTTTTCCGGCTAGCGTCGTCTTGCCGAGGCCGGGCATGCCGATTATGGAGATGACATCGAGCTGTTGAGTTTCTTCGTTGAGGTAACCTATTATTGTTTCCGCCTCGTCTTCGAAACCCACCACATTTTCTTGTCTTACAATGGGAGCCTGTTCGAAAATATTTCAAGCCAAGATTAATAAATGCTAGAAAACAAGAACACCATCTTTTTTGGAAAAACAAGTTAAGATCTATTCGAAGGCTGTTCATTAATTCTATGCAATTTAATTGGTAATCATTTATATCTTTTTTACAAGAAAGGTTTTAATAAGCTACATTCCTACATTGATTGTACAACAATCTGAAACACTAAAAATAAACCAACCAAATTTTGTAATGAGATTTATCTAGCTAGGATTCAAGAAGCAATAATATTTATTAACGATTTTAATGCCACATTACCACAGATCTTTTTGTCATTATATTATTGAATTATTTTGAATCCAAGTAAATAGGCTAACTATTGCAATGAAGTAAGAGATCTTGATTTTTACAATTAAAGTCAACTCCAAAGTCTTGCCTTAAATTAAAGTCGCATCAAATAATAGTAATTTCAAGATCCCGAATTTAACTACAAAACAAAAGACAAAATTTAAAAAAAAAAAAAAAAAAAAAGGTCACCTCAATTTCTTCAGGCCCTCCATCTCCAACAGTAAGACTAGCAAAGTCAATCCTGCTCTTATCGCCGTAGATATCTCTGACTTTTGATCCGACGGCCTCGACCTCTTTGGCGATGCTCAGAAGCGTCACCGGCGTCTTGAGAGCCCTTAGAAAGTAATTTTTCGATTTGACCTCCGCCGCCTGGGTCACGAAGGCGTCGATGACGTCCTCCGCCTCGTAGACGACGTCACGTATCTGCGCGACCAGCTCCCGGAGGCTATTGTCCTTTCTGCGTTTTTTGGTCGAGTCCTTGAGAAAGGCTTTGAAGAGGCGTAGGTCTTTTTCTAGTCTCTCGACCTGGATTTTGGCGCCGCTGATTAGATGGGCGTGGTAGAGGAGGAGCTGCTGGAGGTTATCCAGCAGGAATTCTACGGCGGCGTCCGCCATTATCAGCTCACTTTCTCTCTCTCTCTAAATGTGTGTGTAAAAAATAGCAGCTGGTCAGCTAGTTGCCGTGGACTGAGAAAATAAATAAAATTAATAATGGAGGGTATGATGGGAATGTGGGGCAATGATTTTTGATTTCTCTCTTAAAAAAGGCACTTTTTTTTTTTTTTTTCTTTTTAACTCTCGTTTACTTTGAAGGATCGAATTTGATTACTTAATCTATTCCTCTGTTTACTTTCCATAATAAGTATTTGACACTCATGATTTCCATTTTCGTCATCTGTTAAATATTATTGCTTATAAGTAATATGATATTTATAATTTATCGACAGGATCCTTTGGTTCTTTAGGGGATATCTAATACAAAATTTAAATATGAAAAATTGTCCTTCAAGATTCCTCTTAGGAATCAAAGAATTAATCGATCTGTTCCGACCAAAAGGGGAATGGGCTAGGGTTAGCGAAGCCAAACCGTATAAAGGCGAGCAGCCCAACTAGCAAGACCCGGCTCTAAGTTGTTCAAGAATAGTGGTGTTGAGTCTCTCGACCCTTTGACTTTAAATATCCTTAAAAAATAGGCATATTTTCTTTTTAAAAGTTAAAATACCACGATAAAGACTAAAATACTCATATTTAATTTACTTTATTTATTAAAAAGTTAAGGGTAAAGTAAAAAAAAATAGCAAAAATTTTACATTTCTAATTATAATTATTTTGTCTTCTTAAACTTCGTATTTTTATTTACCCGCTTATCTTTTTGGGACGGAGGGAGTGCGATTTAGGGATAAGTAAATTGATTTTTTCTTCTCCGATGGCTATTGACTTCGCATTGTGATGTTGACGTAGACACTCTGAAAGTTAAATGTGTATTGAAAATACTCTTAGTAAGCATATATTTAACATGAATTGTGAATGAATATCAATTCTATGGCGCCATGCAACTTTCACACGGATTGATTTTTTATTAATTGGCTGAATAATTATTTTTGTGTATTTTCTTTCAACTGTTTCGGATGTTATTAATGAAATTATTGAGTGTATAGATGGTATTCAATAGTAGGAAACGATGCGAATTTTTCTATAGAATTAGATAGGGTTCTATTACGGAGCCTTATATAACACATGACATTCATCCCACCGTGTATTTATAAAAAAAAAATTAAAAATAATAATAATAATTAAGGCCTAACCGGAAACAATGCTGTGACAAATATATTAAGATTCCTTTTTTCCGCGTGTTATGAAGAATTTTGAAACGGTCAAATAACATTAAAAAATAACACCAGTACCCAATTGATATGATGATTGAAAAAAAAATACAATATAGAAGTGTAAGTTGTTATTTGTTATCGACACAGACAAGCTGGCAATAATGTTGATGGGTATTATCTACGCACATGTACAACAACCCGATATAAAATAAAATATATTATGAAAACCTCGAATTTCAAAAATACATACATACCCCATAAATGGCAGAGTGGTCTATTACAAAATGCCAACATTTTTATAGATAGAGAGAGTGAATGCTGTTTGCTTGTTAGTAACTAGGGCCGGCAATGTGCCCATTGGGCCAACCTCCAAAATTGGACCGGGCCAAAATAGTTAACATTTTGGAGGTTGAAGCCTGACACAAAAAATTAAAATTGAAAAGGGAAAATGACTGAATTATTGATTTGGATGGGTTGGTTTGATATTCTTTTTTTACAATACATTTTTCATAAATAAAATTGTAATTATATATTTTTCTAAAATCTTTCTTACCATAACAAAAGAAATCTTACCATTTTAAATATTTCTTCACATAAAACTCTCATTAAATCCTTATCAATTTAAATAACAAAATTACCCTTAATTATCAGACACTAACCAAAAATACAGTGGAAGATATATATATATATATTACAAAATAAACTTAATAAACTCTGCGCATATCAATCAATTCTGATAATCATGTGAATATAATTATGGATAGTAACAGGCTAGGTATAAAATTTTAAAAAACAAAATTCATCGCTTCAACAGACAAAAGGTGAAGGAACAAATTTGAGAACGTTTATAAACAGAAAATTAACTACATATCAACCAAATCAAATTTGAGGACCTGGAGGCTTATAAATTCAACATCAACACAAATCGTATAAATAAAACTTATAACTAAATTACAAGTCAACTGTATATAAACTAAACATCAACACAGGTCAAATATACATAAACCAAATATCAACATAAATAATTTAGATATGGCCTATAACGAAATTATTAAGATCACAACATGATTCGAAGATACCAAATCACCGGACTAAAGAGGCTACGAGGCTGTTATGTGGTGATTTATAGAACCAACATCAGTCAAAATGGTAAATCGAATATAAGACAGTTAACAAAAGATAAGTAGCTAGCAACAAGAAAATAAACAGATAGTAAACAGAAAATGTACAACCCGTACTCATAAGATGCACGACCCATATACATTGGATAAACGTAAAAAACCCAAATAATATACATATATGAAAGTCAACCATTAATAAATGGGTAAAACATTCAAAATATACAAAAAAAACTCGAATTATAAAAGCCTACATGACACTCCATTGTATAAAATAATCTAAAATCCCAAATCAAAATCTGTATTTGAAACTACTAGTTCCTGAATCGAATTCAATTGAGAACACACGTGGTTGTGGACATCGCTACTCAGTCAACTACGGGACGATTCTCGCCTTCGGTTTGAGCAGATGGAAAAGAAATGGGGCGTGGAGAAGATTTTTGTTGTGAAAAATCCATTCGAAAACTTGAAGACCTAACTAGTGTTGCAGATCGACAAATCAACCGTGAGGAAGTTGGCGTTCGTGAAGGACCGGGGAAGGCGAGTGGCGGTGCTAAACCATAGCCATCGAAGAGGAAGCGGCGGGTGGCAGCGGCTTGGTCTCGTTGAATCGCCAAAGAGCTGTGATGGCTGGATATCACTAGAATAATCTCTCTCTCTCTCTCTTTTCTTTCTTTCTTGATTTTTTTTTGATTTTCGGCTAGAATTGATGCAGAGAGGAAGAGCAAGAAAATGGGAGAAAAGGCAAGAAAAAGAAATTGTTTATGGTAAAGAATAAAAAAAATGTTGATTTCAAAAAATTTCAATTATATGATAATAATAGAAATAATTGAATTACCTTAAATATATTTTATATATTTCAAAAATAAGTGTTAATTAGAGTCTCGTATTATTGAGATAAAATTTAACTCAAAACGTAAGAAAGTAAATAAAGATTGTATTAATGGAAAAAAATAATTTTTTATTTAGAAATTGTGTATTCCATTTTTGTAAACTCCAAAATTCACTTCTAGAAAGTTATAATACATTATTACCTTCTAGAAAGTGTATTTTATAAGAGGGTATTTACCATATACCTTCTAAAAAGTGAATATTGTAGAATAGGTTTACAATATAACTTCTGGGCATGGTTAATTTGCGATATTTTAAAACTATATTATAAACTTACTCGAGTATATGATTGTTATATTACAAAAATGTCACTTGACTTTCTAAAAGAAGTCGATAGACCCCTTCTAGAAAGTTTGCTCTAAAAGCCTTATTCATATGATTTTAAGAATATTTGTACTTAGAAATTTATCGTTTGTAGTTTTTTGTTGTGTTTTTTAATTTTTTGTACCTCCTAAATATGAACTGGTAAAATAAAAAAATTATAAAAACTACCGATGAGCAAATGACCGCCGGGAAATTTTAATAATATAGAAATACTAACAAGCTATTGTACATCGACACTCACATACAACTACCGTCTATCGACAAATACAATAATCCATCAACATTCCGTAAGTATATGTCAACATATAATAAAGGTACGATTGTGGGGTATTTCGATAGGCCAGTCCCGTCGACATCTCCATGGTAAAAATGCCGATGAGAATGATTACCCGTTAACATCAACGATACTAACCACCAGTAATCTCGTCAATAAACCTTTTATCGATGGAAATGACCGCCAGTATCACATTTTTTTTTAGTGTAATCATTATTTCCAACAACATATTTGCGAAATACTTATCAATCAACTTGCATATAGTTATTGAGGATCTCTAGCTTAAAATAATTAATCAAAAGTCTACTACTATTTAGAGGACTTGACAAAATGCAGAATAAAAGAAAAGAAAAAATAAATATAATCAGCAGTATTTGAAATACTATTACAATTGAAATCCGAATTGGAATCTAGAATCTTTTTCTTTTGGTTGGTGATCATCTTTACTCCACAAATCCAGAAAATTTGAGGCAATATTAGTTTTAGAAGCAACGTCTGTAGCAAAATGAGATTAAAACCGTTTTATTCGCAAGCGTCAGCCAGGAACAATTCATGACTGCCCAATCCGAAAATTGGACTCTTTTTTTTTTTTTTTTTGGTGAAAAGGAATTTATCACCTGTCAGCATAACCGTCAGATACTCCAATAATGTTACAATTTGGCCAATTTGAAAGAAAATTTTATATTTTACTATATTACAAAAATAGTGCATGTTTTTATTTCTCAATTGTAATTCAGTCTAAATATATGTTTATACGCATAAAAAAAGGTTTAAATATGTATGCCTTCGTATGATATCCTTTTTCTGGTAATTTGGTAGAGTTTAATTCAGTTTATTGCTAGATGGACGTAAAAGGTGACAACATTTAAAATATTTCTTTGCGTAATGACAGTTATTTCGTAAGCTTCTAGATTTTATATATGATGGTGTTACGTCTGATTAAGATTTTTTTAGAAGAAGAAATTTCGTTTATAAATAATGCAAATAAACTCCAATTATATATACAATTATGCTACACGGAGCAATTTAATGAATTTCACAATGAGATTACGGATATCGAAAGGCAAATTATTTGTGATTTTTCTCTATTAGTCTCATTCCAGTAATTGGTAACTACAGTGTGTCTATATATATATAAATAAAAGAAGAAGGGGATGTTTACAAAGCCAAACAGCTGGGCTTAAATAAGGACTGGCAACCCTTTTTGAGTTTTTTCATCTATATTGTAAAAAATTATAAATATTTTTAATTTTCAGCTTCAGTTTTTTGGGCAATAAC
Organism: Phtheirospermum japonicum; assembly: GCA_014905375.1. Classification (NCBI taxonomy): domain Eukaryota; kingdom Viridiplantae; phylum Streptophyta; class Magnoliopsida; order Lamiales; family Orobanchaceae; genus Phtheirospermum; species Phtheirospermum japonicum. The sequence continues at coordinate 397,283 of BMAC01000168.1, forward strand.
ATTCTAGTTACGTCGGACTGATGATCACTCGCCAGGTCGAAATTTCATTATGATATATTATAATACAAAAACAAATACATTATAATGAAAAATCAATACATCAATGTACAAAAATCACATCAACTTCAGTTTCTTGTGCAACAACATTCTAGTCAGGTCGGGCTGATGATCACTCGCCAGGTCGAAATTTCAATATATGATATATTATAATAAAAAAATAAATACATTATAATGAAAAATCAATACATCAAAGTACAAAAATCACATCATAGCACAAGTTTTCAAGTACACAAATCAATACATAATAAGTACACAACTATTACATCATAATATCGGATTAAATGACTTGATGAATTATAACTCATTAATTTAACTTGACACAAGTATTTACCCAATTCGGAAATATAAACTTTCAATCACTTTGATGGTCTAAAAAAAAAAAAAAGAGACACGTTTGATTTGATTTCATATCTAAGTCTAAAAGGAAACCTTTGATGGAGTTCTGGTGTGCACTCTTCAATTCAATTAGCCAACCAAAACAATGACGGTCCAAAAACTCAATAATTGCAACCATATATACATATATAATATGACTCTTATTTATTTTATTTGATTTATTTCATATTTTCAATTTCACTTCCTGATAAAGCATTTCAAACGTACGAAGTTTCAGTTATCAGGCAAATAAAGTTTTCCAGAAAAGCTTATTAGTGGCTACTGGCTACTTGCAAGAAATCGTGTCATAGTCTCCAACGATGTAACTAATTCTTGCATCACTCTTTACAATGTTATAATTACAAAGTAGCGTGTTTTTCATAAAATCTCACCCAATAATTTATTGCTTCACAAAAATAAATAAATAAAAATTCACCTTCCAATAATTCAACTCTTATCCGTCGACATTAATTAATAACCTTTTCTTGTTCAAAATGTGTGTGTGAATTTGGGCTTGGGGTAGTGCATAATTAAATTACAAGCATTTTTCTTTTTTTTTGTGTGTGTGTTATAATTATCTTCTTAGTTATTTTTTGCCCATAAGCAAACTTTAAATTCAATCTTAAGTGATCTCATCACTACCAATCCCTTATCTCTATAAAAAGGTCTATCTCATTCTCTAAATTCTTCATTCTTGCTTCAAATCTCATTTCATTATTGATCAAAGATTATCAAAATGAAGAAATTCCTTTTAATAATTTTCTCTTTTGCTCTAATCATCCGTCTCGGCGAATGTGGAGAATGTTTCGATCTCCACGAGTCGGACCTTGAGACGGACGAGAAATTGTGGGGTTTGTACGAGAGGTGGCGGAGCCACCACACGGTGTCGAGGAGCATCGACGACAAGCACAAGCGCTTCAACGTTTTTAAGTCCAACGCTCATTACATCCACAATTTCAACAAGGAGGACAAGCCGTACAAGTTGAAACTTAACAAGTTCGC
>BMAC01000168.1:400342-460023 GCA_014905375.1 Phtheirospermum japonicum
CCCGATTCACTGGTATGAGAGATGATTTCAATGCGCATCGATTTCACATGATAGAAGGTCGTCTTCCTTCAAGAGAAGGAAATTTCGAGTTGGATGAACGCTTCCTAAGGGCCGGGTCCAAGCGAAAAGTCACTTCCCCGAAAAACTTGGTCTCGTTTTTAAGGAGTTTATCCGCGAGCTAATCCCCCCCAAACCTTTCTTTTCCTCCAAGAAAAACCCTTTTTTATTGGCATAATTAGTTTTTCATATAAATTTTTAATGTTATTTTCAATGAATAATATTATGATTAGATAAGGACATTTAGGCTTATATTTTATATTTATTTCTCCTTTATAATAATTTTATATAAATCATATTTTTCTTAAATAGAGTATTTGAAATTCTAAAAATAAAATTATTTCAACTTTTATTATAAATATTAATTTGTTCAACTTATATAGATTTTTTTCTAATTAAATAGGATTTATTTATGTTTTTATATTAGTAAGATAAAAGTAAGATATTGAATTAGGTAACATATGAAAAAAAAAATACTAAATTAGAAAAAAATATAATTATAGAGAATTATTAAATTAAGTAAAAATATATAAAAGAAAAAAATTAAACTAGGTATATATTAGGTTCGTATGACACCGAAGCACCAATTTTTTTTCCAAATCTAACGAAACGTAGCAAGCAGACATATATGATAGGAGGATTTGCATTAAAATATAGGAGATATTGCTCAATAAAAATCAGTTTTTAAAATATTTAAGACTAAGATATACTTAACATTATTAATTCAGTAATTATCTCGCACGATTGAATTCAAAATTAATATATTAAGATAGTTGCATTTAATAAAAAATAAGAAATAAAATATTAATATAGTTAAAACACAACAAAAAAATACATGTTACATACATTCGAGGCAGTCAACTATAAGTTAATTATCATTTTCAAGCTTTTAGCAAGCAAAACGTTTCACTGAAACCTTGGGCATTATAAATAAATAAACCCAATTGTTTTTTGAATTTAAAATTCCCCATAATATATCATCCATGTTTATATTATTATTATCCCTAGAAAATTTAAATGGTGAAAAAAAAAATCCTAAAATAGAAAATTTATTTTATATGACAGGGGGTGTTCACGGGGTATTGTGGGACAGAGCTGAACCATGGGGTGGCGGTTGTGGGCTATGGAGCAACAGTTGATGGGACTAAATATTGGATTGTGAGAAACTCATGGGGGGCAGAATGGGGAGAAAAAGGTTACATTAGGATGGAACGCGGGATTAAAGACAAAGAGGGACTTTGTGGTATTGCAATGATAGCATCTTATCCTATCAAGAATAAACCCATAAATAATCCCGGAGGCCCTGGAATGGCCTGTCACAAGGATGAACTCTAATAAGTCACTGGATTTTATTTTTTCCAGTTGAAATTCGCTTGCGATTTGTGTTTGTAATTCCATGCTACAATTATTTGTGAAGTAAGTTCACTCGAAAATGGTAATTTGAAATTACGTTGTCGTTTGAATTATATGTATTGAATAATTTGAGTGTAATGTAATTGCAGTTTATTGATGAAATGAAATAAATAGTTCTTTCTCACTGCATTGATTTTTTAAGATAAATAAATTTGGGTCCGAAGTTTATAGTTTGCCTTTACAAGTTTGAGTAGGTCTCATGATACCGCATATAGGTATGACAATAAAATCAATTAAAATAGGGATTTGTTCGTCCCTGCCCGACGGGGATGGGGATGGAGATTACACGGGTAATTTATTAGGTGTATCTTGTAAAAATTTATTATCATTCAATTATACGTAATGATATATGACAGTTATACGTGTTAATATATGATAATTATATGTGATGATATGTAACAAAAATTTAGAGTTTAAAGTTTATTTTTCTATTTTAGGGTTTAGTTTTCCATTTTAAGGTTTAGTTTATTACTTTTTTTATTTAATTTTTTATTTTAGGATCTCGGTAAAAATCTATCATTCTACCAGTCATATGTGATAATATGTGTTAGTTATATGAGATGATATATAATAGAAATTTAGAATTTAGAGTTTAATATTCAATTTTGGGGTTTAGTTTTTCATTTTAGGGATTAATTTTTCATTTTTAGGGTTAATTTTTTGTTTTAGATTTATTTTTTTAATTTTAGAATTTTAGATTTAGAATTTCATTATTTGTGATAATATATACTAGTTATATGTGATGATATGTATCAGTTATATGTGATGATATGTATCAGTTATATGTGATGATATGTACCAGTTATATGCGATGATAATTTAAATTACAGGGTGCACCTGGTTACATAAGTATACTTTCCTGGGATTATCCGCTTTAAACGGGGATGGGGATGGGAGCGGGGATGGAATTGCGGATTTTTGCGGGGGGCGGGTATGAGGATGAGGATAATGTTCCCCCCATCGGGTACCCGTGGGTACCCGTCCCCGTTTGGAATCCGTTTCAAACCCGCATATATTATTATTTAAATTTTTATATTTTTTATATCTTGAACTATTTTTAAATGTAATAGACTAAATGTTTGTCTTGCTATTTGAATTTTCTAGTAATTTTCTTTTTTTTTTATATTTAAATAGACCTAAAAATCAAGTTCCAGATTTTTCTTTTAAATTTTTTAAGAATAAAATGTAGACGGGTACAAACGGGTACGAACCGGGTAAACGAACGTGGGCGGGTGATTGGTTTTTGCGTGCTCGTGCGGGGGCAACTAATAAACCACAGAGGCGGAAGCGAGAGTAGGGGTGTAAATGAGCCAAACAGTTCGTGAGCTATTCGCTACCTGACTCGATAAAAGTTCGCTCGAGCTCGTTTAAAAAGAATCGTTTAATAAACGAGCAAACTCTAAATTCTTGGTATTCGTCTCGTTAGTGAGTTCTAGAGTGAGTTTGTTATTAAACTCGTATAAATTAAACTAATAATTTGGTTTTAATTATAATTTTTATACTTGTTCATATGAAAAATATAGATATATATATATATATATATATATATATATATATATATATATATTTATTTATTTATTTACGTATCTTAGTAGGTGTATTATATACTTTAAAAAATATTTTATTTTATTCTTGTAATAAAGTAAAGATAATTTAATTAATAATTAATATCTTTTGAACTCGTTTAGTCTTGATTAAACTCGAAAAAGCTCGCGAGCCATCGATATGTTCGTTAAAAAAGCTCGAGCTCGAGAATAAACGAGCAAGCTTAGATTCTCTAAACTCGACTCGACTAGACTCGTTTACAACCCTAAGCGAGAGTGAGGATACCCGCTTAGTTTGAAGCGGGAGCGGAACATGAATGAATATGACTTTTTCAAGCGAAAACGGGGATGGGGTGGCCGTATTGCCATCCGTGACCGCATAGAGTGCGAGGGACACGTGAAACAATTTATTTTAGATTTTTTCTTCAAAACTAAAACACCTTACTTGATTTAAGTAATTCTCAATAGTTTATGTCCAAATTGAACACCATATTAATTTTATTTATATTTAAAATGTATTATTTTGTGGAAAAATGAAATATGATACCATATGGAAATTTTTACTCCCTCCGTTCCACAAAAATAGTCCAGTATTCCATTTTCGTCCGTCCCACAAAGATAGTCCAGTTACCATATTTAACATATCATTAATTTTTCATTTCCACACATACCCTTAATTAATATTTTTGAAATATTAGTTTTCTACCTCGTAAGTTGAGAATTAATGATTACAATGCAAAATCTTACTATTCCAATTACAAATATACTAATTCCAACACTGATTTATATAATTATTAATTGACATTAATAAATTCAAGAAGGGTATAATTGGAAAATACTAACTAAATTAATGACTTAACTATATAAACTACTCATTTCTTAATCTGTGTGAAACCAACCGCAGGACCATCATTTTGGGATGGAGGGAGTATTAAAATTTAGGCGTTTAGATTTGATGTGTACCATAGATGTCATATCTGACAATTAGCGAATAACTGGTAGTTGATTGTATTAACTGTTATCGAATAGCTGATATGTTTAGATGCTTAGTTGATTATATTAACTATTTGTATAAATATATTTAGTAATAATTTTGAGTTGATAACTGTTTAATTGTGTAAACTGATCAAAAAAGACACTCAAACATTTATTATTGGGTGTTTATTTTGTTAATAACATAGATTTATAATATATTGAATAATTAAAATAATATTTACAAAATAAATAATTATAATTTAAAAATTATTATACAAAAATTTATTTATTCGCAAAATTTTAAATATATTAAATTTCATTTAGATAGTTATTACTATTATTTAATCAAACAATTAGTTATAAATTGTTTTGTATGTAAATTAACGATAAATATGTATATTTTTTATTTTTTGCAATTTAATGACAAAATTATTATTTCTTACATTTCAAACCTTCGTTCACAAATTAGGATGGGTATGCAAGTCAGCAAAGCCCCTGGGTACCTTACGAAACTCGTCAACATTTGTTAATGGGTTGGGCCCGTTATCATTCATAGAATATTATAATAAAAATAATATTTTATTTGAACATGTCTAGGTGAGCCCGCCGGTCAGCCCGACCCACATAAAATAATTAATTGGGGCAATTGCCAAATACTAATTAAGAAAAAATATTTTTGTCAAATAATCTAACCAATTATACAAAATGTCAAATAGTCCAACCATAAATATACAATTACAAGGTTACTCCTATTAAAAATAATAATATCAATAAACAACACATCACCACCACTACTCCATTCCACCTCCCGCCGGAGATTTTTCCGACGACCACCGCCGGAAAATCTTCCGGCGAGTTTTTTTCTTTTTTCTTTTGGTGTTTTTTTTTACCCATCAAACATAAAGTAAGAAATTCCAATATAAAGTAATAAATTTTCTTACTTTTCCATGCATAAAGTATGAAATTTTCACTATAAAATAGGATTTTTCTTCTATCTTTTTTGAATATAAATTAAGAATATCTTCATTTTAGGAAATAAAGTACGAAATTTTACTATAAAATAAGAAATTTTCTTAATTTATTAAACATAAAATAACAAACTTTCTTAATTTATAGAATATAAGTAATAAATTTTATTATCTTTTTGAACATAAAGTTTGCAATTTCACTATAAAACAATATATAGTTGTATTAAATTAGAAATACATAATAATAATTTGCTATTAAGCAAGAATTTTTCTTTTCTATTTTTTTTGGCGAAAGTAAAAGTGTGTAATAAGTAATAAATACATAACAATATTTTCACATCAAAGTAAGAAACTTTTGCAATCAAATAAAATACTTTTTATCATCAAGTATGAATTTTTGGACATTAAATAAAAAAATCTGTTGCATATAGTAAGAAATTCGGACATATAGTAAGTACTGTTTCCGGTGACCGAAAATATATTTGGACATTAAGTAAGAAATATTTGGACATAGTAAGAAATTCAGATATATAGTAAAAAAACTTGGACATATAGCAAGAAAACGTGGACATGTTGGTTATTCCAGCAAATTCCCTATTTTCGGCAATATGATTGAAATCAAGATATATTTATTTATTTTTCCCAACTTATAACACAATTATTTGACAAAATGTTCCATTTCTTTAATACTTAAGGTAGGTGGAAATAATACGAATCAAGAAAACGGCTATAGCTGTTGGCAAAGGCCCGAGGACATGAAATACGCCGCCTACCTCCGCGGCTCCATGGCCGCCATCCTCTCCACCCTCCAGCACACTCTCCTGCCCCCAGAACGTTGTCTTCCACTTCGTCGTCTCCGCCTCCGCCTCCACCCCCGTCCCCCTCCTCCGCGTCGCCGTCTCCCGCTACTTCCCCTTCCAGATCTACCGCTTCCGCGACGTCGCCGTCTCCTGCCTCATCGGAGCTTCATCGGATTCGAAGGCTTCATCTCCGATTACTCTCCTGTGGTTGACGCCCAAGTTCAAAGTGTTGTTCACTTTCAATTTCAGGAAAATGCCCAAATACGAGAGGAATTTGTCCGCCGGCGATTCGAGCTAATCTGCGAAGATTGACGAGAGTAAACATTTTCCAGTGGGGGAAGCGGCGGCGGCGTCGATTATGGTCGGAGACAACAGATTGAGAAGCCAATTGCTGAGAGAAAGCTCCGATTGCGAAACTTCGTCGGAGAAATTCTTAATAAAAAACTTTTTACATGTAGTAAAAAATTCGGACATGTAGTAAGAAATCCAGACATACAGTTAGAAAATTTTTGGGTGAAAAAAAAAACCCGAAAACAAATCTTGGCAGCCGAAAAATTTTTCGGTGGCCGATAAATATTTTCAGATGATCGAAAAAAAAAATGGTGACCGGAAAAAAACTTCGGCGGCCAGAAAATTTTCCGATCGGCCGACGGCCGACAGCAGCAGGTGAGGCGGTAGCCACCTGCTGCCCCAATTTATTATATTATTATTATTATTGTTGTTGTTGTTGTTGTTATTATTATTATTATTATTAGTTTTTTTAATAGTAAGGGTATTGTGGTATATTCATATCATAATTTTGGACTATTTGGCAAAAAGTAGGTAATATTTGATTTAAAATTGGATGTAAAATTAATTGACAAATGGACTTCCACTTGGAGGACTATCTGACAATTTTCCCTAATAAATATGCCCTTAATTCAGCCATTTGATTGTCTTTGTTCTCTCTTTAGGCTGAAAATACAAACCTAACATTTATCCACTGCAAACCAAAGATAAATTCTCAAAAAAGCTTCGTCATGCAAGTCCCAGCGCGTCTCTGTCGCCCCAACCTACAACCACTGCAAAAAATAAGCTTCATTCATATTTCCTCTTCTCATGGTCAGATTTTCAATTATCTTTGTTGAAGCTTGCACATTTCTAGATCTGGGCCCCAAACAAATTAAATCAAGGCTTGAATTGTGAAGTATTGTTTTGCATTTTTCTATAACTTCTCTCTTCATTGCTTGGGTTGGTCGGAACTTTTCGGATATTATAGGCTTTGTTTCTTCTTCTTCTTCTTCTTCTTCTTCTTCTTCTTCTCTATGTTTCAGACGGCGATGGGACTGCTTTTGAAGAAAAAAGCTGAATAGTGTGGTGTAAAAAAGTGCCGTATAGAGTGTTTTTGGTTGTTGAAAGAAACATTAATCTTCATTTTTCAGATCTAACCATGCATTTCTCTTCGTACTACTACAGTTCAATTTACATGTATTAACATTTTGTGTAATTTTTTCATGAAAGGTTGCTTGTTGGATTTTTTTTTTCAATTTTTGTTTTTTACTTGATTTCTTGATAGATAGTAATCAGCACGATCAATATTAATTTCATTTGTTGTCACTTTGCAATTTTTGTTGTATATTAATATCAATTGTTACCGTTATGTACTAGGCTTTATGTATTATTTGGTTGTTCAAATGTTTACATTTTCTTTGTTTTGAAATATTGTCACCTTTCTGCTAAAAATTATCATTTTTTCACTGATAAGTGTCACTTTTGTATATTATAAGACTTATATTTTGTGAACTTTTTATGAAAAAACTATCGTTACTTGTGCACTGAAAATGTGTTATTTTTCCACTTATTATTGTCACATTTTCACTAAAAAGTGTCGCTTTACATATTATATTATAAACAATTATGTTACTTAAAATATAATAATTTTGAGCAATGCACATTATATTTTCTTTAGCGTAGTTCAAAGTGGAGCGTTGCTATTTAAGCTGATATTAACTGTTATTGGTTTATATTGAAAGATAAAATATCTTTGAAGCAAAAAAGTGATAACTTAGAGCCAAAAGTGACACATTTAGATTCAAAAGTGACACTAATTATGGTAAAAAAAAAAATTAAAATAAAATTGAGCAATGCACTTTTATGTATTTTCTTTATATAATTTACAGTATGGAACGTTGCTATTTATTTATTATAATTGTAATTTTTATATAGAAAAATAAAATGTAGTTGAAGCAAAAAGTGACACTAATAATGAAATAAGTGATAATTTTATATTTTAAAGTTAAGTATTTGATTACAATGCAATATGTAAAAGTGATCGTTTCTAGTGCACAAGTGACAGTTATAGTTGTCCGATCGATGCTTTGTCCCAGTTCTACGACGCGAATAGCTGGGGCTAGAGTTGGGGCTGAGACCTGACGGAGGTGCAAGAATACGACTATATATATATATATTCTTTCTAGAGTATGGCGTGGAGAGAGAAAACTGAAGAAGGGAGGAGAAAGATGAGAAAGTGAGTCGATCGATTTTTTTTAATCTTCTTTTATATGAAACTCGGATGGTGTCAGCAAATTCAAGTTTGGGCTCCGTTACATAATAGAAGATTTGTATGATCGTCAAACAGGAGACTACCTCTAAAAAATGACTATATTACAACAGAATAAGGTTTCATTGAAAAGAAAAAATTCATTTATAAATAATGCGAATAAACTCCAATTATATTATATTAGTGAATCCCACAATTAGATTTCCAAACAGCTAGCTTAAATAAAGATTAACAACCCTTTTTTCAGCTATATATTAGAAATTATAAAATTCTACAGGTGTCCATAGTAACAATATAAATTCACATTGGCAAATATAATTGATATGTGGTCAATTTATTCATGAACTTAGCCAACACATGACTACATTATATGAATCATCATTTATTTTTAATTTCTAGCTTCAATTTCTTTGTTAGGAGCTTTACGTAGAACATATGAAAATAAAAGGTTTTAAATTACTTTGATGGTCTAAAAAAAGGACACATGATTTGATTTTCATACCTAGTTCAATAATTGATGGAATTCTTGTGTGCACTCCTCAATTCAATTAGCCAACAAAACAATTAAGGTCCAAAAATTGAATTCACTGCAACGGGTTAAAAAAAAAAACCCACCACCTTTATTTATTCATTTATTTCTCTCTTTTCTTTAAATTTCTTTTTAATTTTTAATCTCCCTCCCTGATAAAGCATTTTCAAAAGTGTGAGTTATCAAGCAAATGAAAATTTCCAGAAAAGCTTTGGTGTCTACTTGTAAGAAATCGTGTCATAGTCTCTAGCGATGTAACTAATTCTTGCATCACATTACTCTTTCACTGTCTACAATGTTATAATTACATAGTAGTTTGTTTTTTCATAATATCTCACCCTATAACTTATAGCTTCACATAAAAAGAAAAAATAATAATAATTCACTTTGGAATAATTCCGCTAGCTCTCACCTGTCCACAATAAACCTTTTCTAATTCACACGATGTGTGTGTGAATTTTGAGCTTGCGACAATGCATAATTATATTATTCCATTCAGTCATATTCTATCTGCCGTGAATAACTACGCAAAAAATAATGATTGGTATTATAATTATACATATCAAATTATCATAATATTTTTTTTATTTAGAAGAATTAAAAATGTAAAATTAATAAATAGAGAAGTAAAATTATTAAAATAACATTTGATTTTTATTGAGAAAGTAAAATGTATTATCAATTCTCTATTGAAAATATAAATTGGAACAATATTTTTTTTATCATGACACTGAAGGATCGGTTTTTTTTTTTCTCTATAATTCTTTTACTACTTATCTTTTTGCCCATAAGTAACCTTTAAATTCATTTCTTAGTGATCTCATCTATATAAAGGCCTAGCTATTCCATTCACTAAATTCCTCATCCTTCTCAACAAAATCTCATTACAATATTCTTAATTAATTAATCAAAATGAAGAAATTCCTTTTAATAATTTTCTCTTTTGCTCTAACCATCCGACTCGGGGAATGTGGAGAATGTTTCGATCTCCACGAGTCGGACCTTGAGACGGACGAGAAATTGTGGGGTTTGTACGAGAGGTGGCGGAGCCACCACACGGTGTCGAGGAGCATCGACGACAAGCACAAGCGCTTCAACGTTTTTAAGTCCAACGCTCATTACATCCACAATTTCAACAAGGAGGACAAGCCGTACAAGTTGAAACTTAACAAGTTCGCGGACATGACGAGCCACGAGTTTAGAAGCATCTATGCCAACGCCAGGGTCAAGCATCATCGGATGCTCCAGGGGGGTTTACGAGGGAACGGGACATTCATGTACGAGAATGTGCTGACCGTCCCGCCCTCCGTTGATTGGAGGAAGAAAGGGTCGGTCGGGGGAGTCAAGGATCAAGGCCAATGCGGTATGATATTTCTTTTCTTCGATTAAATAAATAAATAAAATCCGAAAATTCAAAATTCGGCCTAATATTACAAAAAAAAATTAAAATAAAAATAACAAAGCAGGTTTTATATATATCTTTGAATATTAATGTTATACCTTAATATTAATATTAAAATCAACCCTATTAGTTGCAAACATTAAAAAATAAATAAATAATCCAATATATATATATAAAAAATTCAAATATAATATAACTAGACTATTAATGTTGCAGGGAGTTGCTGGGCTTTCTCAGCTGTAGCTGCAGTGGAGGGGATAAACCAAATCAAGACCAACAAATTAGTTTCACTGTCCGAACAAGAACTCGTTGATTGCGACACCGAAACTAACCAAGGCTGTAATGGAGGGCTTATGGATGATGCATTTGAGTTCATTATAAAGAATGGTGGCATCACAACTGAGAAAAACTATCCTTACAAAGCCAGAGATGGAAAGTGTGATCTTGTCAAGGTAGGAATTCTCATTTTAGTAGGTTTTTATTTTTTCCGGATTTTAAAATTTTTGAACTTAAAAAAAAAAAAAAAAAATTCTATGGCAGGTAAACTCTCCTGAAGTGACGATCGACGGATACGAAGACGTGCCCGAAAACGACGAAGATGCACTGTTAAAAGCAGCAGCTAATCAACCTATATCGGTTGCAATCGACGCGAGTAGTAATGATTTTCAGTTCTATTCGGAGGTAAATTAAATCATAAAAACTAGAATTGTGATTACTTAATTTTTTGGGAGTATGTAGTAAGTTAGATAGTTACAAACAAATTTCTAAAGTCGCGAGGCGTTCGCATCGAGACTCAAGCCTTTGAAGCCTAGCGTTCCCCTAGGTGGCGAAAGTCGTTTTCATTTTTTATATAATTTTAATTATTTTGGATTAACAGGTAAGTAAAACAATACAGTCGTGTGATGATTTTTTGAAATATTTTCTAATTACACGCATATTATGCGAGATTTGAAAAAAAAAAGTAAAAAATTCATTAAATATTAAAAGAATTATATTGAAAACGGTACATACAAATCGGAGTATTAATTAATAAGACTGGTTTCCACATTAAATAATTTTTAAATATTTTTACAATGGAGTTACGAAATTAGTTATAAGGTATAACAAAATAACCTAAACTTGAAAGGAAATCCGTAAAAAATTGAGTTTGTAAAAATGTAAAACATACAACACCCGCGTGTCGCATGTGAATATTTGCTATAAAGAATTAAATTTAATAAGGTACTGATAATTTTATTAAAAACGTCGTATAAATAACATGTTGTATATGTAATATTGTTTTATAATTATTTTTTTTTTCTTTTCATGCGTCAGACATTGATTTGTCCATGTATATATATAATATTTTTATTATATTGAGATTAGATAAGGAGATTTAGAGTATATTTAATATTTACTTTTCTAGGTGTAATAATTTATTTTTATTATTATTATTATTATTCATTTTATTTTTTTCTTCCCTTGTTTTTGAAATAATTATTTAGCAGTTAATCAAAATTTTTATATTTTTTGTCGATTTAAAAGTATTTTGAAATTTTANTGAGCTCTCCTGAAGTGACGATCGACGGATACGAAGACGTGCCAGAAAACGACGAAGATGCCCTTTTAAAAGCAGCAGCTAATCAACCGATATCGGTTGCAATTGACTCTCGTAGTTTTGGTTTCCAGTTCTACTCAGAGGTAAACTAAAATGACAAGGTTTTGTTACAATAGGACATGGTGAAAAAAAAAATATAGTTATCATTTAAATTTCTTTTTAATTTTTTTTTCCTAAAATAGAAAATTTATTTTCTTTGACAGGGGGTGTTCACAGGGTATTGTGGGACAATGCTGGACCATGGGGTGGCCGTTGTGGGCTATGGAACAACAGTTGATGGGACTAAATATTGGATTGTGAGAAACTCATGGGGGGCAGATTGGGGAGACAAAGGTTACATTAGGATGGAACGTGGGATTAAAGACAAAGAGGGACTTTGTGGTATTGCAATGAAAGCATCTTATCCTATCAAGAATAAACCCACAAATAATCCCGAGGGCCCTCGAATGGCCTGTCACGAGGATGAACTCTAAGTCACAATTGGAATTTATTTTTCCAGTTGAAATTTGAGTTTTATTATAATTTCATTTTATGATCATGGAACTCCTTATTAACGTTTAAAATTATGTTGTCATTTGAATTGTACGTATTGAATAATTTGAATGTAATGTAATTTGCAGTTTAATAATTAATGAAATAAATAGTTCTCTCTTTGTATTAAATTTAAATGTAATCATGGCTCATGTTACAAGTTCTATAATTTCTTGCAATTTTTGGTCTAACTATGTGCTTCAATATTTCAACATTTTAATTTTATAAAATATAAAGCAAAAATCTAATCATTTGATAATTTTGTAAGATGCATATTGATTTTTTTATTCATATCTAGAGTGAAAAGATGTATATGTAATAAGTTGAACTGTATTTATAAATGGAATTTGTAGATAAGTCAAATATAAGAATATCCAAAGATTTCGGGGTCAAAAGTGCAACAATCGCAAAAGTTTAGGCGGAAACGAATTGGTGGAGCATATTCAGGATTTAATCGCCGCGTTTGCGAATCGGGAGGAGGAAATTAGGGTTTCGAATTTCGTGCAGAGAGCTTTTTCTGGCCCGTTGAAGCTCATCGGCGTCGGGAAAGAGGTTAATGCTGTTAGGTTGAAGTTGAAGAGTATATATGACGAGAGTAGGGCTTCTCAGCCAACCGGAGGATCGGAGCGGCGGCGAAGGACGATGCGACGGCGGCGGCGGCGGCGGCAAATGCATATGTTTTCCAGGTTTGACTTTAATTAGTGATATGTATTGTTTATTGGTTAATTTTAATTGCCTAGTTGATTGTAGAATTATTAGTGCTGAACCTCGAAGTTTCTTAGAATGTATAATAAATTAGCTCTCAGAGGTCAAGTAGTATAAAATGAAACATTAGCATAGAATGGTTCAACGATGACTTAGTAAGAAACTAAAAATGATAACAATGCCCCCAAATTAACCTTCATAAAAAATAGATTCATCATATCGGACTATCCAAAGCATACGACAAGTGCTAGGTCAAAGAAATATGATTGCTACTGTTGCAATAGCATTACTTGCTCTGCTAAACATTATTGTCTATACAATTCGACAGGTTTGGGAAACTTATGTTACAAAGGAGGAAAACAAGCCTTCAGCTAGGGCTGAGCGACTTTGTCGCCGATTTTCACTAGCTGAGATCCAAAAAGCTACTAGAAATTTCAGCGATGCGTATCTCATTGGAAGGGGTGGGTTTGGTAAGGTTTACAAAGGCCTTATTGACAATGGGCGAGAGACGGTAGCCATAAAACGGCAAAAATCGAATTCTAGGCAAGGGGCACGTGAGTTTTTGACTGAGATTGAAACACTGACTGAGCTACGTCATGTTAATCTAGTCTCTCTGATTGGGTATTGCAATGAGCGTGGGGAAATGATTATTGTTTATGAGTACATGGCTAATGGGACTCTATCCGATCATCTTTACAAACTCGCAAGGAATAGTGATGACTGCTCGTCTCTCACTTGGAAGCAACGCCTTAATATATGCATCGGAGCTGGTCGAGGGCTGGATTATCTTCACACTGGCGACTCACTCATACATCGCGATGTAAAGACCTCAAATATTCTTCTGGATGAAAATTTTACAGCTAAGGTTTCAGATTTTGGCTTGGCCAAACATTTGAGCCGAAACAAGTTACAGAGCCATGTTAGCACGAAAGTCAAAGGCACATTTGGGTACTTGGACCCAAATTATTTCACCACGGGTAAACTGACTAGGAAAAGTGACACATATGCCTTTGGGGTGGTGTTGTTTGAAGTATTGAGTGGGAGACCAGCAGTGGACCCATGTGTTCCGGAGGACGAGCGAGTTCTGACCAAGTGGGCCCGGGAAAATATTAGTAATGGAAAAGCTGACAAAATTGTAGATTTGAATCGGATCAGTGAAATCTCGGAAGATAGCCTGATGACATTTGTTAAGGTAGCTGAGAGGTGCTTGCACGATGAACCAAAGAAACGGCCAACAATGGCTCAAGTTGTGCTACAACTTGAGTTTGCACTTGAGCAGCAGGGGAGCTCAAAGTCTTTGGTATCGGACGTGAAAACAAGTGATGTGCAGAATGTTTCACCTTCTTCTAAAGGGAGAACTAATGGTAAAGTTGTTAATACTGAACCTTCATCTGGAAAAAAAGATGGAACAAAAGTCACAAAGCCTAAACAATCATGGGCTTGGCCATGGGATGTATTTTGGAACAGAGATAAGCCATCAGGTACAATTTATATGTTTGAAAATGAAATTTAATATCTGTTCGTATTCATGTATTGATGCTCAAACTTTCATAATCTCCTCTAATTTATTGGAGATTTTATCTAGGAAATTCTTCAGGGTATCGTGCCTCTGAAACAGCACAAAAGGACAAACAGATTGTTAATATGCTGGCAATTGCTGTCCCTGCCATCCCAATAGACGAATTGAGGGACATTACTGATAATTTTGGTTCAGAGTGTTCTATTGGCGGGGGATTTTATGGAAGGGTATACCAGGGAATCTTGAAAAGTGGAAAGGCTGCAGCAATTAAAAAGCTATACACTAGCAACCGGAAAGACCAAGATTTTCTGGCCCAGGTTTGACCATGACACTGTCAGTTGATAGAGCTGCATATATTATGACTTTCCATGAATATATTATTTAGTTTAATCTATGGTCTTTCAGGTTTCAATATTATCTAGTCTTAAGCATGAAAACGTGGTTGAGCTACTTGGTTATTGTGTGGACGGTGGTCTGCAAGTCTTGGCTTATGAGTTTGCCCCACATGGGTCTTTACAGGACATTCTTCATGGTTAGTTTTCCAAATTTTTTATTACACTGAAGCTTCACTTTCTGGATTTCAATGGTATTATTTTCAAGATGTATTGGTTCAAGTAAATTAGCATTAACCTTCATGGGTATATCTTAGTTGTTTGAGTATTTTAGAGATAAACTATTGATTCTTGAAAACAAAACCTTGTTGTTATTATTACTATTATTATTTATATTTTTTGGCTTAGTTTATTAAGCTTATGCATTTATGAGGTAAAATTTTTTATTACAGGACAAAATGCCGTCAAAAGCTCTGGGCCCTGTCAGGACCTGTCATGGCCCCAAAGAGTTAAAATTGCAGTTGGGGCTGCGAAAGGATTAGAATACATTCATGGGAAAGAACAGATTCATCATGACGTTAAATCCAGCAATGTTTTACTTTTTGATAATTTTGAAGTTGCTAAGATTGCTGATGTTGATCATTCAAATCAAGTCCCTGATAAGTCAGCTCGTCTTCTTTCCCTTGGGACTTTAGGCTATCATGCCCCTGAGTATGTTCTCGTCTTTTCTAGAGATCAGTAGAACTAGTTGTTTGAAAATGGGAAATGACTTTTTGCAACTACTATAGGCGTTTTTATGTTGTGCAGCCTAAATGTATTTTTTATTTTTGTTGCCGGTTGCAACCCGTACTACATGGAATTTGTTAAATGCAAACTCCGGCTCATTCTCTGTCCAAAAAATCACCGGGCTCACGCGCATGTAATGCACGCGCCATTTTGGTTGCTTTTTTAGGGAATATCAGACGGAGGTTGCAAATAACGAATCTTGTAAGTACAGGTTGTTAGTTGCAATAAAAATACTTTAGGGTGCAATGTGTAAACCCCTTATAGTACATGTTGCAAATAATTATTTGACCAGATTTATATATATATATATATATATATAAAATTTTGTATGGTTTATTAATTTTCAGATTTATTGTTATTAAACATATTGATGGGGTGTTTTTAAAATATGAATAACATAATATATAATTATCAAAGAATAAAATAGACGATTACAAATTATAAAGATTGTTTAAAAATAAAAACCAGGGTACCATAAATTTATTCTCTTAATTCGGGAAAATAATTTTTTGCAACTTGTACTATACGGGTTTTACACTTTGCAACCTAAAGTATTTTTTTGTTGCAAATAACAACCTGTACTATACAGGATTTATTATTTGCAACCTCCGTCTGATATTCCATCAAAAAAGCCACCAGTTTGGTACGGGTTGCAACCGGCAACCAAAAAACATTAGATTGCAAAGCGTAAAAATGCCAATAGTACATGTAGCAAAAAATAATTTTCGCTTTGAAAATTCTGAACTTCGAACTGGGTCTGAGTTATAAAATCTCTGGTCATAGATACTTTACGACTAGGAAACAAAGCTTGAAGAGCAACGTTTACAGTTTTGGGGTGGTACTCCTAGAACTCTTAACCGGACGTAAACCATTTGACAGTCCGCGGCCATGGGGACAGCAGATGCTTGTGTATTGGGTAAAAATAAAAATTACTGTTCAAGTTTATCAGCGGTATTCAAATATTTTCTGGTTGACTCACTTAGTGCCTTCATTAATTGGGCAAACTATATGTAATAACAGGCGATGTCAATGCTCAGGCAAGACAAGGTAAAGCAGTGTGTCGATCCTAGACTGAATGGAAACTACCCTCCAAATGCAGTTGCAAAGGTAAAATCAGTATCATAATTTTGACCTGTAATATTATTACTTGCTTCATGACTATATATTATGACGATTTGCTCAAACCAGTTTGCTGCAATTGCTGCCTTGTGCGTGAAAAATGACCACCAAATGCGTCCAAGCATGAGCATCGTAGTGAAAGATCTCCAGACTCTGTTGAATGTTACATTCATGCCAGATTTGTGAATTCCTTATCTCCTGAAGCCTCAGCGCTTTGGAAATCGAAAAAAAAAAAAAATCGTTGAATTTATCTCATAGTTGTTTGCTGACTTGTATTTTCAAATTGTGAAAACATTGTATTTTTCATTATTATTATTATTATTTTTAAATTAAATTGTTTCATATTGGAAATTCATCCCAGGCCAGCATGATAACCGAACCGAAAATGATCAAATGTACTTCAATATATATGTTACACACATGTAACAATTATTTCTCATCACAACATCAGTTATTCGATTTTTCGACCAGATTCATGTTTGCTGATCATAGGTCCGCGATATGATTGTACTCGAGGGACGAGACATTCATACGTGCTCTTCTCTTGAGCGGATACCATGGGTTCATTGCGATTCCACATTTCCCGGGACCGCTTAAACCGCGCAACATTCTAATATAACCACCTTCTCCCCAAGCAGCTCCCCACGAGTTCTTCACTAACCAGTATCTGATCCCATTACTCGTCTTTCCGTACCCTACAATCGTAACGGCGTGTTTTAGATTTCTACCACACCTCCCCCTGAAAACTCCCTATAAGGAAAAACTTTCATATGAATAAATAATAATTAAAAAAAAAAAAAAAAATCAATTTTCTTAGTAGTTTTAAGTGTACCCTTTTGTAGTGTTTGAATTCAATACTTCTGGCATCTATCTCGACCGAGACAGGCCGGGTAGCCACGGCTCTCAAGAGCGCGCGCTCATTGTTGCGTGGCACGCGTTGGCGCCCCAGTATATATACTCTAGGAGACTTTGATCTGTACTTGCATTTCCCGGCCTTACCGGTGTAGGGATACTTTGCCAATGATGTAATTCCGTATCTCTTGATGTAGTCGAATGCATATTCATAACGACCGCCGGAACATCCATGGCTACGTCTGTTGCAATCGATGAGCTCCTGCTCTGACAGGTTAAACAACATCCTCGATCGGATGAACTTGATTCCTTCGATGGCAGCTACCGCCGAAAAAGCCCAACAACTACCTATAAACATGTATTAATGCACCCAAAAGATCTACTCGCTAAGATATGTATTGTGCCAACTTTTTAAGAAATTGCTCAAAAATTACAGTGTGTTCGTTACACGGTGACTCTTTCGTGGTGCGACATACTTTTCAAGGAATATTCATATTTTTAAGGTGGAAATTCATACTTTTCAAAACAAAATAAATATTTATTTTAAATGAAAATCTGATTAAAATGTATGACCGCCACACGAAACTAACGACTACAAAATCAAATGTGTCATAAATATACATTATAAAATAGGAAATTATAATAGGAAATGACTACGGTGCCGTGAAGGTACCATATCTCCTAACCCCCTGCATTTACATCCCTTGATTTATCATTATTCATAACCAACTTTTGATCTAATGATTCTGATTAAGTGGGGTATGGTACATTCACGGCACCGTAGAAGTCCCCTATAAAATAATTATGCTAAAAATTATAATTGTTTTCGATGAGAAGTCATAATTTGAAAATAGATACGTAATAATAACTTCGTTGTTAATTTGATGAAATTCTTCTTTCTTAAGCTAATCATTTTCCATCATCTCCCATTCGATTGTGTGTACAATTCTATAATCTTAATTGCAAAAAATGCTCTCTGCACTTGCTTTAAAAACCGAAAAAGTTAATAGCAAAGAAATAACATATAAACCAAAGGTTAAACAATTCTTGTTTTCACAAAAATTTTAACGAGATTTGCAACCCCAACTGTTGAAAACTCATTATTTCTATGCATAGCAATAATGGAATTATCAAGTTGATGATCAATTATCGCAAGATTGTATGCGGAAAACCCTTTTAGATATAATCGATAAAAACTGAATTTTTCTTGCCAAAAGTAGAAAATGAGTCACTCTTGAATTAAACTATCTCATATAATGAAGTAATTCCGTATTTTTTTTAATCAAAGAAATGACTATTAAATTCGTGTTTATCTAAAATAACACAAAACAATTTAAAACGAAAATAAATCCAGTCAGTCCCCAAACCCTTAGTGGCTTCGTCCACACACATATATATATATATATATAACTATTAAATGCATCATTTTTCATCTAATAATAACTATTAAATCAACTTCAGGTTATAAATATTGGCAGATCAATGAATGTAAATATAGGAGGTGGGGAGAGTATCCTAATCATTTACTATATATATATATATATATATATATATAGGAGGGGAAAAATGATAGAAAGTCTTATTACCACATTTTAATTGACTTTTCACTGGGGTGACGGCCCCTCTCTTCCTCCAATCGACTGAAGGTGGAACGTTTTGTACGCTTGCGTACATGAAGGTTCCATTTCCTTGGTAGGGCTCCTCATCAACGTCCATTGATCCGCAATTGTGGATGTTGTTGAACTCCTCGGTCGTCAAGTCGGAAAACTGGTTGAGCTCCAGCTCGTGTGAACTGTCCTTGTTGTTGTTGTAGTCGTGGATGTAGAGCGCGTTCGACTTGAAGGCTTCGAACCGCTTGTCCTTGTCTTGTGAGCTCAGAGACTCGGGATACTGTCTCTGCCACCTCTCGAATAGTGCCCAAAGTTTTTCGTCGGTTTGAAGGTCCTCCTCATGGAATTCGAAACACTCATGTGTTCTACCAAACGCTATAAGAAGTATAGTGACAATTTGTAAGAAGCATACATTCTTCATTTCCTTAGATTAAATAAAGAAAAGTAAAAAAAAAGAATGATGATCAGACAAGAGATTGATGCAAATATATATATAAACTACTGAATATTATAATTTTGGTCCCATTTCTCAAACTTGCATGCACTTGTATGTGTATTCAGATCAAACTTAGATTGGGGTTAAAGAATATGCAAAGTTGACTATGGAAGTTATACTCCCTCCTGATAACTACAAGAGTCTATAACATCACGGTTATATAAATAGTTATAGAGAAAAAAAGTTAAAAAATCCTAGAATATGTGGATTACCTTTTTTTTTTCTTCCTTTCCACCTTTATAAGAAATATCATATTTATCCCAAGTTGGATGACTTTTTTCCCTAATTAAAAAGAAATTAAATTATCTATCAAAATTACATATAAAACTTCTCTAAAAATGTCTTGCACGTGATTCATATACTTAAAAATGTAAAAAACACATGTAATCCACGTTATTCATATAACTTTAAAAAAGCACGGGCATTTGAACTCAAAAATATTTTAGCGTATGTCCGTGTATTTAACACCGCTAGACAAACCATTCTAATCATTCTATAAAAAAATCATATGCAGCAATGCCAATGGAGAAAGCATTGGGAAACTATCATTCTAAGACGAGGTTTGTTTCTTTTATGTGGTGGAACAATGGCGTTGTTGCTCATTAATATCCATCATTTATTTTTTGAAGGTTGGCCTTGAATATTTTATTCGGCTATTGGGTTGAAAGAGATGTGACTCAGCTTTTCCAGGACCTTATGCACCGTTCAAAAAGAATTGGCAAAGTTGTTTACTCGAGTGGAGAGGAGATTACGTGTTTTTTTTTTTTTTTTTTTTTTTTTTTTGCGTTGTGCCATTGATGTGGAGGTAAACTAAACTTTATTATGTGATAAATTCAAAAAGTTGGGTTATCAAATATGTAAGGCACTAATCTCAAAATAGAGATCAACGATCTGAAGTATGTCTTGAATACGTCACAGCGACCTGCCAAGCATTCACCGAACCTCCTAACGACCTAGCTGATTATGCAAAATAACACCTTCAGATGGGTGTCGGTGATCAGACCAGTGAAGGTCCTCCGATACTTAACTCAAAAGCAAGTTTAAAACACTTAATACTTCTCTTGAATAAGATGCGATTATGATACGATAATCAATAATGAGAGGTAGACACCTCCTTTTATAGAGATAAGAAGAATCCCCTCGCCTAGGTTACCTTCTTCCATCGCAATTTCATAAATATCATGACTCTGCCACCGCCTCAATATTAGGATTTCTCCCATATACTAAGTTCCCATACATAACAAATCTCTTACCGTAATAAGCCTTGGCCCAAATCACTCATACTAAGCCCACATGCTCAATATTCACAAAACCCATAAACGAGCTCAAACACTTCGCAAAACACAAGAGATCGCGACCCTATATGAGAACTCATCCTCATACTAAAGGTCGCTACTCCACAAACCAACTCGCTCACTCTTCCACTGAAATCATTCAGCTCGCTCACCTCCTAGAGGAACACCCTCTCCAGGAAATGAGGTCGCCTTTCACAAATACTCACACATATCAAGTAATATCACATGCAGACATTTTGGTCCGTATCAGCTAGTCCCTCATGTTCTAACTGATTGAGGTATGAAATCAGATAGGACATGTAAAACAAAATCAAAAAAGCACAACCACTATCAATCAACAATAAAATATAAACACATAAATAAACCACCACACTTCAGAATCACACAGCCCCACAAATCGAGTTATAATAAATTACAAAGTATACCTGCGACCTGCAAAAGTTCAACTCATTGAACTCGCTTCTTTTAAGATAAAATAATCACTTCTTTAAGAGATGACCTACGAGTCCGCAGACTCAACCAGAAACCATACAACGTTCATCCACGACCTGAAGTTATATTCAATCTCAATAATCTCAAAATCGTAATCATGAGTAACCCGAAAAGTCAAGACACGCCTCCCTTCACACATCCACTCTCATTTAAGTTTCATTAAATGTAGCCTGCCATTTGTCGACACGCGTCATTTCCCCTTTTTCTCGTATTATAATAAAAAAAGTGGGCCCAAAAACAAAATGCCCAAAACATTCCCCAAAAACCCTACTGTCTTTCCCGCTCCTACCTGTCCCATCCGCTTTCTCGCCGTCCAACACAAAAAACCCCTTTACTTCCCCACTCATCACTTTTTCAAAGGATACAACCAAAAAATAGCCATTTTTACTCTGCAACAAAAGCTCGTCGACTTAGCAAATTCTCAAGATTTATCAACAGTGCAGCATTTTTTACCGACTCCAGCATTCCGAAAAATGTGTAAGTCCCCGAATCCTTCAACCTTCTTAGTAATTTAATTTTTCTACAAACGTAATGCATCTGCTGAGTTATTTGTAATTTTGTGCTATTCCCCTTCCCCTGTACGTTTTGATTATTGGTAAAACCAGCATCCTCTACACCTGACTCCCAAAGCTCAACCCTTTTTCCTGATTCAAACCCCACTGAAAACCATTTTATACTTGAGAGAAGACAAAAACAGCCCTTAATACCTTCCTCCAGCCTTCGCGACGAGCCAGAGGGCGACGTCAATTGGTCGGAGCTTCAAGCCCAAACCAGAGCCCACACCGAGGCTCAAGCTTTGATAGATAATATTCCTGAGGATCCTTCTTCTGCTTCCCTAACCATTGCACTCATTCCAGAAGGCATTCCTCTGCAAAAATCCAGTAATCCACCCTCTTGCGAGCACTTTAGAGAAAACCCAGTGACCCTAGCTCGCTCACTAACCGCCGATGACCTGCCCTCCTCTTCTCTTACAACTAAAGAAATAAAACACAACTACTGGCTACTTCCCGACCCGAAAAAGCTAGAGAAATTTTAACGAATCCTTAACCTCCCAGAAACCGCTAAGATGGTTCTGCCCGAGAGCCTTCACACGGACCCCATGAAACCTCTCCCCAATCACATTACCCTCTTTGACACATTGCTGTTAGAAGGTTTTAGATTCTCAGCCCATCCATTTTACGTTCAAATTTCCCACTTGTAAAAAATTTCCCCCTTACAACTAACTCCTAACTCCATGAAATTCCTACCAAGATACCTCATATTATGTAAATACTACAACACCCAACCTGACTTAGGTTTTTTTCACTTTTGCTTTCAAATAAAATACCAACTGAACTCTTTCTATCTTTCCTCTCGCTCGGGTCTAGCTCGCTTTTTAATAAACCCTCCCAACAAAGTCCCCGAGTGGAAGAAGAACTTCTTCTTCATTCACAATACAGAAAACTGGCCCTTTATAACCGAGCTACAATGTCGTACCTCTAAACAATACAAACCACCCACTTCCAAACATTTCTCCCTTTTATACCAAAAATACTCTGATCAGATCGCGGAGTGGAGCAAACGATCTTTCGACGTGGTGCATTTCACCAGTCGATCTCATATTTTCCGATACGTGGGCATTGATTCTCGCCCGGTCGAACCAGATCTTGCCCTCACCGAGCTCGAGCTTGGTAGGTTTTAAGGTCTTACAATCATATCATATCCCATACTACCAAAAACCTGAATAACAACATTCTTCTTATCTACTGCAGTTGCCTTTATCAACAATTGTGCCGCAGCCCGCTCCGAAGGAGCCAAGAAACAATCTGTTCCACCGCCCGCAACTAAGCCTATACCCCCTCCTGTCAACGTGGACGAGGCATTACAACAGGACTTTGGGACAACGACTGACGACGAGGAGGAGGTCCAACTGGTAAGGCGATCTGCCAAAAGCAAAGGAAAACGACCTCTCCAACCTGTACCAGAGAATCCAACAACAAAGAGCCCGAGCCCGCCAGAACAAAAGCGTCGTCGCCTTCGTAAGGGCCTTGCGGCGACCTCTGCCGGTTCACCCGACCTGAGCAAGGGATTGGCAAAATGCGACAACGCCAAAGACATCCAGACCCTTCTCAATGAGCGTGCAATCAAACAGGTAAATTCTAAAAGAACCTTCTCTTCCCATATGTCTAACACTTATAAATACTCATGAAACACCCTGATACAGCTGAGTCCTCTGTTCTCCAAACTCTCCGAAGAGTTAGCAGCTCGTACAGCGGAGAGCGAGCTCAAAAAACATGCGAAAGCTGACTGCGCAAACTGAACAACAAACGCGGCAGTTATCACTGACTTAAGGGGAACTGGATGGAACAATCAAGCTACTGAAAGCTCGCGAGGAAGAAATACAGATCTTGAAGGTCCAGGTGAATAGCCTGAAGGATGAGGCAGCTCGTACAGACAATGAGATAAAAAATGCTCAAAAACAAGCCGAGGAGCTCAAAAGCACGCAGAAACAGGCTGAGGAGCTCAAACTGCAAAATCAGAAGCTCAAACTGCAAAATCAGAAGCTCCAAGCACAAGTGAAAATAGCCCACGATGAAGGCATGGCTGAAGGTTGGCGGACCTTCCTCACAAGTACAATTGGCAGGAAATTCATTGAGGCCTACAGGAGAGAGCTTGTGGAGGCCTACGAGAAATCCTCCATCTACTTTGGGTTGATGATTGATGGTGCTCAGAAATGGCTCTTCACGGCTGCTGATATGATCAAAGAAGAGGTTGGTGCGCTGAATGTTTCCTATATCCCTGGCGTCAAAGCCCTCATCGACAAATTAACCCCCTTCAGTAGCTTTAAAGGCGATTGGACACAGCCAATCTCCACGAAGTGGTGGTTATCATGCCAAAACCGAGCTGTCATATCTACTGGGCTACTCTCCGAGCTAGAGGCACCCTTGGACGATCTACTCCTCGAGTCTGAGCCCATCACCACAAATCCCCAGTCGCAACTTCTATTTCTGAAAAAACCGCCTGAAGAACTTATACTCCTGCTCGCTATTTATATAAATAATTTACCTGTCTCTGAAAACAATCTTTTATTCCTGCAAACATTTGTTTTTATTCATAACTTAACTTTTAAACACTTTGAAACCTGCATTTAAGATTCATACAAAACTGCCAACTTTACACACGACCAACTAATACAGGTCGCGCGAGATCTCATCCAATCACGATTCATCTCAAGAAATCGTGAGATCGCAAGAATAAAAAAATCACACCGCATAGCAATCCAATCATACAAAATACATTAACTCGCATAAAACAATTATTCAATCAAAAACATGTAAGTCAAACATCTCAACCACTTAACTATAGAGTACAAAATAGCTCGCGAAACTTCATTTATTAAATTTCTCAAAATACAAACTTCATGCGGGAGAAGCACACTCCAGTCCTGAGATAGCTTCTCCCGCCACAACAACTCGCATAAAACACTTTCACATCACAACCAACTCTTGTGCGGGAGAAGCGCACTCCGGTCCAGAGATAGCTTCTCCCGCCACACACTTTCTCATCACAATCAACTCTTGTGCGGGAGAAGCACACTCCGGTCCAGAGATAGATTCTCCCGCCACAAACTTTGTCATCACAATAAACTCTTGTGCGGGAGAAGCACACTCCGGTCCAGAGATAGCTTCTCCCGCCACACACTTTCTCATCACAATCAACTCTTGTGCGGGAGAAGCACACTCTGTTCTAGAGATAGCTTCTCCCGCCACATCAAAACAAACAGCTCGCATAACACACTTTCTCATCACAATCAACTCTTGTGCGGGAGAAGCACACTCTGGTCCAGAGATAGCTTCTCCCGCCACATCAAAACAAACAGCTCGCATAACACACTTTCTCATCACAATCAACTCTTGTGCGGGAGAAGCACAATCCGGTCCAGAGATAGCTTCTCCCGCCACATCAACAACGATCCGCCCTCTACACATAATACTTCTTCAAGTGACTCGCATTCCAGCTCCTAGGCAAGACTTTTCCAGCTGCATCTTCCAATATATAGGCTCCACCTCGAAATACTTTTACCACTTTGAATGGCCCAATCTAGTCCGGCTCCAACTTTCTAGTCATCCGCAAGGCATCAGCTCGCCTCCACACCAGGTCGCCCACTTGAAAACAACGATGCTTAAATCGTCTATTGAAAGCAGCCTGTATCCTTTGCTTGTAACACTCAACCCGAGCTGTCGCTCTATCTCGTATTTCATCAATTGTCTCAATTGCTCCCCGAGCTAATCTTTCATTTTCTTCCACATCGAACGTTGCCAACCGCTGCGAGCCTCCTACTATCTCAGCTGGAATAACCGCGTCCATCCCATACACCAAACTGAACGGCGACTCCCCCTTGGAGGTTCGGGGAGTTGTCCGATAGGCCCACAAAATGGATGCGAGCTCCTCTTCCCAAAGACCGCCTGTTTTTTCCAACCACAGCTTAAGACACTGCACAATTATACGGTTAGTGACTTCCACTTGCCCATTAGTTTGGGGATGTGCCACAGAAGTGAATCGCTGCTTCATCCCCATCTCCTTGCACCATCTCCGTATATTTCTTCAATTGAACTGGGTCCCATTGTCTAACACCAGCACTCGCGGTACTCCAAACCTGCAAAATATGTTATTAAAAATAAAACCCATCATATGTTGCCCGCTTATCCCGGTAACTACTTCGGCCTCCACCCATTTTGTAAAATAATCAATTGTCACTACTAGATTCTCCTTGTTGCCCGGGGTTTTTGGAAAAGGACCGACAATATCAATTCCCTACTGCGCAAATAGGCACGGCGAGCTCATTGTCATCATCTCCTCAGCCGGTATATGAATGACCGGAGCATGCATCTGACACTTCTTACACGTTCTCACAAGCTCGCTAGCCATATTCTTCATTCCTGGCCAAAAGAAACCAGCCCGCAACGTTATGCCCACTAACGCCTTTCCCTTCGCATGATCGCCAAAATACCCCTCATGTATCTCCTTTAACACTTCCAATCCTCGCTCCTTAGCTAAGCACTTCAGGAAAGGTCCAAAACGCGACCTCTTATATAATTCCTCATGTATCACATAAAAGCGAGCTGCTGTTCTAGTCTCCTTCGTCGTTAATTTGTCTGCTCCCTCCTTTGCTTTGACAAGGACCTCCCATATAGGTGTGCGCCAATCATCTTTTTCTTCAATCTCCATAACTTCTTTTCCTCTTTCCACGCTACTATGGCCCAACTCCATTAATGTGATTTTCCGAGTATCACAAGTCCCCAGTGCTCCTGCTATCTGAGCGAGCTGATCCGCCCTTACGTTCTCAGCTCGCAGTAAGTGCTCCAGTTTAAATTCCTCAAAACGCGCTGCCTCTTCCCGTAACTTATTCAAATATACTGCCACCTGTTCTTCTTTAGCTTCAAAGGAACCACCAAACTGACATGCTATCAACTGAGAGTCCGTATATGCCCATAACTTCTGTGCTCCCAGGTCGTGTGCCATCTTGATACCCTGCAACACAGCTTTGTACTCGGCCTCATTATTGGATGCCTTATATCCCAACTTAATTGCGAACTCCAAATTTTCCCCTTCCGGGCTAGTTAACACAATACCCAATCCTGCTCCTGATGCCATGGTTGAACCATCGGTATACAGCGTCCACGCTTTCATCTCCTCACTCGCATTAGCTGGTCGTGCCATCTCCTGCAAAAAATCTGCTAACACTTGCACCTTGATAGCTACTCTTGGTTCATACATCACATAGTACTCGCTCAACTCCACAGCCCACTTTACCAACCTCCCCGATACATTTGGATTGCCCTAAACCTGCTTAAGGGTTAAATTGGTGAGTACCTTCACTCTATGGCTCAAAAAATACAGCCGCAGTTTCCTTGCTGTACAAATCAGCGCAAAGCCTCCTTTCTCCAGCTCGGAATACTTCAGCTCAACTCCTCGTAACATCCTGCTAATATAATAAATAGGTTTTTACATACCCGCCTCTTCTCTGATCAATACCGAACTCACGGCGACCTCTCCTACTGATATGTACAAGATCAAATCTTCTCCGGGCATTGGTTTAGTCAATAGCGGTATCTCAGCCAAGTACTTCTTTAGCTCCTCAAATGCACCCGCAACTTCTTTTGTGCACTAAAACTTGGATCCCTTCTTTAATGCTCTGAAGAATTGGACGCCTCTTTTTGCCGACCTGGAAATAAAACGACTAAGGCCCGCTATCCGACCTGTAAGTACCTGAACATTTCTGTACAACAGCTCGCACTTTATCTGGGTTGACCTCGATCCCTCTCTCTGTCACCATGTATCCCAGAAACTTTCCAGATCGCACACCGAACGCACACTTCTTGGGATTAAGTTTCATCCCAAACTGTCTTAAAATAACAAATGTCTTCCGCGAATACTCCACATGGGATTCCGCTTTCTTACTCTTGACCAGCATATCATCAACATAGACTTCCATGGTGGACCCCAACAGGTCTTTAAACATTCGATCCAGCAATCTCTGATAGGTCGCTCCTGCATTCTTCAAGCCAAAGGGCATGGACATAAAACAATAGGTACCCGTAGAAGTGATAAAACTCACTTTGGGATGATCTTCTTTTGCAAGGGGTATTTGGTGATACCCCTGTGAAGCATCCATCATGCTCAACAGCTCGCACCCCGAAGTAGAGTCTACCAACTGATCAATTTGCGGCAAAGGGTAATGATCCTTCGGACAAGATTTATTTAGATCGCGAAAATCTATACACATCCTCCACTTTTGTGCTGGCTTTGGCACCATCACCAAATTAGACAAATATTCAGGGAATTGAATCTCCCTTATGTGGCCGACCTTCAACAATTTCTGTACTTCTTCTTCAATTACCTTATCCAGCTCTGGCCCAAAATGTCTCCTCTTCTGCTTCACCGACCTCGCCTCCTGAAATTCTCTTAGTAAATTTACCAGCTCGCCCTTCAATACTTCAGGTATTAATGTCCTCACCCTTGTAGTATACTCTCGGCGATCTTCTTCCAATGAAATTTCCATCAGTTCTTCATTTGGCTGGATAGAGTTCTCCTGTTCCTTTATCTTCTTTGCACTAAGTACTCCCTCCGGCTGTTCGTCACCCCTCTCGTGTTTATTCTTCATCAACCCTCTCCTGACTGCCAGCTGATAACATGATCTTGCGACCTGCTGTTCTGCGATGACTTCCCCTACTTTGTTACCTACTATATACTTAATGCTCATGTGATAGGTCGATGTTACTGCTCGGAACGCATTGAGGACAGGT
The DNA here is from genome assembly GCA_014905375.1 of Phtheirospermum japonicum. Classification (NCBI taxonomy): domain Eukaryota; kingdom Viridiplantae; phylum Streptophyta; class Magnoliopsida; order Lamiales; family Orobanchaceae; genus Phtheirospermum; species Phtheirospermum japonicum. The sequence goes on from BMAC01000168.1 coordinate 429,190, forward strand.
CGCCTTAATATCGCATTATAGGCCGACCTCCCTCGGATGATAAAAAACTTCAAACTCTTCTCCACTCGCGACTCTTTTCCCAATCCCACAGTCAGCGTTAGATCGCCCTCGGTGTTCACCTGTGCTCCATTGAACGCGTATATGGGCGTATTCACGGATCGCACCTTTCTCTATAATTCCATCTGCTCGAGACAATCTGTATATATGATATTTACTGAGCTCCCACTATCTACAAAGACTCTGCCAACTTCGTATCCTGCGATCTCAGCCTCGATTACTAATGCATCATTATGATCTTCCTGTAGCCCGCGTCGGTTATTAGGACCAAAAGAGATTACCGACCCTACCATTTGAGATTGTTGGCTCACACTAGCGACCTCCAACATTCCTAAGCGAGCTGACTTAATTTGTTTTTTCCGCGCAACATTGGAACCACCATCTGTCAGTCCGCCAGAGATCATGTTTATCCTTCCCTTGTTCCTTCGTGGACCATTACGTCCCTGATCCCCCTATTGTAATTGCCTCGCGACCTGGTCTTGGGGTGGATCTATTGGTGGTGGTGGAGGCAACGGTCGCTCCTGTTCTTTTAGTTTTCTATCTCTATAAATCACTTCCTTGAGATGTCCATCTTTTATGAGTCTTTCTATCTCCTCCTTGAGGTGCCTGCAATTTTCAGTAAAATGTCCATAATTTTTATGAAACCGACAAAAGGAATTGGTCCTGGGTGTGTAGGAATTGGCGTACGATCCTCCGACCACCTTATGGAATTGGGTACCAATCGCTCCATAATAGAAAATACTTTAGCCCGCGGATAGGCCAATGAAGTGAAATCTACATTCTTCCAGTTCCGCACATTCGTCTCTTGCTTCCTACTAATTTCTGCGTTTGAGGCCAAGAGTCCGCAAGCTACCCTCCTAGGCTCTCTCCTTGATTCCCTTCTAAAATCACTTCTCTCTACACTTCCTCCCCGATCCGCGGCCTCTCGACCAAAATGAGTTCGATGCTCTTCCTCAGCTTCCTCTACCTGTATATACTTATGACACCTTGCCAAGACCTCGTCATATGTCCGAGCTTTTTTCTTAACCAAGGATTTATGTAAATCCTCTCTCCTTAATCCCTGGTTCAAGGCTCCAACCTTCATTCCATCAGTGGCAACAGGTACCTCCAAAGTGGCGCTGGTAAACCTGTTAATATATTGCTTTAATGTCTCATTGGGTCGTTGCACCATAGTGAAAAGCGACTGTGCCATTTTCTCACTCTGCCGCACACTAGAAGACTGCTTGAGAAAAGTAGCTCGCAACACCTGATAACTAGTAATTTCTCCTCGCGGCAACTGATAGAACCAGTTTTGCACGATTCCTCTCAAAGTGGATATAAAGGCTCGACAAGCCACAACATTCGTGTAATTATGCAACATCCTGGACATCTCAAAAATCTGCAAATGCTCAATTGGATCCATCGTTCCCCGATACTGTATTTCTAACTCTTTATACCCCTTAGGAATGACGGCCTGTAACATATCTTCCGAGAAGGGGTGTCCTTCATCTCCGTCAAGTCTCTCTCCTTCCACTCATTTCTGTAATTTTAGCATGGCCTCCTGCAAATCTCTAAAAGCCTTACTTTCTGTTCCCAGCTCGTTTCCACTATATCTGATACGGACCAAAATGTCCATACGTGCTATGTAATAGAGAGCGACCTGATAAGTTCAGGTCGTCTGGTCATAAACTGCTTAGCGACCTGAAGAAGCATGCAGTACCAGGTCGCAAGGTTGGTGACCTCTCAGGTCGCACGATAGGTCGCTCAGAGGTCGAACGTACTACTGACGATGGGTCTCAGATGAGGACAACCTACCTGATGTCAGCTGATGTCGTCAGCCCTAATCTAGTACATCCAACTGTTAGGATGTACTGTAGCAATAGTGACCACAAGATTTGAATTAATGTACTGTAACAGTTTTAGACACATATTATAGGGTTACCTTTACTATATAGTGGCGACATTCCCTGATGTAAAAATAATGAGATGTATGAATGAAAACTTAGCAAAAGAGTTGAATACAAAGTATTCCTCAAATATGTTCTTTACTTTCTTTCATGGTATCAGAGCAGGTTCTTACCTGACTCTGAACACCTCGTCTCTCGTCTCCTTCTTTCCTTCCCTTACATCTGATGGAGGGTATCACACCTCCACATAATGAGGCTCAAGCGAGCTCTCACTCAGTACTTCAAAACACTTCTCTTTCTTTTCAAAGCTCAAACTCCGCTATCCAGCTGCAAAATCAGCTCATCTCTATCAAACTAAATGACTCAAATTATCTACTTTGGAAAATGCAAGTTTACACAGCCGTCAGAGGTACGGGCTTGAAGGCTATCTTACTGGAGAAATCAGAACTCCATCGTAGTTCACCGAAGGATCAGTAAACCCGGAATTCCTGATTTGGGTCCGGCAAGATCAGTTATTAGCATCCTGGCTTCTCTCCTCTCTTTCTGAAAGTCTACTTACCATGATGGTTGGTCTTGCATCCTCAAAAGATATCTGGAAAACTCTGGAGGCCAACTTTTCCAGTCAAATGCAGCTAGGAAGATGCAGTACAAGATGCAGCTCTCCTCTATCAAGAAAGGAACCATGAGCATCAGAGAATATGTTAACAAGGTCAAGAGTTGCTGTGACATGCTAGCTTCAGCTGGTCAACCTGTTTCAGAAGAAGATCAAGCGATGCATGTTCTCACAGGGCTTGGAGGAGATTCTGACCCGGTGGTGGTAGCAACTACAGCTCAGAGTGACTCACTCACCCTCAGGAACATTCTGCCTATGTTATTAAGCTTTGAGAACAGACTGGAAGCTGAAAATGCATCCAACTTCATCAACACAGAAGGATCAAGCCCTATTATCAACATTGCCAATCAGTACTCTGGTCAAAAAAGGGACACCTGGACTGGTGCAGGAGCGAACAGAGGAAGAGTTCGCCACCCTAGAAGAGGTGGCCGAGGGAGGACCAACAGCTACAGAGGACGAGGTGGAAGAGGTTTCAGACTAGGAAACAGGTCGCCATGTCAAATATGTGATTACTCTAACCACTCTGCTGACAAGTGCTATTATTGATTTGATACTGCCTACACTGCTTAGTCCAATGCACAGAACAGTCTCAACACTTCAGCGAGCTCCTACTTGCCCTATCCTGTGACTCAGTGCATTGATCCCTCTGACTTATCACTGATGTCAGATTTAGGGAGCGATGTGAGCTGGTATGATGACTCGGGAGCCTCTAATCATGTCACAAATGATCTTGCTAATCTCAACATTGCCTCAAAATTCCAAAGAAATAGCAAGGTTCAAGTAGGGAATGGATCAGTTCTGTGTATTTCTCATATTGGTAATTCACAGTTTCATTCCAGAAACAAATCCTTTTTACTAAAAAAACTTCTTCATGTTCCGCACATCACTAAGAACCTCATCAGTGTCTCTCAATTCGCTCAAGATAACTCTGTTTACTTTGAATTTCATCCTACTTCTTGCTATGTAAAGGACCAGGTTACGCATCAAATTTTTCTCCGAGGCTCTCTTAGGAATGGTCTTTACAAATTTGACATCCAGCTCGCCAACCCCTCCAACTCGCTCACCTCCAACTCGCCGTCAACCCCATTTACCTCTTTCATGAGACAAAACCCTTGTATCTTCATCACTGAGTCCAGTGATTCGAATAAAGAAGCAGCTTTACAGTTGTGGCATCTTAGATTAGGGCATTCTGCCAATAATGTATTACAAGAAGTTCTCAGAACCTGTAATCTTTCCATTTCTAATGTTAATAAAATTACCTTTTCTACTTGTTGTGCTTGTCTTCAGGGTAAAAGTCATAAACTRCCYTTTTCTCCTTYAGGRACCGAATATACAAAATCCTTTGATCTTGTACATACCGATGTATGGGGTCCTGCTCCTGTCAAATCCTCGAATGTATTCTCCTATTATGTTTCCTTTATTGATCATTATAGTCGATATACTTGGATCTATCTGTTAAAGCATAAATCTGATGTGCCGCTGCCTTCACTCATCTGCAAAATCTTATCCCTACTCAGTTTAATTCTAAAATCAAATCGGTACAAAGTGATGGAGGGGGGGAGTTTATTGCCCTTAAAAACCTGTTTCACACCTCAGGGATACACCACAGAATCTCTTGTCCGTACACACCTCAACAAAATGGCCTTGCTGAAAGAAAACATCGACACATTGTTGAAAAGGGTCTTTCTCTCCTCTCTCATTCGCATCTACCTATCAAATACTGGGATGATGCTTTCACCACTGATGTCTACCTCATAAATCGATTACCTTCTAAAATCACCCAGTACAAAAGTCCTCATAAGCTCCTACTAAATCAAGTCCCCAACTACACTCATCTCAAACCCTTTGGGTGTCTCTGTTACCCTCATCTTAGACCGCTCAATAAACACAAGCTTCAGTTCAGGTCGCTTCCTAGTACATTTCTTGATTTCAGTGAACACTATAAGGGTTTCAAAGTCCTACTGCCGGATAACAAAGTTATAATCACCAGACATGTGATCTTTGACGAGCTCAAATTTTCCTTCTCTAAACACTCTGAACCTCACTCCTGCTACAATGTTCAACCATCGATCCTTGGTCCTCCACCTCTTATATCACAAGCGACCTCGCCACATGTGCCAGCGAGCTCCACACAACCACATGTGATCTCACCACAACCATGTGCGACCTCATCACAATCGCCTGCGACCTCCACACGGCCACATGCGACCTCATCACAGTCTCATGTTCAGCCCTCCATACTTGGTCCACATCCTTCCATACAAGTACCCCAGAATCCATACCACGCAACCTCACCATCACCTCCAATGGTCCAATCTCCCAGTTCTCCCCATCAACCAATCCCACTATCCTCCAACCAATCTAGTCCATCTACTATTCCTCTTATTGTTGAATTACCAATTATGGGCTCTCCGCATGCATCTCCTTTTCCTCGTACTAACCCTCTTGAAGGTAAACACCATATGGTCACACGGGCTAAGGCAGGAATTTACAAACCCAGGGTTCTCAGTGATCAGCTTCTCGCTTTCCAGGAGCCTTCCTCCTATGTTGAGGCTTTAGCGCATCCCAAGTGGAAAGCAGCTATGAGTGAATAATATGCCGCTCGCCTTAAAAATCAGACATGGTCCCACTCTGAGCTACCTCCGGGCAAGTCCTTGATCGGTTTCAAGTGGGTGTTCAAACTTAAAACTCATGTCGATGGTTCTGTTGCTCGTTATAAAGCCAGATTGGTCACTAAGGGATACATTCAGGTGCCCGGTTTTGATTTTTCTGACACTTTCAGCCCGGTTGTTAAAGCTGCAACTATCCGAGTGGTGCTCTCCTTCGCGGTCAACTATAATTGGTCGGTCCAACAATTGGATGTCAATAATGCCTTTCTGCACGGCGAGCTGGACCGAGAAATCTTCATGGCTCAACCACCTGGTTTTGAAAAGGAGGGTACCAGTCTTCAGGTGTGCAGATTGTTGAAAGCTATTTACGGGCTTAAGCAAGCTCCTCGCGCTTGGTTTGGAAAATTGCGAGCTGTTCTTCTTAGTTTTGGTTTCTCTGCCTCCCGGGCTGATAGCTCTCTCTTCTACTCCAACAGTTCCTCGGGCTACATATGGGTCTTAGTGTATGTTGACGACATCCTTGTCACTAGAAGCGACAAGGTCGGAATATTGCGACTTATTAATCACCTTGATTCCACCTTCTCGTTGAAGAACCTCAGTGAACTGCATCATTTTCTTGGCATTGAGGTCTCGCACACCGCTCAAGGTCTACATTTGAATTAGGGCAAGTACACTTTAACTCTTCTTGAAAAAGAAAGTATGTCTGGAGCTAAAGCTACACCTACACCGATGGTTGTTTCTCCTGTCCTCTCTAAGTCTCAAGGGGAGCCCACTGTTGATCCAACCTTTTACAGAAGTATAGTTGGAGCTCTTCAGTATATCACGATCTGATATCTCTTACAGTGTAAACAAAGTGTGCCAATATATGCACTGTCCTCTCAGCACTCACTGGCGAGCTGTCAAGAGAATTCTGCGATATCTTGCTGGTACCACTTATTATGGGCTCACCTATAGTAAATCCTCATTCTTTGCTCTGACAAGTTTTTCGGACTCCGACTGGGCTGGTGATTTGGATGACAGAAAATCCATCACTGGTTTATGTATTTTTCTAGGTCGCAATATTGTCTCCTGGTGTTCTAAGAAGCAGACCTCCATTTCGAGGTCCAGCACCGAGGCTGAATATCGCAGTCTTGCGCATGCTACTGCTGAGTTGGTTTGGATCCGCTCCTTGCTAAGCGAGCATCAGGTCACTCTTCTCGCTGTTCCTACAATCTGGGTCGATAATCAGAGTGCTATTGCTGTTGACTCCAATCCTGTTCTTCATGCTCGCACGAAGCACTTTGAATTAGATCTTCACTTTGTTCGCGACCTCATTGCAAAGAAGTCGCAGCAGGTTCGGTTTGTCCCTTCTATTGATCAGACTGCCGATGTCTTCACCAAACCACTATCTCATCAATTCTTTGCTCGGCTTCGGAACAAGCTCTTTGTTCTTCCTCTCGCCGCACTCGAATTGAGGGGGGATAATAGAGAGCGACCTGATAAGTTCAGGTCGCCTGGTCATAAACTGCTTAGCGACCGGAAGAAGCGTGCAGTACCAGGTCGCAAGGTTGGTGACCTCTCAGGTCGCACGATAGGTTGCTCGAAGGTCGAACGTACTACTGACGATGGGTCTCATATGAGAACAACCTACCTGACGTCAGCTGATATCGTCAGCCCTAGTCTTGTACATCTAGCTGTTAGGATGTACTGTAGCAATAGTGACCACAGGATTTGAATTAATGTACTGTAGCAGTTTTAGCCACATATTATAGGGTTAACTTTACTATATAGTGGCGACATTCCCTGATGTAAAAATAATGAGATGTATGAATGAAAACTCAGCAAAAGAGTTGAATACAAAATATTCCTCAAATATGTGTTCTTTACTTTCTTTCATTATGGTTTGATATTTTTGAGTATTAGTGGAAGGCGACCTCATTTCTGGGAGAGGGTGTTCCTCCTAGGAGATGAGCGAGCTGTATTGTGTCTTTGAGAAGTGAGCGAGCTGGTTTGTGTAGAGTAGCGACCTGTAGTATGGGGATGAGTTCTCATATAGGGTTGCGATCTCTTATGGTTTGAGTTGTATACTTGAGCTTGATTATGGGCTTTATGAATGTTAAGCCCGTGGGCTTAAGGTGATTGTTTTATATGGTTTTCGGTGGGCTGTATAAAGGACCCAGGCATATTGTGTTGAAGAGATTTGTTATGTATGGGAACTTAACATGCGGAGAGAGTCCCAATTGTGAGTCGGTTGTAGAGTTATGGTATGAATGGAATTATGGTTATAGAAGGTAACCCTAGATTGAGGAGCACTTCCCCTATCATTATAAAAGGAGGTGTATGCCTCTCATTATTAACTAAGTCAATATTGCTCTATCGCATTACTGTTTATATTTGAAGAGAGGTATTGAGTGTTTGGTTTTCGCTTATTAACTTAAGCGTCGGAGGTCCTTAACGGGCTCGAAATCCGGCCCGTCTGGGGCGCTGTTTTGCAGGACTAGCGAGGTCGCCAGGAGATTCATGGAAGACTTGGCAGGTCGCTGTGACGTATTTGGAAGCAGTTTCAGGTCACTGATCTCTATTTTGAGGTTAGTACCCCCTATATTTGGTAGCCCAACTTTTGGACTTATCAAATTGGCGCCGTTTGTGGGAAAGAGGGACATCGAGTCATTGAGCGAAAGACGTGAGAGATTCCACAAACAAAACATGAAGGATAGCAACATAATTCCTAGAACCTTGCATTATGGTTCTGTATCGAACAACAAAAAGAAGAAGAACAGATTGGCAGATATCAACGAGCAAGAGATGACAAAGGATGGACAAATGCCTTCTCAGGTGGATCTAGCGATTCAGGGAACTGGTAACACACCACCGCCCTCTCCCAAGAAGCGTGATGGGAAGGGACCAGTGGAAGGTTTAGAGACAAGAACACCGCAGATGGAAGCGCAGAAAGCAATTCACATAGGGACGAAAGAGGGGGAGGATTTGCCCAAAGATAAGCCCTCTCAGAATAAGAAGGGGTTTTTAGACGGGCTTATGGATTTTTTACCCCTCGAGAAGCAAGAGGAGTTATATAGGTACCTAGCGGGCGGGCTGGGTACTGGGAATGAAAAGGGTGATAAATCAGATAGCGAGCAAGAGGAGGAGTCGGCGATCAGGAAAGTAAAATAAAATGAGAAGTCTTTGTCTAAGAGACTGTCTCAAAAGAGAGGACGGAGTAAGCGAAAAAAAGAGGATGCTTCTAGTTCTACCTCATCCATAGATTCTCATGTTCGTAAGAGGAAAGTGATTGGAGTGAAAGTGAAGCAAAACCATTATATGCGTAGAGGTTGCCGACACAGCAAGCATGTAAGTGAGAGTGAGACTCATACCTCAGATACGGATGGTGGGTCTCAAGAGAAAACCCGGAAGAGTGGTAGTGGATTTAAGTAAGGGAAAGGAGAAAACGAATTAGGGCCACAGAGTAAGGCCTTTAGAGACTTGCAGGAGGCCATGCTGAAATTACAAAAGTGAGTAGATGGGGAGAAATTTGATGGAGACGAGGGACATCCCTTCTCAGAGGATATGATGCATGCTGCAATGCCTAAAAGTTATAAGGCGTTAGAACTTCAGTATCAGGGAATGACGGATCCAGTCGAGCACTTAAAGCTCTTCGAGAATGCAAGAATGTTGCACAGTTATACGGATGCCGTGGCATGTCGGGCCTTTGTGTCCACCTTGAGAGGGATCGCGCAGAATTGGTTCTACCAACTCCCGCGGGGAAAGATTACCAGTTATCAGGTGTTGCGAGCTGCTTTTTTGAAGCAGTTTTCTAGTGTGAGGCAGAGCGCGAAGACGGCACAGCCACTTTTTACCATGGTACAACGACCTAATGAAACACTTAAGCAATTTATTAACAGGCTCACCAGTGCCACCCTGGAGGTACCCGTATCCACTGATGAGATGAAGGCTAAAGCTTTACATAAGGGATTAAGAAGAGAGGATTTACGCAAATCGCTGGTCAAAAAGGAGGCACGGACCTATGACGAGGTTTTGGCGAGATGTCATAAATATGTACAGGTGGAGGAGGCTGAGGAAGAACATCGAGCACATTTTGGCAGAGAGGTTGTAGATACGGGAGATAGCGGATCTAGAAGTGAGTTGAGGAGAGAACCGAGGAGGGTAGTGCGTGGACTCTTGAGCCCGAGCTCTGTGATTGATAAAAAATCGGAGGAGAATATGCGAGATTGGAGAGAGGAGGATTTCACACCATTGGCTTACCCGCGAGCTAGGGTGTTCGGTATTATGAAGCGCTTGGTACCCGATGCTATAGAATGGCTAGAGGATCGCACACCTATCCCTACTCATCCCAAAACTGCCTCCTTTTGCTTATTTCATAACAACTACGGACATTTCACTGAAAAATGCAGGCACCTCAAGGAGGATATAGAAAGACTTATAAGAGTGGGGCATTTAAAGGAGGTGATCTATAAGGAGAGAGAGCCAAAGGAACAGGGGCGGCCACTACCTCCACCACCACTGGGAGGTCCGCCCCAGCAATAGGTCGCGAGGCAACGACAACAAGGAAATCAAGGACACGATGGTCCTCGGAGGAATAGAGGAAGGATAAACATGATCTCAGGAGGACCGACGGATGGTGATTCTAATAATGTGCGGAAAAGGCATGTTAAGTCAGCTTGTTCAGGAATGTGGGAGGTCACTAGTGTGAGTCGCCAATCACAGGTCGTGGGGCCAGTCACCTCTTTTGGCCCCAGTGATCGGCGAGGGCTACAGGAAGATCACAATGATGCTTTGGTGATCGAGGCTGAGATTGTGGGATATGTGGTTGGTAGAATCTTTGTGGATAATGGAAGCTCGGTAAATATCATATATATAGACTGTCTTGAGCAGATGGAGGTGAAAAAAGGGTGCGGTCTGTGAATACGCCCATATATGCGTTCAATGGGGCACAGGTGAATACCGAGGGCGAGCTGACGCTGCAGGTGGTACTAGGATAAAATGAGTCACGAGTAGAGAAGAGCTTGAAGTCTTTGATCATCCGAGGGAGGTCGACCTATAATGCGATATTAGGGCGACCTTCCCTTAATGTGTTCCAAGCAGTAACATCGACCTATCACATGAGCATTAAGTATCCAGTGGGGGATAAAGTAGGGGAGATCATCGCAGAACAGCAGGTCGCGAGATCATGGTATCAGCTGGCGGTCAGAAAAGGACTGATGGAGAATAAACACGAGAGGGGTGACGAACAGCCGGAGGGAGTGCTTAGTGCAAAGAGAATGAAGGAACAGGAGAACTCTGTCCGACCAAATGAAGAGCTGATGGAAATATCATTAGAGGAAGATCGCCCAGAGTATACCACAAGGGTGGGTGGGGACCCTAATGCCTGAGACGTTAAGGGACGACTTGATTGAGCTGTTAAGAGATTTTCGGGATGTATTTGCATTTGGAGATGGAGAGTTAACGGGGGTGTCACCGGAGGTCGCGCGACATCATTTAAATGCGGATCCGGAGGCAAGGTCGGTGAAGCAAAAGAGGAGACATTTCGGGGCAGAGCTGGATAAAGTAATTGAAGAGGAAGTGCAAAAGTTGTTGAAAGATGGTCACATAAGGGAGATTCAATTCCCTGAGTATTTATCTAATGTTGTCATGGTGCCAGAACCGGCACAAAAATGGAGAATGTGTGTGGATTTTCGCGACCTAAATAAAGCTTGCCCGAAGGATCATTATCCTTTTCCGCGAATTGATCAGTTGGTGGATTCTACCTCAGGGTGCGAGCTGTTGAGTATGATGGATGCTTCACAGGGGTATCACCAAATACCTCTTGCAAAGGAATATCAACCCAAAGTTAGTTTTGTTACTTCTACGGGGACGTATTGTTTTGTATCCATACCCTTTGGCTTGAAGAATGCAGGAGCAACCTATCAGAGGTTGGTGGACCGTATGTTTAAAGACCTGCTGGGGTCCACTATGGAGGTTTATGTTGATGATATGCTGGTTAAGAGCAAGAGAGTAGAATCCCATGTGGAATATTAGAAGAAGACGTTCGTTATATTAAGGCAGTATGGGATGAAACTCAATCCGAAGAAGTGTGCGTTTGGTGTGCGGTCTGGGAAGTTTTTGGGGTATATGGTGACAGAGCGAGGAGTTGAAGTTAATCCAGAGAAGGTGCGAGCTGTTTTGGAGATGCCACATCCTCGCACGGTGCGGGATGTTCAAGTACTTATAGGTCGGATGGCAGGTCTTAGTCGTTTTATTTCTAGATCGGCAGAGAGAGGCGTGCCATTCTTTAGGGCGCTTCGGAAGGGATCCAAGCTTGAATGGACAAAGGAGGCTACAGATGCCTTTGAAGAGTTAAAGAAGTACTTGGCGGAGATACCTCTATTGACCAAGCCTATGCCGGGAGAGGATTTGATCCTATATATATCTGTAGGGGAGGTCGCAGTAAGTTCTGTGTTGATAAGAGAAGAAGCAGGCACGCGAAAGCCTATCTATTACATTAGTAGGATGCTGCGGGGAGCTGAGTTGAAGTATACCGAGCTAGAGAAAGGAGGTTTTGCGTTGGTTTGTACAGCTAGGAAGTTGAGACCCTATTTCTTGAATCACAAGGTGAGGTTATGTACTAACCTAGCTCTCAAGCAGGTTTTAGGCAATCCCAATGTATCTGGGAGATTGGTGAAGTGGGTTGTAGAGTTGAGTGAGTATGATGTGATTTATGTGCCAAGTGTGGCTATCAAGGCCCAAGTATTAGCAGATTTTTTACAAGAGATGGCGAGGCCAACTGAGGTGGATAAGGAGGTGAAAGCATGGACCCTATATACAGATGGTTCGACTATGACATTGGGAGCAGGTATGGGTATTGTGTTGACCAGTCCGGAAGGGGAGAACTTGGAGTTTGCGATCAAGTTAGGATTTAAAGCATCCAATAATGAGACAGAGTATGAGTCTGTGTTGTAGGGTCTCAAGATGGCGAGCGATCTGGGGGCACGGAAGTTGTGGGCGTATACAGACTCCCAGCTGATAGCTTGTCAGTTTGATGGATCTTTCGAAGCTAAGGAAGAGAGAATGGCGGTGTATTTGAATAAGTTGTGCGACGAGGCAACACGATTTGATGAATTCAAGCTGGAACATCTACCGTGAGCTGAAAACACCCGTGCTGATCAGCTCGCTTGAATAGCAGGAGCCCTGGGGACTTGTGATACTCGGAAAATTACACTAATGGAGCTGGGGCACAGTAGCGTAGAAAAGGGTAAGGAGGTTATGAAACTTGAAGCAAAAGATGATTGGCGTACACCTATTTGGGATGTTTTGGTTAAAGCAAAAGAAGGCGCAGAGAGATTGACAACGAAGGAGGCTAGAATAGCAGCTCGCTTTTGTGTGATACACGAAGAATTGTACAAAAGATCACGCTTTGGAACTCTTTTGAAGTGTTTAGCTAAAGAACGCGTTGGAAGTGTTGAAGGAGATACATGAGGGGTATTGTGGCGATCATGCGAAGGGAAAGGCGTTAGTGGGCATAATGTTGCGGGCTGGTTTCTTTTGGCCTTGGATGAAAGCTATGGCTAGCGAGCTGGTTCGAATGTGTAAAAAGTGTCAAATGCATGCTCCGGTTATTCACATACCGGCTGAGGAGATGATGGTTATGAGCTCGCCGTGTCCATTTGCACAGTGGGGAACTGATATTGTGGGTCCTTTTCCAAAGACCCCGAGCAACAAGGAGTACTTAGTGGTGGCAATTGATTACTTTACGAAGTGGGTGGAGGCCGAAGCAGTAACAGGGATAAGCGAGCAGCACATAATGGATTTTATTTTTGATAACATATTTTGTAAGTTTGGAGTACCACGAGTGTTAGTGTCTGACAATGGGACTCAGTTTAATGGCAAAAAGATGTAGAAGTGGTGCAAAGAGATGGGGATGAAGCAACGATTTGCTTCTGTGGCGCATCCGCAGACCAATGGGCAAGTGGAAGTTACTAATCAAATAATTGTGTAGGGTCTTAAGCTGTGATTGGAGAAAACAGGCGGGCTTTGGGAGGAAGAGCTCGCGTCTGTCCTATGGGCTTATTGAACGACTCCCCGAACTACTACGGGAGAGTCATCGTTTAGATTGGTCTATGGAATGGACGCGGTCATTCCAGCAGAGATAGTTGGAGGTTCGCAACGTTTGATAACATTTAATGTGGAAGAGAATGAGAGATTGGCTCGAGGGTCGATTGAGACAATTGATGAGATACGAGAGAAAGCTACAGCTCGGGTTGAACACTATAAACAGAGAGTGCAGGCTACTTTTAATAAGAGGGTTAAGCATCGCTGTTTTTAGGTCGGCGATCTGGTGTGGAGGAGGGCTGACGCATTGCGGATGACTAAGAAGTTGGAACCGAACTGGGTTGGGCCATTTAAGGTGATAAAGGTGTTGCGAGGAGGAGCATATATACTTGAAGATGCAGCTGGGAAGGTCTTTCTACGTAGCTGGAATGTGTGTCACTTGAAAAAGTATTATGCGTAGAGAGTGGACCGCGGGAGAAGGTTACTCTGGACCGGAGGGCACTTCTCCCGCAGAAAGTTAGTGTGGAAGAGATGTGGTGAAAGTTTGCATTTGTGGTACGTATTGTGTTTTTATGGCGGGAGAAGATAACTCTAGACCGGAGGGCACTTCTCCCGACCAGGCGACCTTGTGGAAAGTTTGTGTTTATGGTACATATTGTGTTTTTGTGGCGGGAGAAGGTAACTCTGGACCGGAGGGCACTTCTCCTGACCAGGCGATCTTGAGAAGAGTTGTGAAGTTGTGTTTTTGTGGCGGGAGAAGGTAACTCTGGACCGGAGGGCACTTCTCCCGACCAAGCGAGCATGTGAAAAGTGTGTGTGTTTAAAGTTGTGTTTTTGTGGCGGGAGAAGGTAACTCTGTACCGGAGGACACTTCTCCCATACGAGATTAATGTTGAGAATTTGTGAAGTAGTGATGAAGAATTGTGTTTTTAAAGTTGTGCTTTTGTGGCGGGAGAAGGTAACTCTAGACCGGAGGGCGCTTCTCCCGCATGATGTTTGGGAAGTTGAGTAATATAATGAATAAAGTTTTGAGAGCTATTTTGTTCTTTATGGTTGCGTGGTTGTGATGCTTGGCTTACCTGTTTTTTGAATAAATGTTCTTATGCGAGCTAATATGTTTTGGGTGTTGATTGATTGCATTGTTTATGGGTTGTGATCTGACCAGGATCCTGTGATCCCAAGATGGAAAGTGTGGTTGTTCGTACTTCTTGTGTGACCTATCTTAGAAAGATAGTTTACGGTTGGTTGCTTTTGAGAATTTTTATTGCAGGGTTGTGCGTTGAGAGTTAGAAAGCTGTGCAGATAATGAACGTAAATTAAAGTGCCAGCAGAAATGATAAATTATTTGTACAAAATAACGAACAGGAAAAAGATAAAAGTTTTAAGAAGTTTTCTTGACAGAAGAAGTCGCAGTAGGGGGATTTGTAGTGATTGGCTCTGGCTCAAGGAGCAGGTCATCCAAAGGCGTCTCTAGCTCAGCGTGCACTCCAGCAGATAAGGCAGCTCGGTTCTGACAAGATAGCCACCACTTCGTGTCAATGGGTTGCGTCCAGTCGCCCTTAAAGCTGCTGAAGGGTGTTAATTTGTCAATGAGGGCTTTGACGTCGGGTGTGTAGGAGACGTTCAGCGCAGCGACCTCCTCCTTGATCATGTTAGCAGCCGTAAAGAGCCACTCTGAGGCGCCGTTAGCCATCAGTCCAAAGTAAATGGAAGACTTCTCGTAAGCCTCCACCAACTCTTACCGATAAGCATCAAGGAACTTCCTGCCGACCGCACTGTTGAGGAAGGTTCGTCGACCTTCAGATTTGCCTTCTTCGCGGGCTGTTTTCACTTGTGCTCGGAGTTCTTGATTCTGCAGTTTGAGCTCTTCAGCCTATTTCTGTGTTCCTTTGAGCTCCTCAGCCTGCTTTTGGGCGTTTTTTAGCTCATTGTCTGTACGAGCTGCCTCATCCTTCAGGCTATTCACCTAGCCTTTCAGAATTTGTATTTCCTCCTCGCGAGCTTTTAGTAGCTTGAGTGTTCCATCCAGCTCCCCTTGCGTCAGTGATATGATGTGATTGTAAGACCTGGAAAACCTACCAAATTCGGGCTTGGTGAGGGCAAGATCTGGTTCGATCGGGCGAGAATCAATGCCCACATATCGGAAAAAATCAGATCGACTGGTGAGATGCACCACATCGAAAGGGCGTTTGCTCCACTCCGCGAGCTGATCAGAGTATTTCTTGTATAGAAGGGGGAAGTGTTTGGAGGTGGGTGGTTTGTATTGTTTAGGGGTACGATATTGTAGCTCGGTTATAAAGGACCAGTCTTCTGTATTGTGAATGAAGAAGAAGTTCTTCTTCCACTCGGGGACTTTGTTGGGAGGGTTTATAAGAAAGCGAGCTAGACCCGAGCGAGAGGAAAGATAGAAAGAGTTCTGATGGTATTTTATTTGAAAACAAAAGTGGAAAAAGCCTGAGTCAGGTTGGGTGTTGTAGTATTTACATAATATGAGGTATCCTGCTAGGAACTTCATGGAGTTAGGTGTTAATTGCAAGGGGGAAATCTTGTACAAGTGGGAAATCTGAACATAAAATGGATGGGCGGGGAACCTAAAACCTGCCACCAGCAATGTGTCGAAGAGGGTGATGTGATTAGGGGGAGGTTTCATGGGGTCCGCGTGAATATTCTCGGGCAGAACCATCTTAGCGGTTTCGGGGAGGTTAAGGATTCGTTGGAATTTCTTTAGCTTTTTAGAGTCGGGGAGTAGCCAGTAGTTGTGTTTTAATTCTTTGGTCGTGAGAGTAGAGGAGGGCAGGTCGTCGGCGGTTAGTGTGCGAGCTAGGGTCACCGGGTTTTCCCTAAAGTGTTCGCAGGGGGGTGGATTACTGGATTCTTGCAGAGGAATGCCTTCTGGAATGAGTGCAAGGGTTAGGGGGCAGAAGAAGGATCCTCGGGTAGGTTATCTATTAAAGCTTGGGCCTCGGTGTGGGCTCTGGTTTGGGCTTGAAACTCCGACCAATTAACGTCGCCCTCTGGATCGTCGCGAAGGCCGGAGGAAGGTAATGAGGGCTGGTTTTGTCTTTTTTCTAGGATGAAAGGGTTTTCAGTGGGGTTGGACTCAGGAGAAATGGTTGAGTTTTGTGAATCAGTGTTTGAGGATGCTAATTTCGTCACAAATTAAACAAATTCAGGGAAGGGGATAACACAGAACAACCATATCTCAGCAGACGCAATTATAATTCCAACAATACGATTAAAATATGATAGAAAAGAGATCTGGGGACTTACACATTTTCGATGAGCTGTAGGTCGTTGTTGAGTGATGTGCTGTTGATAGATTCTTGAACGTTCGCTGGTTGACAAGCTTTTTTTGCAGAGTGAAAATGGCGAATTGTAATTGCGTAAAGTGATGAGTGAGGGGGATGAAATGATTTTTATGTGTTGGGCGGCGGAAAGCTGATGGGACAGATTGGAGCGGGAGTTGGTAGGGTTTTCTCAGGGAATATTTTGGGCCTTTTGTTTTGGCCCCACCATGTTTATTATACTATGAGATAATCGTAGAGTGACACGTGCCCGACACGGTTTCAGGCTGTATTTAATGAAACTTAAATGGGATTGGATGTATAAGAGGAGGCGTGGTTTGACTTTTGTGGCTGCTTATGATTGCGTTTTGGGGAATTATTTTGGGTCTGGATGTGATTTCAGGTCGGAAGGTAACAATGGTGTTGTTCCAGGTCGTTATATACATAGCTGAGGACTTGATCTGGGGACTTGAAGGTCGTCTCCCGCAGGATGATCATCTTGTCTTTAAATAAGCGAGCTCTGTGAGCTGAACATTTACAGGTTGCAGGTATACTTGATAATTCACAGTGGTGAGATGAGTATTATAGCTCGATTCGTGATTCTGAAGTGTGGATTGGTAAAGTGAGGTAGTGATTTATTTATGTGTTTATATTTGATTGTTGTTTTTAGTGGTTCTTGTGCTCTTTGATTATGTTTTTACATGTCCTACCTGATTTCGTGCCTTAATCAGTTAGAACAAGGGGGACTAGCTGATACGAACCAAAATGTCCATACGTGGTATGGTTTGATATTTTTGAGTATTTGTGGAAGGCGGCCTCATTTTTGGGAGAGGGTGTTCCTCCTAGGAGATGAGCGAGCTGTATTGTATCTTTGAGAAGTGAGCGAGCTGGTTTGTGTAGAGTAGCGACCTGTAGTATGGGGATGAGTTCTAATATAGGGTCGCGATCTCTTATGGTTTGAGTTGTATACTTGAACTTGATTGTGGGCTTTATGAATGTTAAGCCCGTGGGTTTAAGGTGATTGTTTTATATGATTTTCGATGAGCTGTATAAAGGGCCCAGGCCTGTTGTGTTGAAGAGATTTGTTATGTATGGGAACTTAACATGCGGAGAGAGTCCCAATTGTGAGTCGGTTGTAGAGTTGTGGTATGAATGAAATTATGGTTATATAAGGTAACCCTAGATTGAGGGGCACTTCCCTATCTTTATAAAAGGAGGCGTATGCCTCTCATTATTAACTAAGTCGATATTACTCTATCGCATTACTGTTTATATTTGAATAGAGGTGTTGAGTGTTTGATTTTCGCTTATTAACTTAAGCGTCGGAGGGCCTTAACGGGCTCGAAATCCGGCCCGTTTGAGGCGCTGTTTTGCAGGACCAGCGAGGTCGCCAGGAGATTTGCGGAAGACTTGGCAGGTCGCTGTGACGTATTTGGAAGCAGTTTCAGGTCGATGATCTCTATTTTGAGGTTAGTACCCTCTATATTTGGTATCCCAACTTTTGGACTTATCAATATACACTGCAATTCTTACGAGACTTCTCCTTAGATTCACCATCCGTCTCCGAGGTACGGGTTGCAACCGGCAACTAAAAAATATTAGATTGCAAAGCGTAAAAATGCCAATAGTACATGTAGCAAAAAATAATTTTCGCTTTGAAAATTCTGAACTTCGAACTGGGTCTGAATTATAAAATCTCTGGTCATAGATACTTTACGACTAGGAAACAAAGCTTGAAGAGCAACGTTTACAGTTTTGGGGTGGTACTCCTAGAACTCTTAACCGGACGTAAACCATTTGACAGTCCGCGGCCATGTGTAACGAATTTTAGAGGTTGATTAGTAGTTGAAAGTAATTTCTAATTTTTTTGTGGAGTAATTGTGATAAAATTTGCCATATTAGGAGGGTCAGATGATAGCTTTAAGAAAAAAAAAAAAAAAAGGTAAAAATTCATTGTTCACTTACTCACATATTTTTAATTATCATTATTTTACTATTTACGTATCATCAATTTGAATTATTAAAATTTCATATCTCAAATCTACTCGCACGATAAAAGAAATATTTATAATATAAAAAAAAATGTAGCTCCTTCCAAAAAAAAGTAAAATAAATATAAAAAAATAAAATAAAACAAATCCTCTTTCTCAAAATAATAAATAAATTATATGAAATGAAGATTCATTCATATTGGAAATTCATCATAATAACCGAAAATGATCAAATGTACTTCAATATATATGTTACACACATGTAACAATTATTTCTCATCACAACATCAGTTATTCGATTTTTCGACCAGATTAATGTTTGCTGATCATAGGTCCGCGATATGATTGTAGTCGAGGGACGAGGCATTCATACGTGGTCTTCTCTTGAGCGGATACCATGGRTTCATTGCGATTCCACATTTCCCGGGACCGCTTAAACCGCGCAACATTCTAATATAACCGCCTTCTCCCCAACCAGCTCCCCACGAGTTCTTCACTAACCAGTACCTGATCCCATTACTCGTCTTTCCGTACCCTACAATCGTAACAGCGTGTTTTAGATCTCTACCACACCTCCCCCTGAATACTCCCTACAAGGAAAGTTTTTCATATGTGAATAAATAATAATTAAAAAAAAAAATCAATTTATTAGTAGTTTTAAGTGTACCCTTTTGTAGAGTTGGAATTCAATACTAGTGGCATCAATCAGGACCGAGACAGGCCGGGTAGCCACGGCTATCAAGAGCGCGCGCTCATTGTTGCGTGGCACGCCTTGGCGCCCCAGTATATATACTCTAGGAGACTTTGATCTGTACTTGCATTTCCCGGCCTTACCGGTGTAGGGATACTTTGCCAGTGATGTAATTCCGTATTTGCTGATGTAGTCGAATGCATATTCATAATCACCGCCGGAACATCCTTGGTTACGTCTGTTGCAATCGATGAGCTCCTGCTCTGACAGGTTTAACAACCTCCTCGATCGGATGAACATGATTCCTTCAACAGCAGCTACCGCCGAAAAAGCCCAACAACTAGCTACAAAATGTATTAATGCACCCAAGATCTACTTAAAATAATTTATCTATGCATTTCAGGATGAATTGTCCATATTTTACCCTTACTTTGCTGAGAATAATGTATTGTGCAAACTTTTTCAGATTTTGAGAAATGATTTATAAGATTAATAAATATCTATTTATTGATATAGACAATATCAACTGTTGAATATTCATTATTTCTACATGTAACAATAATGGATGAAGTTGATGATCAAATATCGCAAGATCGTAATCGATCAAAACTGAGAACTTTCTTGTAGAAAGTAGAGAATGAGTTACTTGAATTAAAATATCACACATAAAGAAGTAATCTATATTTTTTTTTTCCAGAAAAATGACTATAAAACTCTTGTTTATCTATAATAACAAATAACATTTCAAAACAAAAATAAATCAAGTTAAGTTTTTCTTTTTCGTTTTTTTTTTTTCAATTTTCTCAACTAACATAGCATTACACCTTGGTCTAGATTCCAAGTGTAGCCAAGGGAGAGGGGGCAGCTTCCCCTCAATTAAGCCCTTAGTGGCTTAATCCATGTGTTTATATATAGTCATTTACTATATATATATATAGGAGGGGGAAAATGATAGAAAGTCCTATTACCACATTTTAATTGATTTTTCACTGGGGTGACAGCCCCTCTCTTTCTCCAATCGACTGAAGGCGGAATGTTTTGTACGCTCGCGTACATGAAGGTTCCATTTCCTTGGTAGGGCTCCTTGTCAACGTCCATTGATCCGCAGTTGTGGATGTTGTTGAACTCCTCGGTCGTCAAGTCGGAAAACTGGTTGAGCTCCAGCTCGTGTGAACTGTCCTTGTTGTTGTTGTAGTCGTGGATGTAGAGCGCATTCGACTTGAAGGCTTCGAACCGCTTGTCCTTGTCTTGTGAGCTCAGAGACTCGGGATACTGTCTCTGCCACCTCTCGAATAGTGCCCAAAGTTTTTCGTCGGTTTGAAGGTCCTCCTCATGGAATTCGAAACACTCATGTGTTCTACCAAACGCTATAAGAAGTAAAGTGACAATTTGTAAGAAGCATACATTCTTCATTTTCTTAGATTAAATAAAGAAAAGTAAAAAAAAAAAAATGATGATCAGACAAGAGATTGATGCAAATATATATATAAACTACTGAATATTGTAATTTTGGTCCCATTTCTCAAATTTGCATGCACTTGTATGTGTATTCAGATCAAACTTAGATTGGGGTTAAAGAATATGCAAAGTTGACTATGGAAGTTATAAAACTTGTCTCTAAAAATGTCTTGCACTTGATTCATATAACTTAAAAATGTAAAAAACACATGTAATCCACGTTTTTCATATAACTTTAAAAAAGCACGGGCATTTGAACTCAAAAATATTTTAGCGTATGTCCGTGTTTTTTAAAGTTTATTGGAGGCTAAAATGTAGAATTCGTCCATTAAGTTGTTGGACTTGTCAAAAATAGTTTATAAATACAGTAGTGACAAATTTAGTTTACCAATTAAAATTTTGTTGTACAGTTAGTCTAATTTTGATGATTTTGATCGAAAGATAGCCGGTCAAAATTCAGGGGGTGACAAATTTAGTTCACCGATTAAATTTTTGTCGCACATTTAGTCCAAAATTTGGTCAAGTGCAATTCTCCGGCAAGAATTCCATTTTCAGGTTAAAATTGGACTAAATGTGCGACCAAGAATTAATTGATGTACTAAATTTGTCACTCCTGTATTTATTGGATTATGAGTTAATCGGTGAATTCTATATTTTAGCCGTTTATTGGATATACTTTCAATTAGAATATTTTCATAGTGGATTAACAAAACCTATTCTATTTTGTTGATGGAAATTAATTATTTTGACATGTTTGTATTACCATATGCAATAGTCTTTTTTATTAGATCAATTCAAATAAAAAAAGTTTTGAATCGTAATAATATTTTATAACATGTTGATAACCAATAAAAATATCAAATTATATTGTATTGTACATTTTTGTATAAATTAATTAAATAAAGTGGTCAAATTATTTTTGAGAAAAAGTGACAAATTTGATATTGTTGGATTTAGAATGAAAAAAAGAATGAAAAAACATAAAAAAAATCATAATGAAATCTAAAATACCATATAAGTGATTATATATATATATATATATATATATATATATATATATATATATAAATAATATTAATTCTTATTATTTTTAATGTTAATTAGAGTATCTATCCTAATTATGTTAAGAAGATTTCTACATATTTAAAAAATAAAATTAATCCTAGGTGACTTTTTAATTAAAAAAAGAAACCAAATCATAATTAATATTAATTAGGGTATCTATCATAATTATGTTAAGAAAATTCTACATAACTTAGAAAAGAAAATAACTCTACGTGGCATTTGTTCTCTTTTCCTACTCATATTTTTTGCCTCTTCAGACCTCTGTTTATATATATATATATATATATATATATATATATATATATATATATATATATATATATATATATATATATATATAAATGGATTGATATAGATATAGATATAGATAAATTTAGGTCTGAAGTTTATAAGTTGCCTTTACAAGTTTGAGTAGGTCACATGATATCGCATAGAGTGAGAGGGACAAGTGAAATAATTTATTTAGTTTTTTTCTTCAAACATAATATTTCCCCCAAAAAAGAAGATAAAATACTTTACTTGTAAAAGGAAAAGCATAAGGAGAAGACATAAAAGAGAGATGAAGGAATACGGTAAAAATTAGGGTTCTCTTATTCATCAAAGACTCCCTTTATATAGGTTGTCAATTACATGTTTTCATAATACATAAAGATAACAAATACCAAAATTGTCCTGCACCAGTTACTTCACACTAATTTTGTTTTTCCTTCAACACTCCCTCTTGTTACAGGTCAAAGGGTAAAATTGTGTTTCATTGTTGACTCGTTAAAACCTTGACAAGTAACAAAACCCAATGGAAAAAATAAAACTTGGTCTAAGGAAAAAGAGTACAACACACCTATATTGAGACCCCCCCCTAAAGTCTACACCTCTCTTTGATATGTACATCTATCAAGAGAACTGTGAAAGTCTCCACTTCCTCAATTTACTTGATTCTTGAGAAAGTGCATAGTTGTTGGTTGTAGAAGAGTTGTGGTGATATTACTCGTTTTATCACATTTTCTCCAGTGATAGAGTTCAAGTCACTATTATCAGATGTATATAAACGATCTTAATATTTACCATTGTTAATCACGAACTACTACATGTATGATAATGGTCTCTTTACATGGATCGAATGAGTAACCAATATCAACGATACTATTTGGTGTTTCACAGTAGGAAGTAAACTCAACATTTGCTTTATGGGTTACAAGACCATTTGCAGTCTCAATTATATTTATGAATGGGAAAAATAAACTCGCGTCAATGGTTTCTTTTAGGTATCAAAGTACATTTTGATTCCATTCCAGTGACATTGCGCTTTCTTGAGTTAAATCAAGATAACAATTTTGAAAAAGTAATATTTGGTCAAGTGTATTAGTAATGGTACAATAATGCGCATATTGTACATAGGAAGGGAATTTCAGATCCCATCAGTTCTTCGTCATTCCACCGACGAAATTGATATTTACTTATATCTTCACTTTGACCAATCATAGGAGTGCTAACATATTGCACTTGTCCATATTTAATTGCCTGATCATCTTTTGGATATATGCAAACTATAAAATTTAGTATTCCACAAACTTGGTTTTAGTTTAAAGCCTTAACATGACCAAGTTTTCCCATGATGCATTATCTCAAATTAAAATTTCAAATAACTAGCGATATCTCTTATTTCATTAAGAGTGTATATTATGTTTCTTTCATTGACATATACAATCATAATCGCAAATTTGAAATTTATTTTATTTATAAATACGCAAGGGCATAGATTATTTTTTTCCAATCAAGTAGTCACTTAGACGGTTATACCACATCCGTCTGGATTATTTCAATCCATAAAGTGAGTGTTTTAATTTAATTGCAAATGCACTTCGTGGCTTAGAGTCACTTGCCTTGGCAATGAAAGGCCAGCAAGCACTTTCGTATATATCTCTAAATCACGATCACTTTCGTATAAGCTGCATTCTCAATTCTTTGGAATTATAATATCTATTATGGGAGAGTACATATCCCCATAGTCAATTTCAAGGCGTTTTGAGAAACTTTGTGCTTCAAGTATAGATTTGCATCTCATGGCTTTATTTTTCTCATTTCGCTTTCTTACCATACTTTGTTTATGTCCTACAGGCTTTACAATTGGTGAGGTTAGCACTACCAAAACAAATACCTGCCTTGTTGTCAGTGAATTTAGTTCTACTTGGGTTGATTCTTTACATTTAGGTCAATTTGCTCTATATTGATATTTCAATAGAGTGTGGTTTGATGCTATTGTGCTCTATGATTCCTTGAGCAAAAATGTACATATCATCAATGTGTGTAGAATATCTTTCCATCAACTTATATAAACTCATATTGTACATTGAGATTTCTTTATTCTCTGGAATCATATTAAACTTCGGAGCGTCCTCCAGTAATGATTCATGGACATAAGTGTAATCAGAGATAATCTCATGAGAGTCATTATATTCATTAATGATCAATTAAAGTTGTGTCATACATGCCCTCTTATTCCTTGGGCGAGTGTTGATCGAATCAAGTCACCTCCCACTGTTCCTTTTGGGAGTCACGACCTCAACCACACCTCCATTAAGTATGATTGCAATGTCTTAATTTGCAACATTGTGCCCTTTATGAGGACTTTTAACCTTGTAGACACATTTGCAGCTTGTATATATATGATCTCGTCACTTTAGAAATTGAGTCTTCTATACTTTGAAGATCAATTGTTCACTTTACTTTTCTTTCACGTTACATTGTGAAATGCGGGGGTCATAATGAGACATAGTATGAAACTATTCCTGTCGTTCCATTAGAAAATACTTTTTCTTATCTCCCCCTAACGATGGGAAGACTAACAAATTCGCTAATTTAGTGATAAAGAGATCGTCTGTCAAAGTTTTCAAATAGCGGATGACTGTTAGTGATTCATATCCAACACAAATATTTAATCGTCTTTAGAAACCCATATGAATGCACTGTGGGGGCGCAATAGACACATATACTGCTTAATCAAATAAGCGTAGATATGAATTATCAGGCCTATATCCAATTACCAACTGGTACGCAAAATATCTGGTTAGTAGGGGTTCATAAATGCATAAGTAAGAGCTGCGTGTAATATTGCATAACCCTGTGCAAAGACAAATGAGTGCGCAAAAGTATTGTCTTAGTCACCATCTATATTCCTTTTGACGGTGTCTTCTTTGAGACCTTATTGTATATGCACATTAGGGTACAAGATCCAGTACATCGATCTTTATTAAAATGCAATAGACATCAAGTACTTTTGATGTAAACTCTCTAATATTATGAGATTGGGTGCTTTATAATGGTGGTGAGTCTTCAATTATATTAAATGTGCTAGAAGTTTTGCAAATGCAACATTTTTATGGACAATACGTGCCAAAGTATCGACCAAAACTATACAATACTTGAATGATCCACATTTTGAATTGTTGTGTCCACATGTATCAACAATTATCAATTATAAGAATGAAATATTATACTTTGTATCTTTATCAAACGTAGGTCCCAATCATACAATTTTGCTAATGAACAAGTTTTGAAATAATGAGTGATGTATCTTTGAGATATGAATGTATGTAGTGCTCCTAGTACTTTAGAATGTGATTCGTACATTTTTGTATGTGACTTTCGTGTGTTTTTGCATCATGTGTTGTGATTTTAGGGTGTTTAGGTTTATCTTTTTGTCATTTTTCTTCCCTTTTCATTTCGTTTGGTATTTAATGTGTTTCTACTTTATTTTATATGAAATAACCTAATTTTGCTTAATTTCTAGTTTCAGCTTTAATACGAAGATAACGAGATGCACGACGTGCTGCCGATGCCCGCAGCCAGCGCCGCGTCGACGCTGGGAGACGCCCGCGTCTGTCGACGCAAAGCTGTAGTACCGTCGGTTCTAGCTCCGTCGGTCGACACACCTGTAGACGCAACTTGCAGTCGCGTCGATCCGTGCTCGCGTCGGTCGACGCACTGCCTGGTCGATGCAAGCGCATGGCACGTGTCGACGCCGACGCTCCGCCCACGTCGGTCGATGCTCCAACAGTTTGAGCGGTTATTTTCGAAGAAATCTATATAAACTCATTCGTTTCTTCATTTTGAGAGTGATGGAACTTCGGGGAAGGTTCAGAGATTGCAGAGAACCCTCGGTTCTTGCCACCCTTCGATCACACACATAATTCGAGTTGAATAGTCAAAGATAGCAAGTTCAAGTCGTCGTTTCATAGTTTGTTCTTCGTTCCTATTTTACTTTTCAGTGCTTTCGTTTTAGGTTCTTAGATTTTTGATGTTTTATTAGTTTTTCAGACTTTAGATGTTAGATAGATAGTTCGTATTTTGTAGTTTAATTTCTTGTTTGAACTTCGTTACTTTTCTCGTTAATTTCGTAAGCTCTTATTTTCTCGTTTTTGATGTTTAGTAATTTACAAGTTTCTAATTGTATGTTTATTAGAGCTATATTTCTGTTGAATTCCATTGATGCTTGAGTTCACATGCTTGTTGAGATTATGCTATTAATAATGATTATGAGTTTTGGCTAAGTATATCGTTCTAGTGCCTAGGGTCATTTAGAACCATCGGGATTGACAACCCTGATCGTGGAGATGATTCTGGCGCACTAGAACCCTCAGTTTCTTAATCGTTTCAAATCTTTCAATTTTACTGCTCGTAGATGTTAGAAAACCCCAAACCAAATTGGATCGCGTGTTTAGTTTAGGTTTCATTTCGTTTCTATGTTCGTAAAATCGAACACCGGAATACCTTTCGATTAATCTTCCTTGTGATTCGACTCGAGTCCAACTTACCGCCTACAATTGCTCCGTTCTCTTGCGGATGAGCTTTTTTTTTTTAAATAAAAAGTAGGTGTAAAAAGTTCGATTCAAAATTTAGCGCCGTTACCGGGGAAGGCTAAAGGTCGCGATTTTTGGTGTTTGCTTTTTAGTGATTTTTGATTGTGTTCTTATTTATTTGTTTATGTTAGTGTTTATTTTTGAATTTTATTTTTATTATTTTGTACTTTTTGGTACATTTAATTTCGATTTTTGAGTGTTGCTTTGTAGCCAGATTTTTGAAGACTAGAGATTATTTTGATTGAAGGTGGCGGATTATCGAGCGAGTTCGCCATATGGTGACTTATACGCTCCACCTTTCGATGAAGAGATGTTTTGACCAACGTCCGATTGGCGTGGGTTTCGGCCGGCAATTCCTTTGAGTTTTGCGATGCGGGAGTACGATCTAGATGAGCTCTACCTCGAGCAACTCCCAATTTTCATGRATTTTCGAGCGAAGACCCGCTCCACTTCATCTGAGAGTACGAAGCTATAACAGGCACATTCCCTCTTTTCGGGTTTACATGGGATCAAGTGAAGATGCGGCTTTTCATGTTCGCGTTAAAGGATCGGGCGAGTGAATGGTGGACAAATTTAG
Organism: Phtheirospermum japonicum; assembly: GCA_014905375.1. Lineage (NCBI taxonomy): Eukaryota > Viridiplantae > Streptophyta > Magnoliopsida > Lamiales > Orobanchaceae > Phtheirospermum > Phtheirospermum japonicum. The sequence goes on from BMAC01000168.1 coordinate 456,299, forward strand.
AGCTTGATTCCTTAAAAACGTGGGATGAAGTAGTGTATCAGTTCATGGGGTCATTCTACTCGTTTGAATGGGTCCCACCTTCAGTTTCTTACAATTCGAGCTTTAATGATCCATATGCTTCACTTAATCACTTCGATCACACCTCACCACCAAGTTTCTATTTCCTGACTTTTTCCGATTCTTCGAGCTCCGCCCCGTTTCCTCTTCTTACATCAAACTCTTATGTTTCGAGTTCCGAGCAGTATTTTCCCCCAACCACATATCATGATTCGAGATATAATGATTCGTGTGCTCTTTGCAAATCATATTCTTATACTCCGAGCTACAATTTTATCCTTTGTCTCATTCGTGTCTTACTGATCATGAAACTCGAGTTGAGGAAAATCGACCTCATTTTGACGAGGTGACGTTATTTGATGTGGTAGAGCCTACCTTGAATGTTTGTTCGAAAGAGATTTGTAAGACGGCTGAGATCGAGGAATTGGTTGAGATAGCCCCCCTTGCGATTTTTGATGACGTCGTGGATAAAAGTGTGGGGGTGTTGTCGTTGGAGTGCCCGGAGGATGTTGGAGATTCGAGCCTCCCTGTTCTTGGTGAAGAAGGTGGAGTTATGGTGCTGATTTTGGAGAGTAGTGAGAATATTGAATCACATTTTGAACCACCCGAAGCTTTGTTGAAATTTGATTTTGAGGTGGTAGATGAGATAGTCGAGAAGGTACCCGATTACCCCATGCTACAATTACCATTTGATATATTTGTGGTGATCAATTACTCGCGGTTCCGACCTCCCAAGCTAGTTGGAGTGTTTTTCATCTCGGGACGTGCTTTTTGTGCCCGCCTTGGTGATTATCATCGCCAATTCTTGCTTTTAGAGAATACCAAGGCATGGCACGATCGTCATTTATTTTTAGACCCGGGATGACATCAACGTGGACGCCGTCAAGCTAGAGACGTTAAATAAGCGCTTCTTGGGAGGCAACCCAAGCCTTTTAACTTTATTTGTTTTTGTGTGTTTTTGTTTCTTTTTGTTTCAGGTTCCCCTCGACTTTGAAGCCCGTTGGATGGTCTTGGATGCTCGACTCATCACCACCAAGTGCGATTTCAGGGACGTCTCTCTCTTTCTCTCACCTTTTACCATACTTAGCTTATTTTTTCGTATTATACAATGTGGACATTGTATGGTTTAAGGTGGGGGGGGGGATTGTCCTTGGTTTGGTTAGTAAATTTTGTATGCTTGATTGTGGTTGATTTCAGTTGTGTGTATTGATTTTGATTGGAACCTTGACGAAGTGACGTGGTTAGATGCTTTGGTTAGGATATTTAGACTTTCATTCGAACAATAGTGTAATTGTGGGGAATGAAGTGTAAATAGTCTATGAAGTGTTTTGTCCCCTGTTCAATTCTTGTTTCGTTCTAAAGAGTCGAATATTCTTTACTAGCCCCGTTTTCAGTTAACCTCTATAGGATTTTATGTAACTTTTCTTTTTAATTTTGGAGACGTTAAAACTCCACATGCGAAATTGAGAAATGATATCAGTTGCACTTAGCAACGTAAGGTCGGAGTTAATGAACTCTCGTTTTTAATTTATGTAAATTATGCTCGTTTGTACCTCATCTTTATGGGTACTTATAAAAAAAAAGAGAAAAGAAAAAGAATTAAAAAAAATAAGTACAAGAAGAGAAATCCTTGTACAAGTTAAGTTCTTATTTTCATTTTTATTTTTTAGATTGTATTGTTAAAGAGGTGTATAGATGACTGGGTTAGTCGGGTGACGACTTGGCGGTTTGAGCAGGGATAGACTTTGGCCGAGGCATGGATGGGTGACGTACATGGAGGTCAACTCGTTGCTTTTAGGTGTTCGGAAGTTAGTCTAAATCTTTTATCTCAACGTTATCGTGTCGTCCTTTTAGTTTAGTTTTCAGTCGATTTAATGCATTAACTTCTTGAATCATTTGAATGCATTAGTGAGTATGACATCGGGTAGCTAGATTTTCCTTATCCACGTTTAGATTTGATTTTACTTGAGGACAAGTAAAAAACTAAGTGTGGAGGAGTTGATTTGTACATTTTTGTATGTGATTTTCGTGTGTTTTTGCATCATGTGTTGTGTGCTTTTAGGCTGTTTAGATTTATCTTCTTGTCATTTTTCTTCCTTTTGATGTTTTCGTTTCGTTTGGTGTTTAATGTGTTTCTACTTTATTTTATATGAAATAACCTAATTTTGCTTAATTTCTAGTTTCATCTTTAATACGAAGATGACGAGATGCACGACGTGCTTCCGACGCCCGCATCCAACGCCGCGTTGACGCCGGGAGACGTCAGCGTCGGTCGACGCAAAGCTGCAGTACCGTCAATTCTAGCTCCGTCGATCGACACACCTGTATACGCAACTTGCAGTCGCGTCGATCCGTGCTCGCGTCGGTCGACACACTGCCTGGTCGACGCAAGCGCCTGGCACGCGTCGACGCCGACGCTCCAGTAGTTTGAGGATTATTTTCGGAAAAATCTATATAAACTCGTTGGTTTCTTCATTTTGAAAGTGCTGGAACTTGGGGGAAGGTTCAGAGATTGCAGAGAACCCTCGGGTCTTACCACCCTTTGATCACACGCATAATTCGAGTTGAATAGTCAAAGATAGCAAGTTCAAGTCGTCGTTTCATAGTTTGTTCTTCGTTCCTATTGTACTTTTAAGTGTTTTCGTTTTAGGTTCTTAGATTTTTTATGTTTTATTAGTTTTTCAAACTTTAGATGTTAGATAGATAGTTCGTAGTTTGTAGTTTAATTTCTCGTTTGAACTTCGTTACTTTTCTCGTTAATTTCGTAAGCTTTTATTTTCTCGTTCTCGATGTTTAGTAATTTGCAAGTTTTTAATTGTATGTTTATTAGAGTAATATTTCTGTTGAATTCCATTGATACTTGAGTTCACATGTTTGTTGAGATTATGCTATTAATAATGATTATGAATTTCGGCTCAGTTTATCAATCTAGTGCCTAGGGTCATTTAGAACCATCGGGATTGACAACCCTGATCGTGGAGATGATTCTGGCGCACTAGAACCCTCGGTTTCTTAATCGTTTCAAACCTTTCAATTTTATTGCTCGTAGATGTTAGAAAACCCCAAACCAAATTGGATCGCGTTAGTTTAGGTTTCATTTCGTTTCTATGTTCGTAAAATCGAACACCGGAATACCTTTCGATTAGTCTTCCTTGTGATTCGACTCGAGTCCAACTTACCGCCTACAATTGCTCCGTTCTCTTGCGGATGAGCTTTTTTTTTGTAAAAAGTTCGATTCAAAATTTAGCACCGTTACCGGGGAAGGCTAAAGGTCGCGATTTTTGGTGTTTGCTTTTTAGTGATTTTTGATTGTGTTCTTATTTGTTTGTTTATGTTAGTGTTTATTTTTGAATTTTATTTTTGTTGTTTTGTACTTTTTGGTACATTTAATTTCGATTTTTGAGTGTTGCTTTGTAGCCACATTTTTGAAGACTAGAGATTATTTTGATTGAAGGTGGCGGATTATCGAGCGAGTTCGCCATATGGTGACTTATACGCTCCACCTTTCGATGAAGAGATGTTTTGACCAACGTCCGATTGGCGTGGGTTTCGACCGGCAATTCCTTTGAGTTTTGCGATGCGGGAGTACGATCTAGATGAGCTCTACCTCGAGCAACTCCCAATTTTCATGGATTTTCGAGCGAAGACCCGCTCCACTTCATCTGAGA